>WFMF01000016.1:187805-616804 GCA_011033025.1 Beroe forskalii
CAGGAACTTCACTTCCCCACCTCCCAGACTCAGCTCAGCGACAGAGTTCACCTCTCCTCCACCAGCTTATCACAGCAGGTGACTATTTTATATCCAATAGAAATGTATGTAATTGTGGCATGTCGAAACTTCTTCGTGCGCGGCTTTTCCATACGTGCGGTGTTATCGTGCGCAGCTCACTAGTCACTGGCTGTTTATTACAGGCAGTAACCCGCGCACGTAGGAGTTCGACACGCCCCTGGAAAAGTTCGTATGAATATAGAGATACAATAAGAATTTCTTCTCTCCCCCGAATCCCTTAATCTTATTTGATACAAAAAGGCTGAAATTCTGAAAATATACCCATTAAGTGATTTTCTTATTGATTTAGTGGCCACTGCTTGAGTGCGCTATGAAATTGAATTAAACTTCGCATATTTGAAATTGGGACAGTGATCGGTCGATCTACTGCCTCTCATGTTGTCTCCTTTGCGTACGAATCGAAATAAACCAATCAGACGGTAAAATATAACGTTCCTAACGTCCGATTTAACCGTGGGGTTGGTCTATTTACTTAAGGAGATCACGTGAGAGGCATTGGATTGGCCGAGCACTGTGCCAATTTCAAATTTGCGAAGTATCTAGTAAAATGAGCTGCGGCTATTGTTATGGTTATAAATCAATGAAAAAGTAAACTAAGAGGTTGCTATGTTGAAATGAAGATTTATTTTATTTATTTTATCACGTTCATTTACAAAACTGTATCTCCTGAACCCAACGTTAATAAGTCCAGAATAAGTTTACAAATTTACTGTCATGGTCTCTATCTTGTTAGCATATAGGTCAAGGATCGCAAATCCTAATGAAGTTCTGGCATATAACAGAATAAGCCATCATTCAGATGTGGGGTTTGGATCGGCTGCGGGTGCACCCCATATTATTCAAACATCATATTAGTAGTGGACTGTGGGGGTTGGTGTAGGGGTTGGATTAGGGGTTGGAGTTGGGGTTGTAGTGGGGTTAGTAGTTGGAACTTTGCAATAACCGCACGTTTTAGCGCACTTTCTCTTAGATATCGACGGATGATTTATCTTGCACTTGTATTCCTTGCATCTCTTCTTTAAGTCTCGACATTTTCGAGATGTATAAGCATCAAGTACTGATGTCAGAGTAAGGAAGATAAGGAGAGCTGTCATGAGGACGAACTTTGCCATAGTGATCTGAAGAGGTGACCTTTTTCGAGACTTGTGACAAAAGTGTAACAAATGTGTGACAAGTCTCGTTCTATGAGACTTGGGGATTTGAGGCGATATGCAACTCCCAAACCTATTATTATGGTCGAATAACATATTTGAGAGTTTCTAGAGTCCAATACAAGCATTCCCAACCCTCGGCCACGCCCAAATCCCAAGTCTCATAAATGCGCGAAAAGTGCCGAAAAATCTGTAACAAGCTATGAGACTTGGGATTCAAAGGCGAAATATCACCCCAAAACACGATATTATGATGGGATAACATACTTTAGAGTTTCAGAGTGCCAATGGGACCACTCCCATCCTTGGCCACGCCCAAATCCCAAGTCTCATAAATGCGCGAAAACTGTGACAAAAGTGTAACAAATGTGTGACAAGTCTCGTGCTATGAGACTTGAGGATTCGGAGGCGATATACGACTCCCAAACCTATTATTATGGTCGGATAACATACTTGAGAGTTTCTAGAGTCCAATACAAGCATTCCCAACCCCTCGGCCACGCCCAAATCCCCAAGTCTCATAAATGCGCGAAAAGTGCCGAAAAATCTGTAACAAGCTATGAGACTTGGGATTCAAAGGCGAAATATCACCCCAAAACAAGATATTATGATGGGATAACATACTTTAGAGTTTCAGAGTGCCAATGGGACCGCTCCCATCCCTTGGCCACGCCCAAATCCCAAGTCTCATAAATGCGCGAAAACTGTGACAAAAGTGTAACAAATGTGTGACAAGTCTCGTGCTATGAGACTTGGGGATTTGAGGCGATATACGACTCCAAACCTATTATTATGGTCGGATAACATATTTGAGAGTTTCTAGAGTCCAATACAAGCATTCCCAACCCTCACGCCCAAATCCCAAGTCTCATAAATGCGCGAAAAGTGCCGAAAATCTGTAACAAGCTATGAGACTTGGGATTCTAAGCGAAATATCACCCCAAACACGATATTATGATGGGATAACATACTTTAGAGTTTCAGAGTGCCAATGGGACCACTCCCATCCCTTGGCCACGCCCAAATCCGAAGTCTCATAAATGCGCGAAAACTGTGACAAAAGTGTAACAAATGTGTGACAAGTCTCGTGCTATGAGACTTGGGGATTTGAGGCGATATACGACTCCCTAACCTATTATTATGGTCAGATAACATATTTGAGAGTTTCTAGAGGCCAACACAAGCATTCCCAACCCACAGCCACGCCCAAATCACAAGTCTCATAAATGCGCGAAAAGTGTCACAAATCTGTAACAAGCTATGAGACTTGGGATTCAAAGGCGAAATATCACCCCAAAACACGATATTATGATGGGATAACATACTTTAGAGTTTCAGAGTGCCAGTGGGACCTCTCCCATCCCTTGGCCACGCCCAAATCCCAAGTCTCATAAATGCGCGAAAACTGTGACAAAAGTGTAAAAAATGTGTGACAAGTCTCGTGCTATGAGACTTGGGGATTTGAGGCGATATACGACTCCCAAACCTATTATTATGGTCGGATAACATATTTGAGAGTTTCTAGAGTCCAATACAAGCATTCCCAACCCTCGGCCACGCCCAAATCCCAAGTCTCATAAATGCGCGAAAAGCTATGAGACTTGGGATTCAAAGGCGATATATCACCCCAAAACACGATATTATGATGGGATAACATACTGGGGGGATTGTAGCCCAAAAAAAACCAAGCCCTACCCTATTTTTCGATTCTTGGGCTAGGTTTTTTTTGGTTTTTTTAGGTTTTTTTTGGGTTACATTTTGGTAATTTCTGGGGCTTTTTCCAATGAATTTTAACTTAAAAATCTGTTGTTTTTGGACATAATTTTCACAGTCAGCGGCTCTTTAAGTTAATTTGATGAATAGAAACGGTTATTTTCACACTTTCAGAGCTTAAAGGACTTAGGTATCACCTTACAGTAAAATGCACAACATTGCCTGACTAACTGGTGTCTCTTGCTGACCTACTGGTGACTCTTGCCTCAGTGACTAGTGACCCATGCCAGACCCAGCTTTTAACTCTTGCCTAACTCACTGGTGACTCTGACCTGACCAACTAGGCCTCTTTCTCTCTAGCCATTGAATAATGACTTTTGCCTGACCTTTGGCGTACTGGTGACCTTTACCCGTTCTAGGTGGCGATTCTAGCCTGACCAAATTGTGACCAAGTTAGGCCTTTTGCCTGAATGCCTCACTGACTGGTGACTCCCCATGACCCAGCTGCCAATCGGACCACAGGTAACTCTTACCTGATCTCCTGGCGCCTCCTACTTGACCTACTAGCGTCTCTCACCTACCCTACTGACAACCTTACCTTACCTACTAAAGAATCTTATCTGACCTACTTTCGACCATTGGCTGACCATAGGTGACAGCAGATACTTATCTGTTGACCCAGCTGCTACTTCTTGCCTGACCCACAAGTGACACTTAGATTGAAAGCTCAAATAGGTAGCTGTTTTGTACATTGGCGTTTCTTTATCCTACCTGACTTACTAACGTCCTCTGATCCTACCTGAGCTACTGGCATCTCCTGATTCTACCTGATTTTCTGGCGTCTCCTGGATCCTACCTGACCTATAACTGACGTCTCCTGATCCCACCTGACCCACTGGCGTCTCCTGATCCTACCTGATCTTCTGGTGTCTCCTGATCCTTTCTGACCTATAACTGGCGTCTCCTACTGGCATCTGGACTGATTCTACCTGACCTACTGTGTAGTGTGGTGTGTACTGGTGTCTCTTGATCCTACTTGACCTACAGCTGGTGTCTCCTGATCCTACCTGACCTACTGGCGTCTCCTGATCCTACCTGACCTACTGGCATCTGGACTGATTCTACCTGACCTACTGGCATCTGGACTGATTCCACCTGACCCATTGGAGACTGGTGTCTCCTAATCCTACCCGAGCCTCCTAATCCTACCTGACCTACTGGCGTCTCCCAGATCCTACCTGACCTACTGGCGTCTCTGATCCTACCTGACCTATTGGCGTCTCCTGATCCTACCTGACCTATTGGCGTCTCCTGCCTGATCCTACTTGTCCTACTGGCGTCCCTGATCCTAGCTGACCTACTGGCGTCTCCTGGATCCTACCTGACCTATTGGCGTCTCCTGATCCTACCTGACCTATAACTGGCGTCTCCTGATCCTACCTGACCTACTGGCGTCTCCGGTTCCTACCTGACCTACAACTGGCGTCTCCTGATCTTACCTGACCTACTGGCGTCTCCCTGATCCTACCTGACTTACTGTGTGTTGGTGTTTCCTGATCCTGCCTATAACTGGCATCTCATGATCCTATCTGACCTACTGGCGTCTCCTGATCCTACCTGACCTACTGGCATCTGGACTGATCCTACCTGACCTACTGTAATCTGTACTGATCCTACCTGACCCATTGGAGACTGGCGTCTCCTGATCCACCTGACCTACTGGCGTCTCCTGATCCTACCTGACCTACTGGCATCTGGACTGATCCTACTTGACCTACTGGAATCTGTACTGATCCTACCTGACCCATTGGAGACTGGCGTCCCTCCTGATCCCTACCTGACCTACTGGCGTCCCCTGATCCTACCTGACCTACTGGCGTCTCCTGATCTTGCCTAAAAGCCTAAACCACTGGTGACAACACTTATCTCATGACCCAGCTGGTACTTCTTGTCTGGCCCACTGTTAACTCTTAGTTGATCAAGTAACCCACTGGTGATTCTGACCTGATCTTCTGGCCGAATACCTCCTACATGAACCAGAGTCTAACCAGACCCTTGGCGGCAGCCTTTGAGACTCACTTCTCCCAGTGTTAATTACTCAATCATGACTTCACTTCACAGGACACGTTTCATCAACAAGTCGACTCTCGCAAGAAGCTGGTGGCACTTGCCTGTCCCTTAGCCACACAGATGACCTTGTGACTTCGTGAAAGATATGCTGAGCTGTGAGCATCAATAATCAAGCCTTGCTGACTGATAAAGCCTTTATCATTGCTTGGTGACTACATGCCTACAAACTGGTCTTCTGGCGATCATTGTGGCTGACCTTTGTCAATCATAATTGAAGCATAAATTGCTTTCAACTGGCCGACCTTCATCTGGTGCCGTGTTGGTCCTTTCCTGCCCCCTTGTGACTCTCAGTTGACTCCTTGCAACACTTCTCTGAACCTCTGGTGACACTTGTCTGACCTCCTCCTCATGAAGCCTTCTCCTTGACTCTTATCTCGCCCTGAGATGCGATGTAACGTTTAGAATCCTTGGCCCTTCGTCATCCGGCCCCTGGTGAACCAAGGGCGACACAGACCCTCAGTATTGACTAACCCCTACGTGGTAATGAGTGGCCAGAGCACTCTTGTTTTAGACCAGTATCGTCTGATTCGACACCTTTGATCCTTCACTGTTCCTCTCTAATCACTGTTGGACCAAGGTCCCGTGCTATCTTATGATTTTCTGTTGTACCTTATCAAAAAGCACTGAAGGCTCTTAAAATGCTCCTCGGATGCTAATAAAGTCCTTAAAATAGTGATTTAAGCCATCTGTAATGATTGGAAACCATTGAGTATCAATAAGAACATGTAAATAACACAAATAACACATTGGTGTGAAATGTCCAAAAAGTTCAAAAAATCCAACCCAAAAAACCAAAAAACTCGAAAAAACCAAAAACCAAAAACCAAGCCCTACCTAAATTTGGGATCTTGGGCTTGGTTTTGGTTTTTTGGTTTTTTGGCCATAATCCCCCCCATACTTTAGAGTTTCAGGGTGCTTGAAATGGAACCACTCCCATCCGGCCACGCCCAAATCCCAAGTCTCATAATGCGCCAAAATTGTAACAAAACTGTAACAAATGTGACAAGTCTCGTGCCATGAGACTTTGGGGATTTTGAGGCGATATGCGACTCCTAACCTATTATTATTATGGTCAGATATCATATTTGAGAGTTTCTAGAGGCCAACACAAGCATTCCCAACCCTCGGCCACGCCCAAATCCCAAGTCTCATAAATGCGCGAAAAGTGTCACAAATCTGTAACAAGCTATGAGACTTGGGATTTCAAGGCGAAATACCACCCCAAAACACGATATTATGGTGGGATAACATACTTTAGAGTTTCAGAGTGCCAATTTATATGAGACCACTCCCATCCCTTGGCCACGCTCAAATTCCAAGTCTTATAAATGCGCGAAAACTGTAACAAAAGTGTAACAAATGTATGACTAGTCTCGTGCTATGAGACTTGGGGATTTGAGGCGATATGCGACTCCCTAACCTATTATTATGGTCAGATAACATATTTGAGAGTTTCTAGAGTCCAATACAAGCATTCCCAACCCTCGGCCACGCCCAAATCCCAAGTCTCATAAATGCGCGAAAACTGAGACTTGGGATTCAAAAGGCGATATATCACCCCAAAACACGATTATGATGGGATAACATACTTTAGAGTTTCAGGGTGCCAATGGGACCACCTCATCCCTTGACGCCAAATCCCAAGTCTCATAAATGCAAAGAAATTGTAACAAAACCGGGTCAAATGTGTGACAAGTCCTGCCATGACTTGGGGGACAGACTCCTTAACCTGTTATTATGAACAGATGTCATATTTGAGACAATAGCATCCCCTGGCCTCTGCCACGCCCAAACTTCAAGCCTCAGTCGCTGAAACACAACTCCAATACGCCATGAGACTTTGGGAGGCCTCTGTTGGCTCACTAAACACGATATGTGACAACATTTTAGAGCTCCATGCCAATTTGAGAGACCACCCATCTTGCCACGCCTTAAATTCCAGTCTAATGCGCGAAATTGTAACAGTAACAGATTAGTCTCTGTGCTATGGCATTTTGGGACGAGGCGATATTCTCAATCATTAGCCATGGTCAGATAACATATTTCAGAGATTTAGAGGTCATATTCAACCTCATAACGTCACCCGAAGTCTCATAAATGCTTAGCTCACAGAATAAGCCATGAGACTTGGGATACTAAGCCAGCCTCAAAAACACATTAGCTTGGATGCAGAGGATAGCTTATGCTAGAGTTTCAGAGTGCCAATGAGAACACGTTAGTCGTTCATCCCTTGGCCACGCCCGAATCCTAAGTCTCATAAATGCGTGAAAACTGTAAAAGTGCTTAACAATGTAGACCCAAGTCTCGTGCTATGAGACTTGGGGATTTGAGGCGATATGCGACTCCCTAACCTATTATTATGGTCAGATAACATATTTGAGAGTTTTTAGAGGCCAACACAAGCATTCCCAACCCTCGGCAACGCCCAAATCCGAAGTCTCATAAATGAGCGAATAGTTTCACAAATCTGTAACAAGCTATGAGACTTGGGATTTCAAGGCGAAATACCACCCCAAAACACAATATTATGGTGGGATAACATACTTTAGAGTTTCAGAGTGCCAATGAGACCACTCCCATCCCTTGGCCACGCCCAAATCCCAAGTCTCATAAACTCGCGAAAACTGTAACAAAAGTGTAACAATGTGTAACAAGTCTCGTGCTATGAGACTTGGGATTTTAGGCGATATATGACTCCTAACCTCATAGTCTCATAGCTTGTTACAGATTTGTGACGCACTTTTCGCGCATTTATGAGACTTGTGATTTGGGCGTGTATGAGGGTTGGGAATGCTTGTGTTGGCCTCTAGAAACTCTCAAATATGTTATCTGACCAATAATAGGTTAGAGTCGTATATCGCCTCAAATCCCCAAGTCTCATAGCACGAGACCTAATCACACATTTGTTAGCACTTTTGTTACAGTTTTTCGCACATTTATGAGACTTGGGATTTGGGCATTATGGGATGGGAGTGGTTCCATTGGCACCCTGAAACTCTAAAGTATGTTATCCCACCATAATATCGTGTTTTGGGTTGGTATTTCGCCTTGAAATCCCAAGTCTCATAGCTTGTTACAGATTTGTGACACTTTTCGCGCATTTATGAGACTTGTGATTTGGGCGTGGCTGTGGGTTGGGAATGCTTGTGTTGGCCTCCTAGAAACTCTCAAATATGTTATCTGACCATAATAATAGGTTAGGAGTCATATCGCCTCAAATCCCCAAGTCTCATAGCACGAGACTTGTCACACATTGTTACTTTTGTTACAGTTTTCGCATTCCATGAGACTTCGGATGTGGGCGTGGCCAAGGGATGGGAGTGGTCTTATTGGCACCCACCATAATATCGTGTTTTGGGTTGGTATTTCGCCTTGAAATCCCAAGTCTCATAGCTTGTTACAGATTTTTGACACTTTTCGCGCATTTATGAGACTTGTGATTTGAGCGTGGTTGAGGGTTGGGAATGCTTGTGTTGGCCTCTAGAAACTCTCAAATATGTTATCTGACCATAATAATAGGTCAGGGAGTCGCATATCGCCTCAAATCCCCAAGTCTCATAGCACGAGACTTGTCACACATTTGTTACACTTTTGTTACAGTTTTCGCGCATTTATGAGACTTGGGATTTGGGCGTGGCCAAGGGATGGGAGTGGTCCCATTGGCACTCTGAAACTCTAAAGTATGTTATCCCACCATAATATCGTGTTTTGGGATGGTATTTCGCCTTGAAATCCCAAGTCTCATAGCTTGTTACAGATTTGTGACACTTTTCGTGCATTTATGAGACTTGTGATTTGGGCGTGGCTGAGGGTTGGGAATGCTTGTGTTGGCCTCTAGAAACTCTCAAATATTTTATCTGACCATAATAATAGGTTAGGGAGTAGCATATCGCCTCAAATCCCCAAGTCTCATAGCACGAGACTTGTCACACATTTGTTACACTTTTTTTACAGTTTTCGCGCATTTATGAGACTTGGGATTTGGGCGTGGCCAAGGGATGGGAGTGGTCCCATTGGCACTCTGAAACTCTAAAGTATGTTATCCCATCATAATATCTTGTTTTGGGGTGGTATTTCGCCTTGAAATCCCAAGTCTCATAGCTTGTTACAGATTTTTGACACTTTTCGCGCATTTATGAGACTTGTGATTTGGGCGTGGCTGAGGGTTGGGAATGCTTGTGTTGGCCTCTAGAAACTCTCAAATATGTTATCTGACCATAATAATAGGTTAGGGAGTCGCTTATCGCCTCAAATCCCCAAGTCTCATAGCACGAGACTTGTCACACTTTTGTTACACTTTTGTTACAGTTTTTGCGCATTTATGAGACTTGGGATTAGGGCGTGGCCAATGGATGAGAGTGTTCCATTTGGCACTCTGTAACTCTTAAGTATGTTATTCCACCATAATGATGTGTTTTGGAGTGATATTTTGCCTTAAAATCCCAAGTCTCACAGCTTGTCATTAATTTGTGGCTCTTTTGGTGCATTTATGAGACTTGGGATTTGGGCGTGGCCGAGGGTTGGGAATGCTTGTGTTGGCCTCTAGAAACTCTCAAATATTTTATCTGACCATAATAGTAGGTTTAAGGAGTCGTATATCGCCCAAAATCCTCAAGTCGCATAACAGTGTAACACGAGACTTGTGACAGATTTGTGACAGTTACAAAACAATTTACTACGAGTACGACAAAATTTAAATGTAACGTCGTACATCAGGCTGAAATTGATTGTTCAATATTACTGTGCATGCAAGCAGACTTTTTAATAAACTTTAAAATGTCAAGTTGGGACTCTACTGTTTCAAAACACGACAACACATTTTTTATAAGAAATCCATCAACGAATCTAGACATCGAAATTGTGACAAACAAATAATTATTCAAGATTGAACTTCAAAACATTGCAAATGACAGCAGACTGAAATGAACTATTAGATGCCGTGTAATTTTCATAAATTTTTGTGTCGTGTATGGGAGGAAGTTACATTTACGCGCGCGCGCATTTGAGTGCTGAAATATATAGCGGCTTGTTACAAGTCTCGTAAAAGGTGTTCTGGATCTGAAGTTCAAAATGTTTTAGATGGTTAAATTCATTAAATATAGCATTTTCAGCAATTTCAAGACGAATAGAACGACAAAGTACATGATTTCCGAATGAGCCGAGCCGCGCAATCGTACGGATTACCGAACCTAGAAACATACTGAACCTGCATAAAGTTCAGCACTGTTACTATTGTGATTGTTACTAATTTTATATTTTGCTATGAAGTTTCTAACATAATACATAGTCATTGTATTCGTTTTTGAGAAAAATATTATAATGTAACCAAAATCAAACATTTTAGTACACTTAAAATCTGCCCAAGCAAAAATAATGATATAGGCAGCCCCTTACGTCTCTATTTTGCCATAATTACTAGCCTCTTAAGCATTGTTTAGCAATATCGTACGCCATTGAATACTGAATACTGGTATACTGATAAAAGTGAGTTCATGGAAGTCGACCAATGGAAGTTTATATTGTGGAAATTGAAGGTGTCTGCAACTTAAGCTAGGATATAGTACGTATATTATAAAACACGTGGCTATAAAGGATAAAAGTAAGCCTCTATCAGAGATGTTATACTGAACGGAAGCAGCAAGATCACCCCGATCTCGGAATCTACTCTTACTAATTCACACCAAGAGGTGTCACGTCCCTATGGGAAACTATGAGCCCAATAACGGGTCTTGAGGCCAGAACTTAGGCTCATACTGGTTTCTAGAGAGTCATATAAGCAATCATAGAACCATAAGGTACCACGGTTATGGGAAACACTAAGGTTAACGAAATAACTGAAGTTAAAGTAGATTTAAGGTTACCCACTTTACAAATAATGAATTGGAGATCCAAATGTCAGCAATATAAGTAGTTGCGTTGCTGCATGATATCATTTCAACCCCTTCTCAATTACCATTGATACAAACTGCATTAGCAAGTAGAGATTGTGTTGCTACAGGATGTTATCTCTGGCTATCCCAGAAAACAATAAATAACGTGCATTTCAACGTTCATTAGCAAACAGAAGAGCCGTCGCAACAGGATACTATCCCTTGTCACAATAAATGCAACGTGCATTAGTAAATAGAAGTCGCGCTACCAGGATATCATCTCCGGTAATGGTTGTGAATCATGGATTCAAAGTGCTTTAGCCATAAGAAGTCGCGCTGCAGCGGGACATTATCGACTGGCCCTCCTTGAAAACCAGGAATACTAGCTGCTTTTGGCGACTTTCTCAGAAACGGTCCCTTAATTTTCCCATTGCAAATATTTCCAAGTGGTATCTCAAATCAAAGCTGAAATATCGACAATTATTGAAGATTTACCCTGGCATAGGAAAATGAGGGTTCTCAAGAAATTCATTTGCTTTTCAACGAACTGGTTCAAGCTTAGTGTGACAAAAAACCCGTAACCTTAGAAGAATAGAAGTTGAGAAGCCACAATTATATCGAACTTTTAGAGCCAGCCTCAACTTCGGGCATTAGACAAACAACAATTTACGTTTCAAACCACTTTTCGTAATTTGAGGATCTTTTTTTCATGAGTGTCTAATCTTTAAGAAATGTTTGATTGACTCAACTCATTAGTTAATCTATTCCATTTGCAGTTCAAATTTTCAAGCTTTTATTATTCAGGGATCACACATTACAATAACGATCCTAATACTCTAATTTGATCAATGAAATGCATCGACCGTAACATTGAATGCACAAAATTTCTGAAGTTCTTTAGGTTTTGAGCCTCAATTGATAGCATTTTACAATGGCATATTTGACCTGTTGTGGCAGGGAATTTTAAGGAGCTGTAATTGCTCGAACAAGCTTGTCTAGAATGAGGCTTTTCGCTTGCCCGAGCTATTGTTGGTGCACTTGCTCCAACCACTCAACTTGCCTCCCCAGGTCTACTAGCAATACCACTCACCTTGCCTCCCCAGGTCTACTAGCAATACCACTCAACTTGCCTCCCCAGGTCTACTAGCAATACCACTCACCTTGCCTCCCCAGGTCTACTAGCAATACCACTCACCTTGCCTCCCCAGGTCTACTAGCAATACCACTCACCTTGCCTCCCCAGGTCTACTAGCAATACCACTCACCTTGCCTCCCCAGGTCTACTAGCAATACCACTCACCTTGCCTCCCCAGGTCCTCTTCTAACAACGAGACGAGCTCCATCTCGGACCTGTCCAATGTGGACGGGAGTGAGTACTCCTCCCGTCGGGGCTCCGTCTTCCAGCCCACCATCCCGCGGGAGATTAAGGAGATCAACGTTCCCGGACCCCCCAGTTACAGCAACCCGCCGCCTCTCTTCACTACCTCCCTCCAACGCATTGCGTCACCAAACCGTGATGGAACGTCACCAAATCGCGACATTTTGTCGCTAAACCCGTCGCCAAATCGCGACATTTCGTCGCTAAACCCGTCACCATCCCGAGACGTAAATTCGTCGTCAAACCGTGACGTGGCGCCGCTCAGTCGGAGATCTTCCCCGCAAGACAACGTGACGACACCTTCCCGACGACACAGCAGCGCCGACGAGAGGCATCAGATCTCACCGCGCGACACGTGGATTTGACTGAAACTTTCATACATATGATAGCACGTTATTATAACTGGTGGGTGTGATGACGTCATTTTCATAGCGCAATGTGGTACGCTGGTGACGTTGAAATGCCTCCTACTTAATATGTTGTGTGTGGTATACTAAAAAAACCCGAGACATGACCTGGTCTATTAGCTGCAACTTTGTACTGTGTGTTACAGATTAAAAAAGGCTTATTATTGGGACAATTGGGTCGCAAGGGGTCAAATTGGTCTAGAATTACACCGTAATTACATAACTTTAAGTAGCGGCAATTCGCATTTCAAGAGTAATCACATTTATTATATATCCGGGCTCTTTAGAATATTATATTTGATAAAAATTTATGAAATTCAGACTCGTTTTTTTATAGTTTGCTGCAGATCGAATTAATGTATATAATTCTATGACGATAGAGTGAATATCCTTGACAGTACCTATAATAGATCATTCAAACATTGCACACTGCACAGGTATTGCCACATCGAGAAATGAGAATCATCCCGAAATTTGTATGTCTTGTGTCACTGAGGCCGCAGGTATTTTAATTGCACGATTAATTTAAATCGGTATCCAGACGTGCAATTAGTTGGTCCAAAACCACAAGATTTAGATGTCGGTTTTCTGGTGGGAAATTCAAAATTATTCTCAGATGTGGTATTGATTCTTTAAACTTCTTTCAACTGACATAATTATTATCGGAATTACGGAATGGAATACGATTGTTTTTAATGCTGCTAGACCTTTTGAAACCTGGAAGAAATGGCTGCTTGTCATATTACGGTTATATTGCTGTATTGATTCTAATATTATCCTTTGATTTCAGAATGAAGGCACGCGATTATCTTTCGAATGAATATGTATACGCCTATTGTTGTTATAATCATCACTTGCTCATATTTCCAACGTAAAAACGGAACTGTGGTGCTTTCAGTCAATGTTTAGTCTTTGCGATGTGTTCCCGACATAGCACAAAGACTGAAAATCAACTGAAAGTACCAAAGAATACAGATGAACATCGCAGCAAATAGAAGCTTTCATAATTCATCTATGATTTTATTTAAATAACAAATAATTTTCTTTCAGACATGCAAATTTATAGTTGAATGCTTTTAGCTTATTTTTGGAAAGTACATGATTGACATGCTGATGCATATTATATGCAATTAACAGAAATTTATTTTATGTACGTTATTATTATATCAGTATAATATTATTAATTGCTATGATATACCATGATCTTGCTTATTATTTAATTTAGGTAGAGTTTTAGAATTGTATTTTGGATAACGGGTTTTGGGTATGGTGAATGTAGATATTTAAATACTCGTGTATTGTTCAAACCAAAGTATATAAATTAATACCTTCTAACTTTTAGAGCTGTGAAGATACCACCGAGATGAAATCGAGATGGTTGTACAACTCGAACAGTGAAAAGGTATTTAGATTTCTATAATGCTCGACGAATTGTAGTCCATAAATTTTGCATCAGATCAAAGGAGCCGAGATATTTTGTTGAGGGCTCCAAGATATCATTAAATATAACCCTCGGAGAGTATCATCGATGAATATAAAGTACATAATTTTCCAAATCAAAATTCAAGCTGCTGGTCGATCTATTGAGATTCTTTGACTTTGAACATTGCACTCATTTCGTGTTACGCCGGGTTTACTTGTGCTAGTTGTATTTGTTTTCTTTGTGTATTCAGCTGGGAACAATATTAGATGATGATTCAATTATTATGTAGTGTAATGATCAAGTGTAATTTTCTTTCAAAGAATTCTAGTTTCAAATTGAACTTTATTTTCATTTATCGTAAAGAACTGATGTATTATTTTCATCTATATCCATTATACTATAGTGCGGAAGTGCTGAAATATGATCAGAAATCAACCGTGCCTAAATAGTTAGTAGGGAAAACAGTAAAATGGCAATGTGTTGTTAAACCGCCCTATGTTTTGCAGCGGACTCATGAGTGCTATGACCCTTTTGTTCTGGATCAATTTATAGTGTGGTCAAGAGTCGGTGTCTGAGCATATCGTCATGATTTCAACATGCGGCTCATTGAGATAATACACAATTGTTACACCAAATCACTTCGAATTCCGTTATTTATAGTTACAATGTAAATAGCACCATGGAGCCTTGTGGGCTCTCTCTGCCTCTTTAGCCTGTGCGAAATGGTTTTAGAGATATTTCTTTCTATTTTCTTGTATCCTAGAGAAGTATTGGAGAAAATCACACAACCATAACACGTCCGCCCTTTACTGGTGGTAGAATGTTGGTGAAGACTTTGCATGATTCCCTGTCGCAACTTCCATCGAGGCATTGCGCGCCGAATATTAACTGGTCACACATTTTTGCTGCATATGCGTACGGCGCGATGACTGATCGATTAATTACAGCACCGCACGTACGTTAAGTTACGCGCGGCGCGTTATCAACCCCGATGCGCGAGGTTGCGCTACATGCTAGTACCTTGTGCGCAGTTTTGGGAATCGCACCAATTTCGCGACAACATCGCACGATTTGAGGGTCTAAACTTAAGAAAAATGAATTTTGAAGGTGACCATTCAATAGAGCTCAGCTGTACGAGTTTATAGGTGAAAAGATCATTAAGATACGCTATTCCTGCCAGGAGTTA
Source organism: Beroe forskalii (assembly GCA_011033025.1). Classification (NCBI taxonomy): domain Eukaryota; kingdom Metazoa; phylum Ctenophora; class Nuda; order Beroida; family Beroidae; genus Beroe; species Beroe forskalii. Next base: position 203,145 of record WFMF01000016.1, read on the forward strand.
TGTTCAATAACAGCTCGCAACAGAAAACACGTTTTTCTAATTGCGCCGTCTTCCATGGTTCATTGTGGAGGCTCAGGAGCGTGATATCCAAAATCTAAGATCAACTTGAAGTACAAAATTTTATCCTCTAGCGATTCCCGAAGGTTTCAAGTCTCTATCTTCAAAATGTGGATTTCTATAGAACGACACCACGAGTCGGTGTAAAATTGGTGTAAATTTATCCCGAATGAGGTTGCGCTACAAAATTGTAGATGAATTTTTGCCGAGCCGCGCGCGCTGTAGCGCAACCTCGCTCATTTCAGTGATAAATCAACGTCTTGATCCGAGATCGTATCGACAAGAAATTTCGATTTTCCTTGTAAATTTGCATTAAACAAGACGACAGCAGCATCTTCACAAATCTGCTAATTATTGATTAACTAATTATTTGTCATTTCAGGTGACTCGCATAAGGTGAAACAGAATCTGAGATGCTGGGGTACAAGAACCGGAGGAAAATTCTCAACAATTCTACCAACAGATGAGATTAAGAGGTAATTAATTTCAGATGGCACAGATTTTCGTGATTAATATTCCATTACAAAATATTTCCTTGTATTTCATTGAGACAAAGAAGTACTGAAAATCGATCACATAATCACGATTTTGGTCGCTAAAACAGTGTAGCATTTTGGCCTGTTAACACCCGACAAGCAATACCTATATTTTAAACACACATGATGCTTTGAAAGTGTCCACCATAAGATTTTAATAAACAGCAAAGTCTCTATAATGAGGCAGAAACAAGCAAATAAAGTAATCTTGTAAGTTGATTGTCAGCAAAACATCAGGGCAATGCGAAGTAGTCGGGCTCTCAAGTAATTAAATGTTAAAAACTGATATCTAGATAGTCCAGCAGCGAACAGAAGTATAATCTTATACTCTTGAGTATAAAAAGTACAGACTTTGAAATAAAAACTTGAATCAAATTAACAGCAATTCCATCAGCAGTAGACAGTTACCACGAATCAAATAGCCTAGAGAACAGTGAAGTGGAGTGAATAGCAAAGGTTAAATTCTGTAATGCAACCATTTCGAGAAGTTGCAATCATACAAAAATTACAAACATAGGATTAGGAATGAAATAAAAGTCGAAAGATACGGAAGATAGAATACAATATCACGAAATTAAGTAATTGGAATTTGCATAATTGCGTTGATCTCTGCCATGTTGCCTTGGTAACATATTCTTTGGAATTGGCAAGAGCTGGGTGAGTATTAGGGATGATTCGCATATTTTATAATCAATTTTTGGCCAATTTTTAACCCCCCTCCCTCTCCTAAGCAAGTTTACAGTAGTTACATTTGTTTATACAATAACATGTAACGTAGTCATTCGTAATCCCCCCCTCTTAGGTGATTAAGTAACATGTGAACGATCCCTGGCTTAGCCTATGTGGAAGTTGTGAGCCCGAGGGCTTGAAGGGCCCGGGGCGAAAATTTGTTAAGGCAAATCGAATCAAAGCATGGACTCAAAGCATGGATGTATTGCTAAATAAATCTCAAAAGTTTTGAAATAGAAGGCTTGAGTCAAAAATGTGGTGTGATGCTTTTAATGAAATTTAAAACACTAGTAATCTAATCTTGTAGAAAAACAAACAATAATCAGATTGATAGAAACAAAAGAATGTTGGTAGCATGTCACTTTGAAACGCATCAATTACAACAAAACATGAAATGAGATACAAAACGATGAAAGGAAATCGGTTAAAATGAGAAAATTTACATTTGGTGAAACTCGGTTTTTGCAGCACTGTAATAATAGGCAAATGAGAATGACGTAATTACTATGGTTGAATATGGTATGTCAATGACTTTAAAAGTGTCTAGTATCTTACTTTTCTCATGGGACAGTTGCACAATGTATCAGACTGTTGCGGTAATTAGGCGGCATTTGTTTGACATCATTTCTCAGTGTGTGAGAAAAAGTAATCCACCATTGTTACTAATGATAATGACGTATTACTCTCACTCAGCTCTTGCTATTTCCGAAGAATGTGTTACCCCGTTGTTCCTGTACAGAATATCTGCGGTAGATCTGCAGTGGATCTGCGGTTATTAAAATGTGCTGTGAATCTGCAGTCCGATGTTCCGTAAAATCTGCGGTCATTAAAGTCTGCAGTGCAGATCGACCGCAGATCGACCGCAGATCGACCGCAGATCTAGGGAATATTATCTGCTGTAGAAATCAACAACAGATCGAGTGCAGATTCTGCGCTGCTCCAATTAAGTGGAGTAGTCACGTGCCCTACAGTAAAAACTCATTGGGCTTCCTGAATGTTATTAGGAAAATGGGCCAGTTCATGTGATTAATCAGTGAACGCTAGTTCACTTTCCAATTCGAACGAAATTTCTAGGACAATTATAAGCAAAGATATGCCATACATCATTTCAAGAATCAAATTACCCGAATGAATTGACATATCTATGCTATCAAAGCTAGGTGATATTTTGATAACTACATAATATTTTGATAACTGGGACCCTCAATACCTATTTAAAATGCGACGGAAAATGATTCTTCAAACGATCAGAAACTGTTAATGCTAGGTTCCCAATCAAGTAACATTATCCTGGTTAGCTAGCCAAATTAACCCATCGAGCGTGAAATTGCAGTACTTTCACTACTCAATAGTACTGGGATAACTGAATTATGCCAAATTAGTAAAAACAATGGTTGTTTTAGCACTTAGCACACATTGTTATTATTGCTGTAGATCTATAGGCAATTGTTTACATTTAGTACCTAATCTACGTACACATGCGATTATGTATTCCATGTAATCAAACATGCTTCATTTGCCAATGTTCATTTGATATCAGAGAGTTGTTTTGACCTCCATGATGTTTCCTACATTTTCCACTTACCACTCTGATAGCAGACGCAAGTTTACTTACTATCTACTCTAATTTCTGAACTCTGCTGACTTACCAATCCAATTCCAGTCCACTAACACGCTTATCTTACCTGCAGTCTGATCTCAATCCATATATCACTCTGCTCTCAATCCACTTATAATATACCATTCTGTTCCCAGTTCACGTATCACTCTGATACAAGTCCATTTGACAATGACGTCTGTCCTGAGTCCACTTTCCACTCTGATCCCAGTCTGCTTACGACTCTGAACCCAATCGAATGTCCATTTACCACTCTGATGCAGGTCCATTTGCCACCCTGGTCTCAGTAGTAGTACTGAGTTCAATTTCCACTCTAATTCCCGTCAATAAACCACTTCTATCCCAGTCTATTTGCCAACCTGATTCATGATTTTAGTCCGGAGTCCACTTTCCACTCTATTTCCGTATACTAACCACTTAAATTATCCCAGTCCATTCGTCACTTTGAGAACACAGTCTTGACTCCTGATTCCACTTTGCAATCTGATTCCAGAACACGTACCACTATAATCTCAGTCAATTTGCCACTCTAATATCAGTCCTGACTCCTGAGTCCACTTTCTACTCCGATTCCTGTTTACTAACCACTTTTATCCCAGTCCTCCCGTCCATTTTACTCTGATCCCAGTCTGCTTAAAACTCTGAACCCCAGTCAAATGTCCATTTACCACTCTGATCTCAATATGTATGGCAGTTACCACTTTGATTCCATTCTACTTACCTGCTTACCACTCTGATCAGTCTGCTTACCACTCTGAACTCAGTCCAATGGCCATTTACCACTCTGATGCCAATCCATAGCACTCTGATCCCAGCTCAATCTTTCTATGCCCATTTTCAACTATGATCTAACCATGTTATCCCAGTCCATTTGCCACTAGGCACCCTGATTCCATTCAATTAGGTACCATTCTGATCTCTCTCCACTATATGTCAATGAATGATACATCCATTGAAATACTGCAAGAAACACGGCGTTTCACTTGTTACAATTAAAGATGTTTGTCACCACACTACTCGTACTCTCTTATTTCTGATAAAGTTTACAAAAAGTCTCTATATTCTACGCACCTATTTTGATCTATTGCTACCTACTGTTTATCAAATCGAAATCCAAATAAAATTGCTGATAGAAAGTTTGCAAGGGTTTCACTTCTATGCAGGGCGTGTCAATATGGATGTAAGCCACTTACACTCAATCTGCTGTTATACGGAACATCGGACAAAAAATATTCCCTAGATCTGCAGTAGAACGGCAGCTTTTAATTCAATTACAGATTCTAATTGAACCGCAGATCTACAGCAGATATTCTGTACAGGAACAACGGCGTTACCATGACAACATGGCAATGCAAATGATCAACGCAAATTCCAAACTTTATTTCATGATTTTGTATTTAATTCTCTCGTGTTTGATTTTGTATCTTTTTACTTTTCTTCCTTGCGTATGATTTTAACTTTCTCAAAATGATTGCTTTCACATAATTTGGCCTGCTGCTATCACTGCTTTCACTGCAGTTCACTGTTCTCTCGGCTAGTTGATTCGAGATTTATCCACTGCTGTTAGAAGTGATGTTAATTTGACATAATTTCTATTTCCGAGTACTTTTTATACTTTAATATTTCTGTTCGCTGCTTGACTATAGATAACAGTTTTTAGCATTTAATTTCATTGAGGCGAGAGCTTGACTACTTCCATTGCCACCATGTTTTTGCTTTGATAATCAACTGACAAAAGTCCTTCATTTGCTTGTTTTTGCTCATGATAGAGACTTTGCTGGGAAACCGACTTTGAACCTCTCAGAAATTTTACCTCACAGCACTATATCTCTCTTCTCTGACTAACCTTACCCCTTTTAACACAACCTAAACCCTTGACCCTATTCCATACCCTAACCATAAACCTAACCAAGACCCTAACCTTAGTCTAACTCTATAGTTGAAACATCATGCGGTAAAGTGTTGTAGGTAGAAAATTTCGAGGTTTAATGTCCGTTCCCCACTTTCTGCGTCATTATAGAGACTTTGCTGTTCATTAAAATCTTATGGTGGACACTTTCAAAGCATCATGTGCGTTTAAAATATAGGGTATTGCTTGTCGGGTGTTAACAGGCCAAAATGCTACACTGTTTTAGCGACCAAAACCGTGATTATGTGATCGATTTTCAGTACTTCTTTTGTCTCAATGAAATACAAAGGAAATATTTGTAATGGAATCACGAAAATCTGTGCCATCTGAAATTAATTACCTCTTAATCTCATCTGTTGGTAGAATTGTTGAGAATTTTCTCCGGTTCTTGTACCCCAGCATCTCAGATTCTGTTTCACCTTATGTGAGTCACCTGAAATGACAAATAATTAGTTAATCAATAATTAGCAGATTTGTGAAGATGCTGCTGTCGTCTTGTTTAATGCAAATTTACAAGGAAAATCGAAATTTCTTGTCGATACGATCTCGGATCAAGACGTTGATTTATCAATCGAAATGAGCGAGGTTGCGCTACAGCGCGCGGCTCGGCAAAATTCATCTACAATTTTGTAGCGCAACCTCATTCGGGATAAATTTACACCAATTTTACACGGACTCGTGGTGTCGTTCTATAGAAATCCACATTTTTGAAGATAGAGACTTGAAACCTTCGGGAATCGCTAGAGGATAAAATTTTGTACTTCAAGTTGATCTTAGATTTGGATATCACGCTCCTGAGCTCCACAATGAACCATGGAAGACGGCGCAATTAGAAAAACGTGTTTTCTGCTGCGAGCTGTTATTGAACATAACTCCTGGCAGGAATAGCGTATCTTAATGATCTTTTCACCTATAAACTCGTACAGCTGAGCTCTATTGAATGGTCACCTTCAAAATTCATTTTTCTTAAGTTTAGACCCTCAAATCGTGCGATGATGTCGCGAAATTGGTGCGATTCCCAAAACTGCGCACAAGGTACTAGCATGTAGCGCAACCTCGCGCATCGGGGTTGGTTATGTTCGATCGGATCGTTTAGGTGCATGTAACGTTCGTCGGCCGATCTAATGGAATTGGTCGATCGATCAACTTTATTTGATCGACTGATGTGTTTTTTAATAGAAAATCTTTAAGCTAGTAGGGAAACAACTAAATATTGCTCATTTAAACACGATTCAAGTCAACAGGGAGCATTAAAACACATCATTCGTTCAAATGGAGTTGATCGATCGACCAATTCCATTCGATCGACCGACGAACGTTACGGGCGCCTAAGCTATTAGTTGGGCGCGGCGCGAGCTTATTTAATGATTAAGACATACTTAATTAATTTCAATTGCGCTTAATTTGTGGAAAAGGATGTTGCGCTACCCTCGCTCGCCCGGCACAACGTTCCACATGTGGACGTAACCTTTGCGTCTTCGTCAGAAGAAAGGGATGGACATCGCCCTTCGCGACATGACGTACTGTCACTCAATAACTGAGATCTCACCACCTCTGAGCTGAGATCGGTGTCTGAAATTTCCACAAAATCACAATATGTACGCGCGTGGTACTGATTTAACAGTATATTCACCTACGTGCATGGCGCCGCGCGATCGGAAATTTCAGAAGAATTCTCGTTTCTCGAGGTGGGGACACCTGCCTAAAGCGAAATTTTTCGTTGAAGAAGAACCCGGCTATCCGCTTTGGTCATAAAACGAATAGTTAATAGACGCCCGAGACTGAGAATTTTCTGTGATGCACAGTATACACAATTTGTGCGCGGCGAGCGCGCGCGCATATCGAAGTGCGCGCCGCGCGAAAATCGCCTTTAGTATAGGGTAGATTCAATAGCGCCCTCCATCTAAGTACATTATACTCGAAAAGTCTGGAATCACAAATTTTAGACATTTGGTAATATCACCATGGGAAAGCTTCGAGACTTCATTAAATTATCAGACAAGAAAAAGGTTTCATGGATGACCCTTATCCACTTTCAAGAACCCAAAGATGTTTCCCGGCTGATAAAATCTACAAAGATTTCACATAATTGGACCTCCAGTACAGGTAATTGCTTGTGCGTGATGTTAAAAGCCCATACTACCGCATTAACTCCGATAAGAGCGCAATTTCAGCGTAGTGCTGCAATACCAATACGAAACAAAACAAGATGGCACGTACATCTGGCTATATATCTGATGCCAGATTTATTCGATTAATTTAGTCGACCCCGAGTTTAAAAGGTAATAAGCTTTGGCCCCCATCGATTCGCAGATTTAGAAATTTTGACAGTCAGTCATCACGGCGCCAAATAGTTCTGAGCCAATTGAAATACAAGGATTTTTATCAATGATTGGAATATTTTAATCAGCATGCCATATATTACTAACTCAAAAATACCTCAATAATCCTCTCCAAAAGAAACTAAATTGGACAACTGGTAATTCAATATTAGTGCAGTTCGCTCTTAGTAATATACTTGCATCACGGTACAATACACATATTACACAAACCAATGTAAAAAGGCTTTTAGTCCCCTAATGTTCAAATTCAATAAATTTTAAAAAACCTTACCCTTTTTTTAAAAGTTATAAAAATTTTACCAAAGCTGTAATGATATTTCATAACCAAGTAAAAAAAAAGTTTTCCCAAATTAAGTCTATTTTTTAAAAAATTAGGAGGAGTAGGGAGGGTTACAGGACTTAGGGATAGTCACCCACTCACCCAGTATATAAGGAGGGAGAGGGAGGGGTGGGTTAGTCACAAGGACGTTAGTTAGAGATAGTCAGCAAATATAAGGAGGCGAGGGCGAAGCGAGGGTTGGTCACAGTAGGGGAGGTCAGCTGCAGGGGAGGGAGGGCTGTTACACTAGGACTAGGAGGCCCTGGGAAGAGTGGAGGGGAGGCTAGGGCAGAAGAAAGGAGAGAGAGGGTGGTTTTACTACCCAGAAAGGCCATGGAGAGAGTTTATTCTATTGGGGTAGTCGCTACCGAGCAGATAATGAATAGCATGGAATCATCAAAGGTTTCTCTCTAATCTGAAACATAACCACTCAACACCCACCCAGGTAGCAGTCGGCAGCCGAGGTCCCTCCCCTCTCGGCACTGACTTGCCGTCCGGACACAGCGTACAGGTCTCTGTGTATCCCCCAGGACTGTAGAATCCGGCACTGCAGGGCACACACGAGCCGTCAGAGTAGTACTTTCCTTCACACGCTGAAAGGTGAGGGTTTTGCAGGTTTCTATTGATATACATTCACACTCAATGTTCATAATGATTCCTTAGGATGGTATACAGAAATGGAAATCATAACTTTAAATCATTGTACCTGCGAGAAATGCAATCTATTGCCGACTAGGACTATAAAGTTGCCGTAGATAAAAGTAGGAAATTATTTGTTTGCTATTTTAATTTGCTATAGACGAGCGAAACTACCTTGTGATTTCTCATATTTAAGAGTCTATTGCTAATGGTGTCGGATCAATGACAGTGCCATTCCAATTGCATACGAAACCATAAACCATTAAAATCAAACTCACGTTGCACGAGTCTGTACTCACGTTGCACGAGTCTATACTCGATGGTGAAATGCTCGCTCAGCTCGTAGCCACTATCCGAGTTCCTGAGATCCTCCAACTTCACCACCACCTTCTGAATCCTCGCCTCCAGACTCCTCCAGTTTCCCCACCCTGTGGTTCTGTCACAGCCGTTCTTGTAGTCCCCCTGCCGCATATCGTTCATAGTGTAGAGATATTCAGTGCCCAGCTCTATCAGCCCCTCCTGGGGGATGTCCAGGAGGGCAGTGTCTGAAGCGTAGCAGAAGGATAGCCCTGTACTCTCGTAGAGCGAGATGATGCTCTGTCGCTCTGTCTTGGTATTCCAGTTGAACATCAGCTCCCCCAGGTACGTAGACCGGGAGTCGGACTCAAAGAACTTGAAGACCAGGTCAAAGTCCATGTCTATAGCTTCCAAGTACTGGATGAGTCGGAACTCAATGCGCTGGTCTGCGGTGAAGTCCAGGTAGGAAGTCTCAAACTGTTCTGTGTCTTCGTCAAGGCTGATCTCCGTCCAGCCTGGGGAGGGAGAATTGGGATGGTTTTATAAAGTCTTAACATGTCAAAACACTGTGCTCGGTACTCGGTCTGTGGCACATGAGCTATGTCTCAAGGAGCATCCAAGGAGTGTCTTAAAGAAAAACATTGGCATTAAACTACTCTTATGTGAATTTATACTTCAGGAAATGGATAACTTCGATTGGAACTAAGGACAATGATGGTGTCTTGGATTACTTACCAGATGTCTGAGCAATGATGAGACTGAAAATAAGGACATGTGTCGTCCAACTGCACTTCAAAAACCTCATCTTGCTCAAATTTGATTCAACTTTCAAATTTCATTTATTTATTGAGAGCAATGCATTCAAGAAACGTTTCAAGATCCCGTAACGTTAACATGTAGCATAATCCTTTGAAATCCCCCTCCCCTTCCCGATAAGGCATTTATGAACCATCCCTGTACACATAGAAACTTCAACAGAACAGTACTACCGAATACAAACTACTGAGTTTTGTGAGATGTTGCTGGTTTTAGTGATATATAGTTTTAACTGGCGGAATAAACTGCCTCCTGTAATTACGTTGCTTAGCAACCACAGCAATACTGCTTGCGTAGCACTTTATGTGCTGCCTTTTCCTTGTTGCGGAGTTGCTCAGTATAAGAATGAAACAGTATACCAGAATCCAGATACCTATGCCCTATTAGTATTTAGCAATTATATAAACAGTGAAATCGAAATTATGCACTGTTAAACCGAAATCACAAAAAGATTCAAAGCAAACTCCATCATATGAAAATAAGCATGTTTCAACAAACAAGTTGCGCAACTTTGATAAATTATAACAAATGAAATAAAGCCGTTGTAATTTCCGAGAATTAAATTATAACTTTTTGAGTGAGTGACGTCTAAGAAGCAGCATGTTATTTTGATGAAATGTGAGCGACAGTAGGAAGTTACTTAGCTTAGCACAACGCATGTTTACACGCCATGCGAGTGTTCATTTGATGAGCAATAAATGGAATTCTGACACTGCGCTGTGTCCACACTTTGTTTATTTTACAAACGAGAAAAGAGAGAGAACGAATATAATCGCTCTGCCAATGGCTTCGTGAGAGTACATTGCACGATGCAGTTTTAAACCACGTGTGCTTGTGATAAGATCTAGTGTTGCCGAAATGCGTCACACAGTCATACGCTTGTAAGGAACACAATAAGATGTATTGGTAATGATTATGTGTGACGCGCAATATGGCTCAAAGTCTAATTCTAAAGTGTTTAAATAACGTAATTGATAAGTGTGAATTTTCCTTAAAATCTAAAGAAGCATCGATCATGCGGCGTATTAATTATTATAGTAAAATTCTGATGTCATGGCCTACTTCTTAAAATCAGCTTTAAACGGCAGTTTTTCTGAAAGAGTGAATTTCATTCAATAAGAGGGAGAACTGAAGAAATAGGGAATATCGCTGTCGTAGATTTTATGAAAGCAAAATATCCCTCCTCTACTCAGGATGGAATGAATCATCATCATAAACAAAGCAATGAGAAAGCAAAACCAATAAGCATTACGTAAATTCCTCTCCCCTCATAGTTGTAAGAGACATTTCTCTTCCTACTTAACCCTGCACAACACTCTGTCAGTAAGAAAACCGGCATCGCTCTACTCTGTGCTCAAAGTGGTATTTTAAACTATGGTCGATGCTCTGCAGTTCACAGAATAATGGCTTTTTCGTGTCATAAAACATGAATTAGCAGGGATACTGGGTAGTTTGAACTCACCAACTGCACCTGATCCAGTAAGACGCGCACGATTACGCGTTAGCGTTACCACATGCTCTATGTGCCCGTAATTATGTAAAATTTCACTGAAACGGTGCAGCTCGTGATTAATGCTGGAAGCATCATCTGACCCCAGACTATTTTTCAGCGTGAGTTCTGCTGGAAGCAATGTTTGACGGTGAATGACGAGTGTTCTGAGCAGCACCGGAACTATGGAACCAACATGAACAAGGTAAAAAGCCATGACACCCGGGGAGGTTTCACTGCCAAATGGAATGTGTTTCACTGTTGCCCAGGAATCATCCAGCCAGGGGGAGGAAGCTGGAAGGGGTTTTCAAATGATTACGTTACTTGTTTATTGTTAGTGTTACTGCAACAAATTGAACTCATGTATAAACTTGATTACGAGATGACGGGGGTTTAATCGCCAAAAAAAGGTCTGTGAACGGTCTGGGGTCCCTTAATGAGCTCAATCTCATCCTTCATTATATTTTAATTTATCAATTATCATACTTTATATTTTTGACCCCTGAATCTTCTCCCCAGGTGACACGATGTCGTGTAATACTGACGCTGCAGACTGCCTTCATTATCATACCATAGACTTCGTTGCCTGCCCCATATTTTTCAAGTCGGGGCGCGCGCAGGGGGCCAGGCACTTCACGGTCACCCAAGACGGAAAGTGTTACTTCAGCGACCCTACTTTCCAGACTCTAGCTGCAGACCCTTATAGAGTCTTGTAGACTTTCCTCATTGTATTTTGTAAAACTCTCGAAGACTCTTATGGACACTCAAGAGTCTTGTAGACTCTTCTGATTATGAAACAGTGGATAAGGCGAACATTAGCACAGGAGCGGAACTGAAATAGTGTCTCAGTCTGTATCGGCCTTTTCACTACAACTACAAGCTATACAGAAAGACGGTATTTCTTCCATGTGAACGGCGTTGAGTGACATCACATTTTGGTCTGAATTGCATGGGTGGTCAGAATCATTTGAGATTTTAGTTTTAGTTTTTTATACGCGCATGGTATGTGATATTGATCAATGAAATTGAATGGATCCACTTCCAGGATCATGCGAATAAATATTTACTTCCAGTTCCATTGTTTCTTAATTTGGTATGTCTCCCATATAAACGGCTCTGAGTGACGTCACAGATCTAAACGTCAATTTTTCTGTATCCTAAACCTAACCATAGCCCAAACCAAAACCCTAATCTTAATCCTTGGGCCTAATCCTGACCCTAACCTCAGTCCTTAAAGCGCTAGCTGCGCTTAATTATATTTTTCTGAGTGACGTCATTGTCATAGATAATGAAGGCTCCCGTTTATATGGGAGACTGACTGTACTTCAAAATCAAAGTTTAAAGTTTCTATGAAATTGAAATTATATTTATATTTTCTGTCTCCCTTGCTAAACACGTATGTCGTTTACCCCTGTTTCCTAAGCCCGCATAGGTGTGTGTAAGCGCCGCGCGCTTCCCTGTGTTGCAGTTGGAGCCACACATTAAGGATATACGTGTTTTGCCTTAACCATGACCCTATTTTCGCTTGCCAGACGTCTGTGAGTCGGGGCGCGCGCGCGAGGGGGCCAGGCAACGCCTGGCAAGGTTTCGTTGCCTGACCCCCTAGCGCGCGCGCCCCGACTCGCAGACAAAAGTTTCGCGCACGGCGCGGTAAGCCGAGACGCCCCTGGTTGTTAGGGGAAATGCGTGTTAAACTTTAACAAAACCCTGTTAATGTTTGCGTTGCGCAGCGTTGTCTGACGTCGTCAGACCCATTATTTCAAGTCGTGGCGCGCGCGCGAGGGGGTCAGGCATGGCAACGCCTTGTCTTACGATGTATGACCCGCTAAGCGGCGGCGCTGATTCCCGAGAGGGTCTGTCAACGTCAGAAAAGCGAATATATCAAGTTTTTTGGAATTGGACAACGCCTTCCTTGTCCGCAGGGGCTTTTGTGTTTCGTGACGTCATGTCACGTGTCATGTCACGTGACCCGTCTGCTAGTACTTTGTGCGCTGGTTGCTTCCGCGCGCGATTGTTATACTGTGCGCGTTCGCGGATCTGTGGTCTGATGGCAGAGTAATTGCAGGCATTGCTGCTCATGGTTGTTGTGGTAATGGTATAGGTCCAATGTGTCAAATTTTTAAGCTTAGCAATACTGAAGACGTTCAGAAGAAACGCATGAACTAATCGAGTTTGTTTCTTTGTTCAATACTGTAATAGGCTGATTCAGCTTAGCGGATTGAGTTAAAATGACTCAAGATGGCATCATCAAGTATACGAGAAAAACAAAAGAATAAAAAACTCATTTAATATTCCTAGAAAACGGATCCGCTTACCTAAGCAGATCCCAGCTAAGCGGATCCGCTTAGCAAATTCAATCATATCATCTAACATCTAAGCGGATCCGCTTAGCTTAGCGGTCCCACTTAGGATGGAACGGTGTCATGGCAATTTTTCTGAATTTTAAGATTTTATAATCGAGATGATTTTCAAAAAACGGTTAAGTTATCCGCTGAGCTAAGCGGATCCGCTTAGCACTAGCAGATTCAATCATATTATCTAAGCGGATCCGCTTAGCTTAGTGGATCTGCTTAGGATGTAATTGTAAATGTAACTGTGTATTCAATGTGTCGTGAAAATTTTTGTGCATTTTATAATCGAGATAATTTTCAAGAAAACGGTAAGTTGACACTGGACCCCCCGGCATAACATCCCCCGACACTACACCCTAACTTCAGTACTTATTGATTCAACATTCGATTCGTTGATTCGATTCGTCGATTCGATTCGTCGATTCGATTTGATACGATTCAATTCGTTGATTCGATTCGTTGATTCGATTCGTTGATTCGATTCGTTGATTCGATTCGTTGATTCGATTCGTTGATTCGATTCGTCGATTCGATTCGTCGATTCGATTCGTCGATTCGATTCGTCGATTCGATCAATTTTCCAATCGAGTTCGATTCGTCGATTCGATTCGTCGATTCGATTCGTCGATTCGATTCGTCGATTCGATTCGTCGATTCGATTCGTCGATTCGATTCGTCGATTCGATTCGTCGATTCGATTCGTCGATTCGATTCGTCGATTCGATTCGTCGATTCGATTCGTCGATTCGATTCGTCGATTCGAGATTCGTCGATTCGATTCGTCGATTCGATTCGTCGATTCGATTCGTCGATTCGATTCGTCGATTCGATTCGTCGATTCGATTCGTCGATTCGATTCGTCGATTCGATTCGTCGATTCGATTCGTCGATTCGATTCGTCGATTCGATTCGTCGATTCGATTCGACGATTCGATTAATCGATTCGATTCGTCGATCGACAGAATCGAATCGACGATTCGATTCGACGATTAATCGACAAATTAATCGATTCGTTTATCCGATTCGAGCTAATAAAAAAATCGATTCGATTCGTCGATTCGATTCGACGATTCATTTGAAAATTCGGTTCGTCGAACCAGATCGACAGATCGATTCGATTTAAATCGGATCGACGAATCGAATCGATTCGTCGAATCGTTTAGGATGTAACTAAACTGTGTCGAACAAAAACGGTCGATTCGACATTCCCCGAATCATAACATCCCCCGACATCGCCCCTACGAGTAATTGGAATCTATAGAGAATCGAAGGGTCAAACGACTCGCAGTTTGACGATCGGTTCAACATTTCGACTCCCGACGATTCATCCCCCGATCGATTCGTACTATATTCGTCGACTCGAATCGGCTTAACATCGATCCCTCTAATCGATAAACTCCTTGCAACTGTGCTTGGGAACAGGAGTTCAGGTGTCGCACCATCGACCTAGTGACAAACAACATGGAACCCTATCAATAACAAGCGCGGGATTCGATTAGACACCGATTGTTAACCCGGACATATCCCTTCGATTGATCGCAGTCTCGTTCGTCTACTCCATATCCCAGCATCTCTCCTGACATCCTGGAAAGTGCACGACTCTGGTCCTGGAAATTCTCGAATAATCATTCTGACTTCGAATCGACAACATCGAATTGATTTCGAATCGTCAGATTCGATTCGTCGAATCGAATCGACGAATCGAATCGACGAATCGAATCGACGAATCGAATCGACGAATCGAATCGACGAATCGAATCGACGAATCGAATCGACGAATCGAATCGACGAATCGAATCGACGAATCGAATCGACGAATCGAATCGACGAATCGAATCGACGAATCGAATCGACGAATCGAATCGACGAATCGAATCGACGAATCGAATCGACGAATCGAATCGACGAATCGAATCGACGAATCGAATCGACGAATCGAATCGACGAATCGAATCGACGAATCGAATCGACGAATCGAATCGACGAATCGAATCGACGAATCGAATCGACGAATCGAATCGACGAATCGAATCGACGAATCGAATCGACGAATCGAATCGACGAATCGAATCGAATCGACGAATCGAATCGATGAATCGAATCGACGAATCGAATCGACGAATCGAATCGACGAATCGAATCGACGAATCGTATCGACGAATCGTATCGACGAATCGAATCGACGAATCGAATCGACGAATCGAATCGACGAATCGAAGTCTGACGGAGGAAATCAAGGTTCTGTTGTGTAGTCAGAATGATTATTCGAGAATTTCCAGGATCAGAGTCGTGCACTTTCCAGGATGTCAGGAGAGATGCTGGTATATGGAGTAGAACGAGACTGCTATCACAAGTAAGGGCTAGGTCCGGGTTAACAATTGGTATCTAATCCCGCGCTTGTTATTGATAGGGTTCATGTTGCTTGACGCTAGGGAGCTAGGGCGATGGTGCGACACCTGAACTCCCGTTGCAAGGGAGTTTACTATGCCTATAGAGGGGATGTGATGTTAAGCCGCGGATCAGTGCGTTTGATATAATACTTGCTTATTGATCGGGGGATGTAATGTCGGGGCGGGGGAGTCAAATGTTGCACCAATCGTCAAACTGCGACGTTTGACCCCCTGCTTTCCTCTATAGATTCACAGTACTGAAGTAGGGGCGTGGTGTCGGGGATGTTATGTTGGGGGGTCGCGTTTCGTTTTCTTGCCATGACACAGTACAGTTACATCCTAAGCGGATCCGCTAAGCTAAGCGGATCCTTTTAGATAATGTGATTGAATCTGCTAGGGCTAAGCGGATCCGCTAAGCTCAGCGGATAGATTTACCGTTTTTTGAAAATCATCTCGATTATAAAATTCAGAAAAATTGCCATGACACAGTTCCATCTTAAGCGGATCCGCTAAGCTTAGCGGATCCGCTTAGATAATGTGATTGAATCTGCTAAGCGGATCCGCTTAACTAAGCTGATCCGCTGAGGTATTGGTAATATGAGTTTTCTAAGATCATTAAATCATTTTGATTCTTTTGCTCTCTCGTATACTTGATGATGCCATCTTTGAGTCAATTTAACTCAATCCGCTAAGCTGAATCAGCCTATTACAGTAGGTATTGAACAAAGAAACAAACCCGATTAGTTCATGCGTTTCTTCTGAACGTCTTCAGTATTACTATAAGCTTTAAAAGTTGACACATTGGACCTATAGCACCACTACCATAAGCTTGGTAATGCCTGCAATTACTCTGCCATCAGACTGCGACAGATCATGAACGCGCGCGCGCACAGTATAACAATCGCGCGCGCGGAAGCAACCAGCGCACAAAGTACTAGCAGACGGGTCACGTGATACGACACGTGACATGACGTCACGAAACACAAAAAAGCCCCTGCGTGACAAGGGAAGGCGTTGTCCAATTTCAAAAAACTTGATATATTCGTGATCAGCTCATCGAGATCTATCAGTAAAGAATTGTGCCCAAAAAACTTTGAAAAAAGGGCGCACCCTAGCACTCCGTGCGCGTAACCAGGGTCCTGGTTAGGGCAAGGCCATCCATAAAAGACGTCCGCAGAAAGGCCAGAGGGGGGAGGTGCCGAGGGGGGAGTCTGGCCAAACGCAGACGTCTGCATTTTTGAAAATAAACTATTTTCGGCATACCAATAAATTCGACGGACGTTGCCCCGTCTATTTCTTCTGACTGGACGTCCAAATGTGGAACGTTGCGCCGCGCGCGAGGGTAGGGTAACATCCTACGACAATAAATGGGAGTGGTCCAAAGACAACCCCGATGCGCGAGGTTGCGCTACATGCTAGTACCTTGTGCGCAGTTTTGGGAATCGTACCAATTTCGCGACAACATCGCACGATTTGAGGGTCTAAACTTAAGAAAAATGAATTTTGAAGGTGACCATTCAATAGAGCTCAGCTGTACGAGTTTATAGGTGAAAAGATCATTAAGATACGCTATTCCTGCCAGGAGTTATGTTCAATAACAGCTCGCAACAGAAAACACGTTTTTCTAATTGCGCCGTATTCCATGGTTCATTGTGGAGCTCAGGAGCGTGATATCCAAAATCTAAGATCAACTTGAAGTAAAAGTAAAAAAAAGTACACAATTTTATCCTCTAGCGATTCCCGAAGGTTTCAAGTCTCTATCTTCAAAAATGTGGATTTCTATAGAACGACACCACGAGTCGGTGTAAAATTGGTGTAAATTTATCCCGAATGAGGTTGCGCTACGAAATTGTAGATGAATTTTGCCGAGCCGTGCGCGCTGTAGCGCAACCTCGTTCATTTCGATTGATAAATCAACGTCTTAATCCGAGATCGTATCGACAAGAAATTTTCACAAATCTGCTAATTATTGATTAACTAATTATTTGTCATTTCAGGTGACTCACATAAGGTGAAACAGAATCTGAGATGCTGGGGTACAAGAACCGGAGGAAAATTCTCAACAATTCTACCAACAGATGAGATTAAGAGGTAATTAATTTCAGGTGGCACAGATTTTCGTGATTCCATTACAAAATATTTCCTTGTATTTCATTGAGACAAAGAAGTACTGAAAATCGATCACAAAATCACGGTTTTGGTCGCTAAAACAGTGTAGCATTTTGGCCTGTTAACACCCGACAAGCAATACCCTATATTTTAAACGCACATGATGCTTTGAAAGTGTCCACCATAAGATTTTAATAAACAGCAAAGTCTCTATAATGAGGCAGAAACAAGCAAAGAAAGTAATCTTGTAAGTTGATTGTCAGCAACATCAGGGCAATGCGAAGTAGTCTGGCTCTCAAGTAATTAAATGTTAAAAACTGATATCTAGATAGTCCAGCAGCGAACAGAAGTATAAGAGTATAAAAAGTACAGACTTTGAAATAAAAACTTTAATCAAATTAACAGCAATTTCATCAGAAGTAGACATTTACCTCGAATCAAATAGCCTAGAGAACAGTGAAGTGGAGTGAATAGCGGAAGCTCAAATTCTGTAATGCAACCATTTCGAGAAGTTGCAATCATACAAAAATTACAAACATAGGATTAGGAATGAAATAAAAGTCGAAAGATACGGAAGATAGAATACAATATCACGAAATTAAGTTTGGAATTTGCATAATTGCGTTGATCTCTGCCATGTTGCCTTGGTAACATATTCTTTGGAATTGGCAAGAGCTGGGTGAGTATTAGGGATGATTCGCATATTTTATAATCAATTTTTGGCCAATTTTTAACCCCCCTCCCCCTCCTAAGCAAGTTTACAGTAGTTACATTTGTTTATACAATAACATGTAACGTAGTCATTCGCAATCCCCCCCCCCCCCTTAGGTGATTAAGTAACATGTGAACAATCCCTGGCTTAGCCTATGTGGAAGTTGTGAGCCCGAGGGCTTGAAGGGCCCGGGACGAAAATTTATTAAGGCAAATCGAATCAAAGCATGGACTCGAAGCATGGATGTATTGCTAAATAAATCTCAAAAGTTTTGAAATAGAAGGCTTGAGTCAAAAATGTGGTGTGATGCTTTTAATGAAATTTAAAACACTAGTAATCTTACAAAAACAAACAATAATCAGATTGATAGAAACAAACGAATGTTGGTAGCATGTCACTTTGAAACGCATCAATTACAACAAAACGATGAGATACAAAACGATGAAAGGAAATCGGTTAAAATGAGAAAATTTACATTTGGTGAAACTCGGTTTTTGCAGCACTGTAATAATAGGCAAATGAGAATGACGTAATTACTATGGTTGAATATGGTATGTCAATGACTTTAAAAGTGTCTAGTATCTTACTTTTCTCATGGGACAGTTGCACAATGTATTAGACTGTTGCGGTAATTAGGCGGCATTTATTTGACATCATTTCCTCAGTGTGTGAGAAAAAGTAATCCACCATTGTTACTAATGATAATGACGTATTACTCTCACTCAGCTCTTGCTATTTCGAAGAATGTTACCATGACAACATGGCAATGCAAATGATCAACGCAAATTCCAAACTTTTATTTCATGATTTTGTATTTAATTCTCTCGTGTTTGATTTTGTATCTTTTTACTTCTCTTCCTTGCGTATGATTTTAACTTTCTCAAAATGATTGCTTTCACATAATTTGGCCTGCTGCTATCACTGCTTTCACTGCAGTTCACTGTTCTCTCGGCTAGTTGATTCGAGATTTATCCACTGCTGTTAGAAGTGATATTAATTTGACATAATTTCTATTTCAGAGTCTGTACTTTTTATATTTTAATATTTCTGTTCGCTGCTGGACTATAGATAACAGTTTTTAGCATTTAATTTCGTGAGGCGAGAGCTTGACTACTTCCCATTGCCACCATGTTTTGCTGATAATCAACTGACAAAAGTCCTTCATTTGCTTGTTTTTTGCCTCATGATAGAGACTTAGCTGGGAAACCGACTTAAAACCTCAGAAATTTTACCTCAGAGCACTTTATCTCTCTTCTCTGACCCTAACCATACCCTTAACCCAACCCAAACCCTTGACCCTATTCCATACCCTAACCATAAACCTAACCAAGACCCTAACCTTAGTCTAACTCTATAGTTGAAACATCATGCGGTAAAGTGTTGTAGGTAGAAAATTTCGAGGTTTAATGTCCGTTCCCCACTTTCTGCCTCATTATAGAGACTTTGCTGTTATTAAAATCTTATGATGGACACTTTCAAAGCATCATGTGCATTTAAAATATAGGGTATTGCTTGTCGGGTGTTAACAGGCCAAAATGCTACACTGTTTTAGCGACCAAAACCGTGATTTTGTGATCGATTTTCAGTACTTCTTTGTCTCAATGAAATACAAGGAAATATTTTGTAATGGAATCACGAAAATCTGTGCCACCTGAAATTAATTACCTCTTAATCTCATCTGTTGGTAGAATTGTTGAGAATTTTCCTCCGGTTCTTGTACCCCAGCATCTCAGATTCTGTTTCACCTTATGTGAGTCACCTGAAATGACAAATAATTAGTTAATCAATAATTAGCAGATTTGTGAAAAGTTCTTGTCGATACGATCTCGGATCAAGACGTTGATTTATCTATCGAAATGAGCAAGGTTGCGCTACAGCGCGCGCGGCTCGGCAAAATTCATCTACAATTTTGTAGCGCAACCTCATTCGGGATAAATTTACACCAATTTTACACCGACTCGTGGTGTCGTTCTATAGAAATCCACATTTTGAAGATAGAGACTTGAAACCTTCGGGAATCGCTAGAGGATAAAATTTTGTACTTCAAGTTGATCTTAGATTTTGGATATCACGCTCCTGAGCTCCACAATGAACCATGGAAGACGGCGCAATAAGAAAAACGTGTTTTCTGTTGCGAGCTGTTATTGAACATAACTCCTGGCAGGAATAGCGTATCTTAATGATCTTTTCACCTATAAACTCGTACAGCTGAGCTCCATTGAATGGTCACCTTCAAAATTCATTTTTCTTAAGTTAGGACCCTCAAATCGTGCGATGTTGTCGCGAAATTGGTGCGATTCCCAAAACTGCGCACAAGGTACTAGCATGTAGCGCAACCTCGCGCATCGGGGTTGAAAGACATGGATTATGTTTAATGAGGTCCCTGCCATCAAATCTGAGTGTTCAGACCACCTAGGTCCTGTTCTAAGACTCCCTTAAGGCCTGGTGTATCAAAAAACACATATTTTTTTCCCGAAAATTTGGCATTATTTTAGCTCTTAAATCTAATAAGTTTCTTGATCTTTAACGAAAAATGCATGTAGAGGTCTTCAATAGTGTCTCAGCTAACAAAGTTCATGAATAAACTTAGATGGAAACTGATGGGAATGCTCCTGTAGGAAATATTCGAATCATATGTCAGGGAGTCAATCTTTGAATTTGTGCAAGATTTTTTTGCACCTTAAACTGATAGGCCAGTATCATGGAAGAACAGTGTTTTCAAAATTTTCCCATGATGTTATTCTGAATCAGCA
The DNA here is from genome assembly GCA_011033025.1 of Beroe forskalii. NCBI lineage: Eukaryota > Metazoa > Ctenophora > Nuda > Beroida > Beroidae > Beroe > Beroe forskalii. The sequence goes on from WFMF01000016.1 coordinate 224,211, forward strand.
GACTTTATAAGTCCAGAATAATCACAATATCTGAGCTATAAAATGATCTCGATTTGTCCAGAAAAAACACATTGAAATAATTAGTCATCACCCGTTAGGCAAAGTTTGGTATCAATTGGACATTAACTTGTAGGATTATACCCTACCCCATGTGCAACATACCACATTTGGCCTTGGATGGTTAGATTTGGTCTCTTGGTCTTGTTAGTCTTTCAGTCACATAAGTGCTCTTGCTCTTGTTAGCCATCCATTCAGAAGAAATAGATGGGAATTGTCTGTTGAGACATTCACAGAAAGTTTTATGAGTGAAAAAGTCAAAATTTCTGTGCAGAACTTTCGGTCTGAAACTGATCTATGTTGTACACTGTTGATTCATAGCAGCTTACAAATTGACCTGGGATTGTCATTAAAATGCAGCCTGACCTTGGCAAGTCACCAAAATGCAGCTTCATGTTCCTGTAGATAAGTTAAATATCACTTTTTATTCTTTAACAGTATGCACTTTATTGAGAGTGTAATGAAATTAACTAACCCAACTTACTTTCAGCATATTATTTGATATATTATCATTATTTCCTTACAGTAGTGGGTGGCCTTGATAACAGTCTTAATGATTGACTAAGTCATAGCATCATCCTGGGTCCAATCCCCCCCTGAATTTTCAAAATCCTCAATCCCCCCCCCCCTTTTGGGCACCCGACCCCTGAATTTCAAAAATTCGAACAACCCCCCACCAAAAACTTAGAAAATTTTTCTAATAGATGTCTGTTGAATTGTTTACAAAAGAGTCAACCGAAACTAGAAACTTAATGACAAGATGAAAGTATGTAAACTTTAAAATGTGGCTGACATCACAGGTAATGACTGAAATGGTAATGAAGTTCAATTTTGATGTCAATTAATCCTTGAATATATAAAGCTTTAAATTGACACTTGTAATGGAACCAGGGCATGAAACCAAGCCTCAGGGATATTGTCAACACAATATAAAAACATAGAAACTCATTTTTGAATTAAAAAGAAATCTTTCTTCAAGACATCAAGACTCATTTGTTAAGTTGATATCACTTGAAAAAGGCAGGGAATTGAAGTATGGTAGTGATTCTGCAGACCTACAAAAAGAGTGCGGGGGTCTGGGGGTGCAGCCCCCAGAAGCCAGAGGGTCTGAGAAGAAATATTTCTCACGGATATAGGATTTTCATCTCCAATTTTGAAATTCTTCTGCCAGATCCCAATCCCCCCCCCCCTTAATTTTTTCATTCCCCCTTCTGTCCAAGTCCCCCCAGAATCATTGAAATTAGGGCAACCCCCCACATACCTTATCTGACCCAAAATCTTCATCCCCCCTTGATTCAGGGGGGGGATGAAGCTATGTCTGACTAAGTGCTGTCCCTCAGCACAACCAAGACGTCCCTTCATATAAATTATTGAAAAAATGTATATTGTAATTGTGCTGTAAAAAATTATATTCATATTCACAAACATAAAGTGTGCCAAACCCCAATAAATATAAATATGCTGTTATGGTTAAACCACTACAAAATAATACCAATATCTCCAAATTATATTCAAGTTCATGTATTTGAAATTGCCACACTGCTCTGTCAATCCACCACCCCTATACCTTTTACTTACTTTGGGGTGGAACGGTAATATTCGGCCGAAGCTCTACTAACCGTACTGTCAGGAACAACCTCTGCTGGCTGAGCCTAAGGCTCCCTGAGATATACAATATTAATACTACCAATATTGATATGCTGCGACAATCTTCCCGGAGCCTAGATGATCGTCACCATCCTGCAGCTTGCAATCCCTTATGGAGCGAGTCCAAAAGAGAAGACAGAGACCAAACTGCACGGTGTAGTACCTGAGAGGATTCGCACACTAGGAGTGCTTTGACCTGGAGATATGATCTATTAAGTGGGAACTGGGAATAGGAATCAAAGTCGCTTTAACTGAGACCAGGTCTAAGGACCCCTATACCATCCCATACATTAATTAATATCTAAAGAGCACACTTTGTGTTTGCCAATAGAGCACTCTGCACACAAAGGCATATAAATTTTACATATATTGATTCATGATTCCTGTAATGCTTAAGTAAAATAACTTTCTCAGCAATAGTTGAATGTCTGAAAGGAATAAGTTTAGAGACCTCCTGCCAAAATGGTGGCGAAATGTGTGAATACAACCATCAGAAAGAAGGTGAGCCCTTATATAGTTTTTGTTTCTTCATATTCTATGCTTTGATGATAATATTAATAAAAAACCATCCATGGGGGGGGGTGTCACTGTCCCAATTGTCCTTGTCCCAATTTACTTTTTTGAGTTTGGGACTGGTTTTTGGGACAATTGGGGCAATTACTGGGACAATTGGGGCAAACAAAAAGTTGAAAAAATCAGTCATCATTTTTTACATTGATCAAAGTTTTTCTATCATTGAAATGAAAGTTGTATTCATCTTAGGGATCGTTCACATATTACGTAATCAATTTTTGGCCGATTTAACCCCCCCCCTCGTAATCAAGTTTACAGGAGTTGTATTTGTTACAATAACATGTAACGTAATCATTCGGAAACCCCCTCCCTCCCCCTAGGTGATTACGTAATATGTGAACGATCCCTTACTATCTTACTACACTAATTACAGTTTTGGTTGTGTTTGTTTGCAGTGGTTAAGTGTTCCCACTTCAGCACTTCACTATCCCAACACCTATAATAATAATAATAATAATATATGATAGGAAAAAGACAGTGGCAGTTGCAACGCAGCAAGTGCTGCTGTGAGTCAAAAGAACACTATACTGCCACTCAAAAACACAATCATTTGAGCCCCAGTTGTCTCTGTCACTTTTGTACCGATTTTCCCATTCTCCCAAATGTCCCATTTGTCCCAGTCAGCATTCACTTTTTTGAGTCCCATTTTCTCTGTCCCATTTGTTCAAATTGTCCCAGCCTGCATTCACTTTTTGAGTCCCACTTGCTCCATTTTCTCTGTCCCATTTGTCCCACTTGTCCCTGTCCCAATCTACTTTTTCTTGAGTTTGGGACAATTGGGACAGTGACACCCCCCCCCCTTCATGATCCCAGAACCTACCCTAGACAGGAAAATTTTGAATAATTTTTCAGTGCCTGTGACCTTCAAAAGGCTGGAATAAGCCCTGTATTCTGTGATTTGTCCAGATGAAACAGCAATACACATAGGAGAAGACTGTCCAGCATTCACCTTACAGAGAATATATCTTTTCCAAGACTTTAAAATTGAACTCACCAAGAAGATAGAGTTAGCAATCTAGTTCCCTCTCTGATGTTCCAAGAAGTATCCTGGAACTGGGCATTGCCAGTTGAGTCCATTGAAACCCAATCAATGGGAATATTACTTACACATTCTGGCTGGGTCAGTCAGACTCAGTTAGATGAAGGGTTATGGTAGATAGCATCTCCAAAAATGAAAATACTTTGCAAATATAGAATTGAAATGCGAATCTTTTCAGAACACAGCAACATCCTAAGTCACTACAGTATGTGAAGAACTGCTTTTCAAAAGACCAGTAATCGAAAGTAAGAATGAAGCTTCAGAAAGGCAAGGTAAGTTTTATTAATCTTTTTTCATAACATGTTTTGGTTGATTTGTAACTGTGTTTCCACTTGTTCTGGGAGGCACAGGACAAACTTGGTTCCATGGGGGACAAGGAAACTTTGATCCTCACCAAGTCAAAGCAAGTCCTTGCATGGTAGGTACATTTGTGAATAAATCTGGTAAAATTATATCCATATAGATTCTCAGTTATAATTTTCAATGGTACCCTTTTTGAAAATATTTTTTGAGTTTACAGTAATCTTGATGAATAACTGAGTACAAAATTACAAAGAGGAGTTTCCTCTGAAGGAACCCAGCCTTGTAAAATTAGCTAAAATCAAAATTGTTCTTTGTGTTTTAGAACAGATTTGTCTGTTGGAATACTACTAATAATCTCATAATCAGCTATGAACCCTTGTGGAGCAGGTGTAAACTGTTGCTTTCGGAGGTGCTGCTCTGGATTTATCAGTGTCATTTTTCTTTGTGTGACCCATTCCACAGTCTCCCCACTTGTGTTGTCAATGTACAGGTCTAAAATCCGCTGTTTTCAGTAGTGCAGGCGTTTGTAACTGTTTTTAAATCCTCTAAATCCTCAAGGTGAAAACTACTCATACATTTCTGATGTCTCCTGTCTCTTATTCTGTAGGGGTCTAGAACCCTTGTCCCTTTCAAAATACTGTACAAATCAAAAGGTAAGGAAGCTGTAGCAAGCAGTTGATAAGTTGTCAAACTAATTATATTATAGATGACAAGAATACATCACTGATTAGAATACAGCACTTCGTTAGGTAAATATAGGGAGTAGGGCAATTGGAAAGTTGGTTCCTCTCCCAACTCCCAAGTCGCTATAAGATTCTATTTATATAACTTTTATGCCTTGCTGCTTCTGACTTCATATTGGAATATCTTTTTCGGGGGCTATTGATAAGTTTGTGTTCAGTTGTTCCGAGAGCACACCCAATTACCCAAACCGTATCCAACAATGCGAACTTTGGAATCACGTGATCTTCAAGGATATGAAGTTTTGGAGGCACAGTTGAAAACATTTTTCTGTCTTCATCAGAACACCAGCAATCCACATGACAATCTCTGCAATCTCTTATCTCTTCCGCTGTGCTAAGTCTGTGTGATTAAACTTCTAAACTGAAAATTTAATCAATTCGTTTGATTCAGATCATCTGAATTTGACTAGAGTACAATACTAGGTACTAAGCTGACACATCTTTTCACCCCACCAACGTTCCCAACGTTGGATATTACAGGACTGTAAGCCCTTATCAAGGAGACGAGATTTGTCGCCTTGCATCTTCTTCTTTTTCCTCTACATTTACGCGGAAATAATTTGTGCAATAATTCCCATTACTTTTAAAATGAACAACTTAAATCAGTGTCTTCATTAGATGCAACTGCTATCATGAAATCTGTCCCAAGGACGATGTTTGGTAAACATACTGTTCTTACCTCTTACTTTTCTAGGGGAATTGGTCTCACTCAAACTTCTATTCACAATTCTCATGTTGTGTTAACTCCAAAACTAAATATTATGGGATTATTAATATAAATAATAACTAAAGATTATGCAGGATTATTAATATAACGAAGGAATGTCTACTTCAAAACTCAATTGGCGGAAGATTTTTCTCAGCTAATTTCTGGCTGTGGATGCTCTTTTAAATTTACTTTAAAATAAATTTATCGTTTCTTTGTTCACGTATTTAATTCAATAACAGTATACGTGCATTCATATTTCTATGCATATCCTAACATAGGCATTTAGTACAGTATTTGCAAGGATGTCAATGTATATTGCAAATATGTGTCTAGGGAGTTGCATACCCCCTGTAGTAGGGTGATCAACATCTTCAGCCCGACGATGCTTTCAAGTCTGTAAGAGGGAACTTGGTGACAGCAGAGCTGAGCTTGTTTATAGTTGAGTGGATCCCTGAAAAGTTTACATCCTCCGGATCCGATTGTTCAGTCATCTGTTACTATAGTGGTTAGTATTCCCGCCTGGCACGTGGTTCCCAGACGGGGAGCTAAATGTTGTTCCTCGTATATCTCTAAATTTAAAGTACAGTCAACAATAACTTGATTAATCTGGATTTTTGTTGAGACTCTTGTTTCGAATATTGAAGAAGTAAGAATAATAACAGAGCCACATCAATTAATGTATCATCCCTTCGTACCTCATCTGGAGTGGTTGATTCGAATTTCGAAATGTCATGTTTATAAAAAACGTCATCGTATTATGTTATTTTAATCTACAAAACACCATTATACTTATCTTAAAGTATTATGAGAATAAAATTGCGTAAATTAAATTTTATCGGTTACTTATTGTCTATGACTAATATGATTCTATGGAAAGTAGTATTCGTTGTAGAAAATATCGGGTCGTGTTCCAATTCGTAGACCATCAGAATTGCCGTCTGCAATTCACAGTAAAGGTGCATATCTCTATAATTGCAGGAACGCAATTATGAAGAACTGTTACGGAAGATATCTCCATCGAGATGTCCTTGTGGTTATTGCAAGAATGCAATTATATCTCTGTCTCCAATTATATCTCCGTCGAGAAGATATTATAATGTTATAATATGAGGAAGAAATTGTACGGACTACGGTGCAATTATTTCCGTATGTTAATGTATTTAATTTAAGTTAATTTCTTCTTTCCATGCAACTAGAAATCTTCACCGAGATTTCTTCACGCCAGAATCGCAGGTCATCCCCGTTAGCATAGTGGTTAGTATACTCACCAGTCTAGTCATAGGGGTGACCTGGGTTCGATTACCAGACGGGGAGCCAAAATGTGGTTTGGCTACCCGTATCTTTCTCCGAAGATTAGCCCAAGTCGTGCCTCTGTCTGATTGGTTCTCCTGCGGATCACGTGACGGCTTGCACACGTGATCCGTGGATTTTCCCTATCTTAAAGATGCGTGTTTTAAGACTTTCTGTTGTACCCCGTTATGAAATAGGAGAACCAATGTCTCTTCTGTTGAGGCTGGCATGTATCGAGTGAGCCATGAGGTTGAAAGTTACACCGGCAGATAGAAAGTCACATCCGTTTGTTTGAGGAGGAAAGTCCAGCTTCCAAGTGTTGGATCTCCCACAATACTAAATAATGCTTAAATAATTAAATATGATCATACAGTATGATCATACAGAATCTTTTTGTTGCCTTTTCCCGGCTACTGCATCCGGATTTTGCTTTAATTCTTCTCAACTTCTTCTCATCAGCTTATCCGACGTATTTTAATTGATAACTAATTAATAGATATACATTATACATGATTGCCCTGGAGTGGTATACCCTATATTCTATAACCCCTATCGAATTGATTTCGTCAAAATTATAGGAGTTTTTTTTGTACATTTCTGTTTTCTTGGTGGATGATGATTGGTCATGTGGAGAAATGTTGCCCAGTCTTAAACAATACTGATATTGTTATGACGAAGATGTCTGGGCTATGGAATCAGGCGATTCCCGAATTGATGGATTGTAAGAGCGCTTATAAACTAGTAAAGCTGCTTGTTGCCAAAGTGGTTAAGTCCGATTATATTATAAAACACTACTTACGACTTGTAACTTATTGAGTATTGACTTCCGTGCGTTTCATGGTATGGATGTCTTGCGTTAGAGTAGATTAGAGCTCCAGCTTTTGTGAATTCCCTGGTGAATTGGCAGGCAACCTCTACAAGGGGACAGTTGACCACATCAGCTGAAACTTGAAACACAAGTCTCAGATTGGATGATGATTTTTACCTTCTGAAAGTACCTCTACCATCACGGCGTTTGAAAACATATTAGACTTCTTTATCCTATAATAGTTCCCCAAACCGGCCCAAACATGTAATGTTTAACCCAGAAAAAGGCACGTTCAAAACGTTGCTAAAACTCATTACTTTGAGGAATTGAATAATGCAATGTTTAGATTTAAGTCATCTGTTTGAATATGCATGTAGGACTGATATTTTTTGATCTTGATACATCGTCATTGGTCACGCTTCAGCCTCGAATAGGAAAATATTTCCTTGTGTTCTATTGGTGAGTGCCTTAGCGTGTTATAAATAAATTTAATTTATTATTATGGATTTATGTATAGACACGGAATCTCTCCGCTGTTTGGAGAGACTGTATCTTTTTGCTGACAGAATATTATGTCGTCTCGGATCATCCTTTTCTTAGCAATCGGTGTTATATTATGCTGAAATCTGAATAGAATGTTAGGTTTTTGATCAATATAATGGTAGTTGGAAGACTCGCTTCGAAACATACAAACATACTGTCTTAGATTTCGAAGTTATCGGAACTTGTGTGGGAGAATAATACGTTCTGTGTAGTGTGTATATTTTATTATTTTGACATCACGATCAAAGGCAGTTCAACACATTTGTCAGAATTGGCAATTGCGGTGCAACTCATCACTCATTATAGTTTTATACGTACGATCCAGGTGTCTCATGAGATTGCTTTAAGATCATAAGATAAACGTGCCTTACATATATTAATATCATTGTGGCATTACGTCCTTACCTCTGAGCTAAACCATGTATAACTCACCCAATCTTTGTACCTTAACTAACTTGGTAACTTACCTCTAGATGATTGATGTACAAAGTGTTTTGGAAATTCGAATTGTTATTGTCCATCAGATTGAATTGGAATTTAACCTCCTAACTTACCAAATAATTAATGAATAGTATTTTTTTTGGATCACCGCTCACAGGGTTTCAAAATTTTATTTTCAAGTATAAAGTTTATTAAAGTTAAAAGATATAAATACAATATATGACGCAATTAATGCTAATCTAAATTCAGCCTATTTTTCCCCAGGGAAAAGATAAGCTGGCCTCATATTACCAGGCTTATTTCTTCTTTGCAGCGTATTTAGAGCTCACGCTCAAACCATGATCTACTGCTCTGTGCTTCTTGACCCGGATTAATCATTAGCAGGTGTTTCAGACAGTAGCCACATGGACCTGTCATTATATGTGACGAGACAGGCTCCTCAACAGCAAGCTCTGTTCCGCTTACAGCTTACTCTTTATCCCCTTCTGGAACATCTACTATTCTACCTTGTCAACCTCCACTTACTTTAGCTTCGCATTCCTGCGGAAATGTAGGAACTAATATCAGTTTATAACCCAACTAACTCCAACAATTCGTGTCTCTCCTTTTCTCTGCAGACTCACACTACAAATCTCTACAAAAGTGGATACACCAGAGATTAAAAGCCCATTAGAGGGAGCAGGATTCTCTTCTTTTGTACCTATCTATCTTTGGCTCATCTGGATAAAAGCAACATTCGTTTGTGGCAATGTTAATTATTCTAGAACAGGTTTTCAGCTAAAGGAAAATCGTTTTCTTGACACTTATTCTTATTTCAATCCTTTGTGTCGGTGTGATACGTAAACTACAAAGTTAAATTGACAATGAATTTTTTCCTGTTCCGACTGTTGAAGCTTCTTTTGAAGTTCACTGTCATTCCATGTTCATCAAGGAAAATACTTTTATCAAGTACAAAGTGTTTGAAATTACAATTCTTATTGACCATCAGAGGTAAATCAACACGAGTCAGTGTCTGCGGAATAGAAGCTCTCGAGAAACCAAATAAATGAATAGTAAGATCCATAGGATCACCAATAAAGGTTTCTAAATTTTATTTTCGAGTATACGTAATGTTTATCTAAGTTATTAAAAGATATAAATACAATAGTACAATGTGTAACACAATAAATCCTATATTAAATTCATCCTTATTTTTTACCAGGGAACAGATATTGCCCTTAATGGCTTAGGTCTCATTGCGTGCTTGCATAGTAAAGCTCACGCTCAAACCCTGCCCTGTGCTTTTGACCCGGATTAGCAGGTGTTTCAGACCTGACCAAAGCCATAAGGACCTGTCTGCCATCTCCACATCTTTCAAATTCATTTGTATTATCTCCACTGTTGGACGAGTTGTCCACAACTGAAGGGAGCAGCTCATCCAATTGGTCCCGAGCAACAGACGAGGACAGGGCTCTGTAACGTCTCCATAGCAAGCTTTTTCTAGACTGGTTCTAGCTCCTCAGCTACATGTTCCTCTTGTTCCGATTCTATTCCTCCTACCTTGTTAATTTCCACTTTAGCTTCACATTCCTGCGGAAATGAAGTCCAACTAATATCCGTTTATATTTTTGTAGCCTCCAAACATTCATGCCTCTCTTTTTCTCTGCAGTTTCCGTACTACAAATCTCTACCAAAGTGTATACATATTCATGATACTCAATTAATTCAATAATTCTAAGCTTATTCAGTGTAAATTCGTCGAGTTCATAGGTATGATTCATAATATGATTGAAGTTGACTTCATGGGGTTCGAAGGTGGACATAAGGTAAGCCTTCAACTCCGAGGACTGGAATAATACTTGATATTTAGATCCAGATGATTTGTTCTGTTTATCACATGACATAATGTGTCCGTTGATAAAGTTCATGTTGATTGTTGTTGTTGTCACTCATTTCAGACGCCTGAACAATGTCTGCTCATCCTGTTTGTTTATCCAACTTCCTCAAAACATTCGTGTCTTTGCTTTTCTCTCCATTCTTCGAACAACAAATCTCTACAGAAGTGTATGACACTACTAACTAATTTAACAATATTGTATAACAGTAGCACAATGAAAGAATGACATCTAATTATTCTGCCTAATTTATCATATTCAGCTTAATCCTTACTCCCTGCTGCGGACAAAAATTAATGAGTGGGTCTCCTCTAATCTCTATGTTGATAAGATACCAGTTCACCCATCGTACTTTTAGTCATACAGTATGTCTTTATCCATTATTAGAATTCTTCTAACATTCTTACGTTAGAATTCTTCTACTTTAACTTTTAGATCTCAATAATTTTGTAGGGTATATTGAATATACTTACACCAAGATGGTGCTCAGAGTGATGATATCCATAAGTGAAAACAAGAAATAAGCTGGACAACTTTGTTCTTTGGTTGAATTAGTATCATAACCAGATAAAATAAAGAAGAACACTCTGAAATCTAATTCATATAATATTATATGAATTAGAGTTCGCTGTAAATCTATATTATAAATATATCAACTCAGCTGATATTATGCTTCCTGGTGGCAAACGGAGAGATGTTTGTTTGGAGCTGGAAAGGGGGAGGCAAGCGCGCCTGTTGTTAAAATGTTAAGTTGTTATGGGGGAACTAATTTAACTGAGACAAAAGAAATAGGTGTGTTTAATAAACTGGAAGAGGGAAACTCGACGGCGGTTGAGCCCCATGGTCCATGGAAGTTAGTGCTAACTTAGCAAGATCCAAACAGTTATAAGCGAACCGAGCATATCATAAATATAGGATACTCCTATTGCTAAGGCTAACTACTAAGAAATGGAAACTGATATTATTGGAACTCAGAGAAAATCACGAAGGGGAATGGGAGGAGGTAGGTGATATCGAATACGACATTGTCGCTCAATTTTATAAGCTTGAACGGTGTCTGCTCATCCTTAATGTAAACGAATTCGTTGTTTGTCTCACTTTACTCCAATTATTTGTGACTCGTGTGTCACCTTTCTTCTCACAGTTTCTGTGTGCTACAAATCTCTACAAAATTTCATACACTAGAAGTAGAGTACAATATAAAATAAAAGAATGACCCCTAATTATTCAGCTTTATTATTATTCAATCATACTAAAATTTTCAATAAAACGGAGATTTTATTATTTTCGGCACAATTCATATAAATTGTTATCCCACCAACCGTACATAAATTACACCTCATGGTTTGAGTATAGATCTTACCCCATGCTGCGGGAATTTAATCTCTCTCAAACAAGCCATATATGACTGATCCGTATATGATATGCATATTGTTGTTTTCCGATCATTCTGCAGGGTTTGGTTCTCTGTAAATTTAGAATTTGCTTCCAAAAGCATCTTGAGATTTGTGAATTTTGATGTCTAAGTGTCGATCTTACCCCTATGCCACGGGGCAAGCATTACTTAGTGGGTCAAGCATAGGTTTGTAAGATATCAGTTAGCCTTGTGAAGCCACATCACACTTAAGCCCATCAAAAACTTCTCATTGACTATTCCCATAACACTTTCAATCATCTGAATAACCCTCTTTTGAAAATACACAGTTTTGTTCTGTAGTAATTAAATGTGATAATTTGCTTTTGTTGCCTTATCCTGAGCTGCCATATCCGCATTTCATTCTTTATACCTATCTCACACTTTAATTGCGATCTTTGTTATGAAGTTATGATCCATCATTGGACGGGTTTTGAATGTGTGTCGCATCTGTCAATTATCAACAAGTATTTGGTCCCTCTCTTTGTTATCGTTACCGATTCTTACATTCAGCAAGGAATATCTTTGGAAAACTGGAGTAAGCCAATGGCTTTTTTATTTGTTTGCTATTTTGCCAATAATTTTGGATTCTGCAGTAAGTTGCATTTAAGAACATGAGTCTTGTATTAAAATGAAAAACCTCCTCGCTTAGGTTTTAATTGTTTAATCTGTAATTTTCAATAATTTCCACCTCACTTGTAAACCACACCTGACCACGGTGTATGATCGAAAACACCTGTTGCGTTGTTTAGTCCTGTAGAGGAAGGTGTAATCTCCACGGTCTCAGGCTGCAGTGGGGCATCACCTGTGTGGCCGTGGCCCCCCAAGACAAGTGGGCGTCTTCCAGCGGTGGAAGAGGTACAAGGAGCTGTCTTCTTTTACATTTGTGGGAGGAAACGGTGGGGTTTACTTGTGGCTGGGTGGTGTGTGTCTGGTGCGCTTAGCGTGTGCAGTGGGGCCCAACTACTCTATTAGTATAAATACTCACAGGTAGTCTCTACCGTTTTAGTTAGGCCGTGACCTCACTCTTTGTACCGTGATTAGCATGGTATAAAAAAGAGTGTGAATTGATATACTTTATTCAGACATCCCACAATCCTTTCACCCAATCCTTTCACCCAATCCTTTCACCCAACCCTTTCACCCAATCCTTCATAAATATTAATAACTTAATAAACAAAAATACAAACAGAATTTTATTAAAAATGAATAACCTCCTCTTTCGTGGTTTTTAATTGTTAAAACTGCAATTTAGTAATTTACAATTTTAAACCTGATCTGCGATGATAATTAGAAAATCCACTTCCCTATTGGTAATCTCCTAGTGCTGAACCCAGCGCTGGAGGGTATCTTGGATTGCTTCATGAGCAGCATCTGTGGGTAATGGGCTACTGCCATTGTTTGGGGTCGGAGACAGAGTCGTCTCTGCTTACCCGGTGGGTTGATGATAGACGATTGTTCATTGGTTTTGAATAAATAACTCGATATCATTAATCAGGATTCAGGTCAAACACATAAACACTCAATGATAGAATGATGATTGTTTTATCAACAATCTTTGATGAGCGCCTTTCCTCCAATGGTTATGTATACGATCAATATAATTGTGCAATATTGCGAGTCTTATGTGACTGAGTCTAAATAGGCCTTTTTCAATCTATTAAATTGAATAATTCCTCTTCTTTCCTAGTTTTTAATTGTTAAATGTGGTAAAATGTGATGAAGTCATATTTCCTCAGACAATATAATATTATATTATCTCCAAAACCGAGACGGTTGTCGTAGTAACCCCCTGCTGATTCGGTGACGTCAGTCCATGTCTTTCGGTTGGAACCAATGTAACTAAACCTCACGCAGTCCGAAACAACGTTATTCTAACTTGGAATTACTAGAATTGACCACCCTAATTTCTACAAATCGTCCACGTGAACTCACGTGCTGAAATGTAGCACCCAGATCTAATTTCACGCATTAGTCGTATTTGAACTCATTTCAGCGTAATCAAGTCGAAAATCGTGTGTAAATATCATTTTCTTGAAATCCCCTAATTTCTACAAAACGTCCACGTGAACTCACGTGATTCACTATTTCATCGTATATTTCCCACATTTAGTCACTGAAAGACATGAAACCATCATTAGTTCGTCATCGTATCACAGAATAAGGCTAAAGTACAATTTTCATCATTAACGTAATTTCAACCATTTTAAACAATTTTTTAGAGGCTTCGCATGACGACATATTTCGACCGATCACCTTGAAACTCGTTTTATAGCTAAATCTCGAGGTCTGAAAGCAAAATATCGAGGTAAAAAACATATTCGATGAAAACTCTCTGAGTTGAGATGTTCAAAGTAGCGCAAAATAGTTTTATCGCAAAAATATGCTATTTTAGTGGTTTTACGCGATTTTGATGACGTCATCACAGCACCCAAATAGGCTCAAAGCAACTTCCAATATATTTGGCAAGTAAATTCCGCCTTGTACAACATATTTCATGTTAGTATACTCGTATCTCAAAGGTCACGTGTCTGTAGTCATGGTTTTTAGACACATGTTGGACGTCAGAGCGTGAATAGATCTATAGTCACAATTCACATGGCAGTGTCAAGAATGGCTGATTATGTTATTATGTAATCGATAATAATGATATTCAATCATACCTATTTTGTTCTGAATTCTATTCTCATCTCGACCGAGGGCTCTAAAAATAAGTATTACAAAAACACCTGCCTGAGAGCGCTTCAGGCTCAAATGATGCTTATTAAAGTTGCATGATATCAGATGCAGCTCCAAAAGCAGCTCTCTGATCTGTCAAGTAAACTTACTTAATCAGATCCTGACTCAGTTGAACTTAAAATAGTAATATTAGCTCAGACATGGACATTACTTCTCTAATTTTATAACATGGAGATAAGCAAGCTCTTCCACGTTATGTGAGCACCTTGGTATCTAATTTGATAAAAGATGTGAACTTGACCACCCACACAGAAACTCATGCAAAAATCTGGTTCATTCCTTCCAACTTACAATGGTCACTGGGCCAGTACTATCTAGGAAGTTCCAATCACTGAAGATTATCATTGACACTGAAAGTGTCTAATTGTCTAACACCAATCACTGATGATTATATACAGACAGTTTCTAACACCTCTCACTCTTCCATATGGTCACTGGGTATGCTGATGGTGGAGGTTGTGTCGTATGGTGAAGTGCCATGGCCCAAACACTCTGAACAAGACATCAGAAGAGCCATGGAGAAACGTGCATCCCCTGAACCACCCCATAACTCTTACTACACACTGTGAGTCTTGAGAATCTCCAATTTAAGAGGGGCTAAACATTTGACCGGGAACGTTTTTTGACTAGAAACTTAAAAGGGATTGGAAATGAAGGAAACTGATGAGGGATTAAAAATGCGTCAAACCTGATAAAAACCATACTAATACTATCTAAAACCCATTCAGCAATGTGTTTAAATCAATCATGAAGACAGCTCAACCACTTTGATGAGAAAAAACAGCTGTAGAGTAGAAACAGCATAATTACTTAATCATTGTCTTCATAATTCAGATTATCGTGGTAAATTTGTCATTTGTCATAGCTTCATAGCAGTTTGCACAGTTCCGCAGAAATCAGTACACGGTGGAAACTATCTTATTCGAATATATGATAGTTATTATTTTATGGTCTTTACGAATAGTGCTTTTTTGCGATGTCGATCCACCAGGGTACTCAAATATACCACGAATATACCTCAATTATGAAGACCCTATAATCATGCTTTACCACATGATTACGGTACGAATTACTTTCATCTCAAGCTGCCCACTAACACTCCCTTGTTTTGCAGACAATTGCTGATACGACAGTGCTGGCACTACGACCCTGAACATCGGCCACAACTCAGCAGTTTAGCCCAGTCCCTCGGTAAAATCAACGTACTGAGTTCGTGACAGCCATGAAATAGAGCGAAACATGAATGGAACATCAGAGAAACTTAAACTTGAAGACTGTCTACGGTCAAATTATCAAAACATTTTGTTTTTGAATTGTTTGAAAAATTCTACGTTCAAATTGAATTTTTGATGAGGTCCATGAATGAACGTGGCCTTATTAATCCTTTCATGGGAGTTAAAGCACTGAGATAATATTTTTTTGTCTTGCAATTAGTCCGTGGCCATATGGATGCCTCTTAATGACCGATGAGTGGACAGTGAATAATATTACCCAAGGACGGTCCATATCAACTCGCAAGGCATTTAGAGGTATCCATAAAACTTAGAAATTCATGAACAGAAGTCTGTTTGTAGCAGTTTGTTTTATTTCATTGACGTTATTCCAGCAAATTGTCAGGTCAGAAAAATATGGAATTTATACTTCAGAATCATTATAAATGTACGAATCAGAACTACAGAACGTTCTCGATCAAAAAAGTCTGATATTTTTAGCACTTGAAAACATTTATAGATTTTTATTCATTGATTTTTGTGCGTTTTATCGGCTCTGGTAGCTTTAGTTCAGGCTTAAGATGGATAATTCCATGTAACCATAAAAGCTTTTCCCCGCACCTTTAGAACACAGTACAACAGTTGCTAGAGCACAAAGTATAAAGGTTGGTTGTTTATGTACAATATTTACAACTATAAATCTGATTATATCTGGGTTTAAATAAATTAAGAGTCTCTAAGAATGGTCTTTTAAAACTAAACATGCATCGAATTTGCCATAGTTTTATGATTTGACTTAATTTTATGCTACAGTGTTGTGTAAATATTGGTGATATGGAAATTTCTATGTCTACGGATACACGAGGGTTTTTTATTCAAAGTTGGTGCTATGATTAGCTGGGTAAAGAGTTTCAGAGCTCAGTACTCAGTGCTTATTATGTATACGATTGTTTCAAATTCAACAGGGTCCTACATGAATTTTAGAATCTTACAGGAAAATGAGTTCTTTTTTTACATTCTGAGTACAAACAAATAAAGTTTCATCACAACTCACGCGTGCGAGTAAGGAGCTACGGTGCACGTGTTGTTATGATCACGCGTTGCTAGTAACGCGTTACCATGGTAACGCGTTACTGGGTGGCAACTCTGCGGTTGTCAGGGGAGGCGGAGGGAGTGATGGCAGGCAGGACATTGTGAGGAGACCTGATGTCTCGCATGTCAGACAGAGGCACATTGATGTGCCTACCACTGTGGACTGTGGTGGTAAGCATCTTCAGGATGGTGTTGTGCTCAACCGTGTCACGACTCCTGAGGGGGGATGGAAAAGGGGTTAAACCCTTTCACTCTTTAGAATCAGTCTTTCAATCCTCGCTCCTTTAGTTTAAAGGGGTGAGGGCTGAAAGATTGATTTTAAAGAGGAGTGGGTTCAAAGGAGTGATTTTGGATAATAAGGAAATAATGGATAAAGAGGAGTGTTGGCATATGTGGGAAGATTTCAAATTGTGACCATGATCAGCATCTGTGACACTGCACGGCAGCCTTACCCGGGAGGGTCTACTCGGCTCTTCTCAGCTAGGGTGTTCTGTCGCTGCTTGGACAGCTGCAAAGTCTCGTAGTCACTCGTCTTGTTGATGAAGTTGATTTGTACAGAATCGTAAACGTTTGAGTACAGACTATGATAGTCAGACGGTGCTCAGAGATAGATGGAAATAGAGGCTCTCTATGATCAGAATATCTCCTTATCTTTTGTGCTTGGATTTTGTTATTGAATTCTGTAGCCAACAGTCGATTTTTCGCACAAATTCAAGCTCAATTGGCCATCCTATGGACGCAGTGATTTGAACAAATTTAACGGTTAATATTTACAGCTGTTGAGCCATTATTTGAAATTACTGTTAATTGATACGATTCCATGGAGCCAGGTCAGATTTCTTGAATGTGGAAACCCTATCACATTCACAGAATTACACACTCTGAATTCGAGCCACATTATATTGTTATGCCCAATCTCACTCACACGTATTGAGTACATAATTCTGTGTCCCGGCAATATATTTATAACTACAGCCGATTACAGCTGAATATCGGAGTGCGGTGTGCTGGCAGCACTTCGAAAGTCGGGTAAAGGGTTAATTGCACATGGAGTTAATGGCTCATCATTATCAGTGATTAGCTGACAATTAACTACTTCCTCAAACAGCTAGTTTATAGCTGTCAGGTCAGCCTGAGCTGATCAGGAATATTCTAATGAGACGCTAATCTCAGGAGATAATCATAATACTGGGAACAGTCCTGATTAATTTATAATCGTTAGTAGATAGATCGAGATCACGAATGTCAAGCCTAATTCTATCAATTAGGAGCATTTAATGATCAATTAAACAGTCTAATTGCCAAATAATCGTGATTCAATTTAAATGTTAAAATAGTATCGAATTTGGTTTGGTTTCTATTATCACTTCTAAGGCAGGATATCACAGATAAATTATTTTCCATACAAGACAAGACGAAAGAAGGAAGTACAGGCTAACTAACTAGATGAAGCACAATTATAGACACTAGGTCACTTGTCTTGTTTATGAAGTTGATTCTGGTGGCATTCTGCTGCTCCCACTGCACGAAGTTGGACTTGATCTGATCGTAACACTGGAGCTCCTCCTCCAATTCAGCCTTTCGTTCTCGCTCCAGAATGTCAAGCTGAGGGAGACAGGGTTGAGGAAAAACGTTGACAATTTCAGGAAATCTAAACATTGACTATTGATACAAGGAAGTTTTCATGAATGTCATTAGTTATCAGAGACCAGGCCAGGTTTCGCTACAGAAAATTAACCTCGGGGCAGCAGTTTGCTGAACCCTGAAACAAAGTAATTATGCCTAGACATACCTGGTGTAGTTTGACAGCCTCACTCTTGGCGGATATGATGGTTTGTATCTCCTTGAGAGCCTCCCTGTCACTCTTTATCGGCATCACGCTATCTGCCATCAACTCCTGGATAATCTCCTCCCAAACCTCGCCCACTTTGAAGTCCAGGTAGTTCTCAATCAGTGTCAGAGTGATCTGAAAAGGCAGGGGGTCTGAGGTGGGAAGGGGGTGACAGAGTGATATGATCAGGAGGGTGTCAGAGTGATAGGATCAGGAGAGAGTCAGAGTGATCTGAAATAATTAATAATTGGGTGTCAGAGTGATCTGAAAAAGGAGGGTGCGAGATTGATTTAGAAAAGGGGAGAGCAGCACTTCCATTAACATTTAATCACTTCAAGTGCTCAAGTGATGTAAAGGGATTTAGTTGGAATGGTAGAGGAAGTGGACTGAAGCCAGAGCGATGGAATGACGAAAGAAGGATCTAGTTCCTCGTTCTCTCCGATTGTTAGCTAAGTTACAAGTCTCTGTTATACCAGCTGTTTCTCGTACCACCACATTCCACAAAATAGTGCTAGTAAGAACTGTTACACCAAGACTTGTTACAACATATATTGTAACATGTTATATGTAACATATTCTCTTATCACTCACAATATAGTCATGACTGGTGACAAGACACAGAAACCAAGAAACATTTCATATATTTTCTCTGGTGAGAGGGAGGGAGAGAGTGTTGCGTTTAACTTTAAACACCATCGAGTTGCTGCTGCAACTGCTGTTACTGAGCTAAATGTTTTATGGGAGCTCAGTATTCGTCATACGGAGAGTGAGATTTGGACATCATGTGTTGTGGAAACCACAAGAATTATATCATCTAGTCCAAGACAATAAGACATGCTCTCACGCCATGAGGGGAGCAGACAGGAAATGCAAGACACTTCATAGGATGTGTTGTAATTACGTTATCCTAAGTCGCTGGGGCCAGGGGCCCGGGTACCCGGAGCTTTAATTTTGTAATTTTAAAATTACAAATCCCGACGTCCTTATTTTGTTCATTTGAGTTATTTAGTTCGAAGGTGAATGTTTTCTATGATGTTTTAACGCTTAGCCAATTTGCAAAAACTGTTGAAGTAAACAACCAAAACAGTGTAACGATGAAAAATTTATTTATTTATTTTTTAAATAAATGTTAATTACCATAACTGTACAACTGGTGATAAAACCGTTTTCCTAGCAAGGATCATATAAACCCCACCCACCTGATCTTTGGTTGAGACAGGAGGGAGTTTATCGAAGCCTATCCTGTAGAGCATGGCGTATATCTTAGCCCGCATGTTGTCCGCCACATCCAGGATAGCCAGAGTCGGGTGGAGCTCAGGGTGTGAGCACTGACGTTAGACTGGAGCTGCTCCACGCCTTGCAGCGGTACACTCGCATCTGACGGAGCTTACAGTAAGGTTTAGTGGGGAGGAAGTCTAAAAAACATGCAAGTGCAAGCAACATAGCTTTAATTATGGGATTTTATGTCCCAAATGTGCCCAGCGACCAGCGTTTTGCCCCAAGTATGCCCTAACTATGCCCCAAGCAAACAGGTATGCCTCAACTATGCATTAACATTTGACCAAGATGCCAGTTCATATATCCCACCTTTTTCCTGTCATCGATCAGTGAAAATACCAGACGCGTAGTTTTTGAATTGTTAAGCCTGTCGTTAGTCTATGATACTTACAGGGAATGTTGTGTCACGGTCGTGAGACCCCCTACAAGTACCCAACTAGCACTATTGTATCAGCTTTATATTAGTTTACCCATAACGCTTTGGACAATGGCCAATCAAAGAACAGGTTTGTTTGATACTGCGCGCTGATTGGTCGAGGCATGAGGTGCTATGTGAGAAACTTCCACTTGACGTTGTCTCGACAGTAATGCACTGCCGAGAAGAGGTAGGGCACTGCACGGGCGGGGTGTAAATAATTCACAGGTGCTATCATCCCTCCTTTCAGTCTACCAACACTTTTCCTCTTGTCAGCATGGTAAATCTTTTGTCTCTATAGCACCACTTTTGTTTTTGCTTGCTACAGTAACATTTTGGTTCACTAGGTCAATTGATGCGTACGTGCTAAACCAAGATTTCGTCTTTATGCATTATTTCAAAGTTTCAATTCCAGTTAAAGGTTTATTTAAAGTGTAATGGAACGATGCAATTGTGCTCATGCGGGGTTTGAAGCTTTGATCGAGGCTTTGAATCGCAACATGCTAATTTCGAAGTACAAAGGTTAATTACAGAACCACGGAGCAACATTCAAACATTCAAACAATCTTTATGAGCATAAATCAAACATATTCAGACTTCATATCATTATTCATTCCCTGTCCAAGGGGTTGTAAGGGGTTGCTATTTACTAGTTGTCTCCCTGTGGAGGGTTGCCACCACCCCGTGTGGCGGGGTGTGTGTGGTCACTGCTTCAGAGGATAGTGCACAAAAACAAACTCACGGTTTATCACCTCCATTCAATACGTTACCTGTCATGACATGATTGCTGTCCCTTTTCACTCCCATGGCATGTTCCTCTGCCCTCCACAGCTCAATAAGCAGGGACACAGCAGTTTTCTGTCCCTTTCCTCGCCACGTCACGACATGGGGCACAGCCCGGGCATCCTCAGTCAGGTCCAGGAGGGCTCCCAACACCAGGTTCTGCATGCTAGGCGGGCATTTCTCTAGCAGGTCCAGCAGGATGGGGATACCACCCCGCTCCAGAAACAGATCCTAAGAGTTAGAAAAATGGATCAAACTGATAGATGAGGACAAAATGGCTTGGGGGTTTGAATCACCGTGCAGAGATTATTTGAGGCAGGGTACCAACTACCAAGTGAAAGTGTGGGTATTCACCACTCGAAGCTGTCCACCAAGGACTGCCAGCCAAACTTACTCCTATTCACAAGCCTTGGAGCAAGTTTTTGAGGATGAGTGTTACCTAATTCACAGGGTTCCTAGTGTGAGAGTGTTTACCTGATTCTCAGGGTACCCAGTGTGAGAGTACCTGATTCACAAGGTACCTAATGTGATAGTGTGTACCTGATTGACGATGGAGACACAGCACCAGATAGCGTTTACAGAGGACAGGAGGAGCTTGTGATAGCCCAACCCAGAAGAGAACTTGTCACTGTCTCCGCTAAGAAACTGGAGGAGCAGCTCTACCCCCTCGTCACCGAACATACCCTGAAATGACGGGGAGTGTGGAGGGGAATACGAAGGGGACTGAGGGGGAGTGGGGCACTGGGGTAGCCACCCAACACCTCCCACCAAGATGAGGGGTAAAGTCTGAGGGGAAGAGCGATGCTTGAGGGAGTACGAGGGAGGGGTGAGGCCTGGGGGAAGGGGTTAGGGATGAGAGGGAGAGTGAAAAGATAGTTGAAGCAAGTTGTTGAACTTTGAATTTGAATATAACTCAAAAACTTGATGATATATTTTCCTTCCCCGTTGGGAGGTGTATCACTTGACTCACCTTGCGATGTGAGTCGTTCTCACACAGTACAGCCAGGATGAGGAGCGCGTTGGAGAGAATACCGAGTTCAATGGGCACATCACTTCCCTTGTACTTCTTCAAGACCACTGTGTGGATGATTAGTTAATCGAGCTATCAGGTGGGTCACGGTACCACATTAGATTTAACTTTTTACTCAAATACCATCCGAACATAAGCCTCACAAATCGTCGATTCGTTCAGCTGTTTTGTTATCTGAGCTGCTTTGAGAGCCATAACGTCTGTGTTCAGGTATAGAATATAGGGCATAATAAAGTTCAGTACGGCATATTTTATAGATATTTATCGATGCTAAGGGTTGCTAAATTCACCATTGGTCCATGGAATTAGGAAAGGAAAATGTTGTCGTATTATTAGGTGAATCAACACCATTTTCAGCAAAAATCACAATTTAAGAACTGAGAATCATTCTAAAATTCTATAATCTCTGGATAATCATTTCAGAATAACAACTTTAGAACTTACAGTATTGTAATCTTAACAGTATCAGCCACTCCACCAACCTTTGAGCGCATCAATAAGTCCCTGATCGCACAGGTCCTGGAGCACGTTTTCCTCCCCTGTTCTCACCACCGCCAACAGAACACGGATAGTAAAGCGGAGCTGCGCGCGCCGCGTCTGGTACCCACCGTCTCCGTAGAAACTGTTGCCATGACCTCCGTAGTCACCTTCAGTGAAATTAACTGGGGTGTTAGCATTAAATCTCAAGAATGGGGGATAGTACTTGAGCTGATTTGACACATAACAATACGGGAGTTTCAATTCAATTCAATCTCCAAAAGTAATTCAAGGTCTATCTACTTATCTAGGGTGGATGATAATATGAGTGGTTGAAACAAATTCGTGGGTGTAAAAGTAAGGATTAAGTGAGTGTACCGGGTTGTGATGCGTGGAGGTGAGTGGTATCCTGAGTGTTGGTGATGAGATCGGGTGACTTACACTCGCTATACGCCCACTCGAGCAGCATGATTAGCCGAGTGTTGCCGTGACCACTCATGTACTCGTTCAGACACAGCGGACACAGCGTCTCCAGACTGGACAGAGCCTGAGGGGAGAGGGGGGAAGTTGCAGACAGGGGTGGTGAGGGTTAGTTAGTCTCACGCCTGATCCATACGAAAATTAACGATGCCAGAACACAAAGTCAGGACTCGGGTACGCATCTTTAACGACCACAAGTCATTTCAGCCCTCTGCTCCCATGTTCTAAAAGCAAAACTTCACATAAAGCCATGGATTGTCTATTATATGGCCCCAGCAACTCCCTCAGAACATTACCTGAAGCTGGAGTTCCTCATACTGGGCGCTAGTCCACTCCACACTGCACACACTGTCGTTCGGCTTCACGTACTCGAACAGGGCCGTCAGGAACCCGTGATCAATCATCACCTGAGAGGGTGGGGTCACTCATCACGTGACAGGTCACGCGTTGTCAAGGTAACGCGTTACCATCGTCACACAACCTAAGTCACGTGATTTTCAAGTTTTACTATCACTGTATAATCTCACGCGAGGGACCGGGTTGCAGGTTGGGGCGAGTCCCAATTCTCCACGGCGTGAGATGATCGATATTACGTAATCCTGACTCCTCATTATTTTAACAATAGTTTCATCACAGTGTCTGTCTCTCCTGTCTGTATGTTTGTATGTCTGTTTGTGCATGTTTGCCAGTGTTCCTGTCTGAATGTCACGTGATAGTGAGGGCGGGTGTCAGCAATCTCCTCCTCCTGTCCCCCCTGTCACCACTCCGCTACTCATCACCATTAGTCACCGTATGTGCGGGAGAGGAACAGACACTCTAAACTCAAAAACCCACTACTATAAACCGTGGTTATAGCATCATTTCGAACCGCCTAACACTCGGATATATCCCTGCGCCCCCTCCGTAGTATGTCCATTGCACAGAGCTACTTTACTTATATTGCTACAATTATTAACTGCTGCTCAGACTTTCTGTAGGAGCTGTGAGTTGTACGTGTTTAATTTGGAAGGGCTGGTTCGATGGCCACTGGGTTGATTGTTTAATCGAAAGTTTTATTTTTGGGAAATTTTAAAAACTAAAACAATGCACCGATTACAATTTAACATTTAGATATTAACTGCTTTGCAAGAATCTTCACGATGCATTTTATTTTGATTGTTAGTTGAAGACATAAAACTTTACAATATTAATGAATATTTTCACATAAAGCACATAAGGTGATGCTTTCGGCGCGGCTGCTTGATAATGCATAATTATTATAGGATAAGATGATTATCAGAAACGCTAGGAGCAATCATATACTTTTTCTTGGAGTTTAAGAAATTTCCAAAAGATGAATATAATGGAATGCCCTTGTTTTGTTAATGATTTCATATCATTCTTTACGATTGGAATTGAATCATCTATTGGTGACGTCGAAGCAATTCATGTCTCTCGAGTTTAAATCGAAATTAACGTGAAGACTGAGGCATTTAAATTAGATTTAAATGAAGTTCGTAATGAAGTAAGCGATGCTTCTTACTGCATAATGCATTCGTAAAGAAACAAGCATAGCTAAGTGGCGTAAAAATAGCTCTGGAAATATTTCAAAAATTTTCTCTTTGCGTTTAAATAATGTGGTATGGGGGAGGACCCATGCTTTATCGAGATTTGAACATCCGAGATCGATCGCATATCATTACGGGCGAGAAACGTGGGAATTTTCTTTCGTGAAATGAAAAACACACTTCCAAATATGGACAAAAATTCGGCCGAACATCCCTTGGAAATGACAAATAAACAAACATTGTAGTACAGTTAAAAAGTTTAAACACTGGACACAGAACACTATTATACGATAGCAAAGCTATGGATTATTAACACAAGTATTAATACCTGGCGTAAAGCATCGCTTTCACAGAGGCTGACCAGCGTACTCCACACTAACTTCTTCAGCTCAAAGTCGTCGTTTTGCTGCAGGAATATATGGGAGTCGAGGGGTGCTTGATATAGTGTTCAGTGTGCTTCATTATATCGGTAGTATTAACACGCCTTGTTGGCCGTTAATGAGGCCTGTTTAGTGAGATTAATCAGTCACAATATCTGTATCAAGTGCATATTTTCAATTAAAACATATTCCAATGCCTTGCTCGCTCACCGCTTTCATGGTGAATCCCTCGATCATTTCGTCTTCGCTTTTCACTGAAAAATTCGTTTTATTCAGATTAGTAATCGTTTTAAACGCTTTCTCGCCGGGACAATCACAAATAAAATGTTGTGGTTTGTTGATCTGCTCATGGAAGAATGATGTTATCGTCCATTTAATGATAATCTATCCAATTAACAATTCGGCCTTCGGCCTCATCGTTGATTGCAGCGATTAATGCGTGCACAACAGACGATAATTCCTTTAAGTATTTACTCGAGCGAATCTAGGATCAATTTATCTGCTTTTTATGGATTTTTTGTTTTTCATCTTTATCTATTCAAGTAACTAGAATTTTTAGGACTTCTTTACTGAAATATATAAATCAATCTGATCGTATTTGTTTAGTTACATTAATAACGCGTTCTCCAATTCTCTTCTATATAACCATTTCCTTACAATACCCACATTCTCATTTTCTCATTTCGTACGATGACATCCCAGTTACCCATTACTCAAAGTTCCTAACATTTGAAAACTCATCCTTTAACTTTGGTCTCTGCTACTCTGTGCGAGCCTCTGCAAAGGATACCGCGTAAAATCTGCTGTTTCTTGGCACAGTAACAACTGTCAGGAGTTGCAGTTCACTAAAAGTTGATGTAATTGTTACACCTGTTAAAAGCAGCTGAGATGTAGATGCAAGCCGGTGCGCGGATGAATTCTACCCGCTACTCCTACAACGGACCGGCATTCCATTGGCAATATGGTTAAAACGTCGACAACGCAAAACCCAGTTTAAACACCCAGCAACAATGTAACGGCGTGTCGTCGAGCCACTATGTCTACGAGTTGTTTTCTGCTGTAGTACGCATAATTTGGAAACATATTATAAACTTGGATCCTCGGCAGAAAAGAATTAGAAAACTTAAAGTGGTAGATTACAGCAGCAACATAAAAGGTTTTAAGGGGGATTTTCAGACCCAGTAAAATGGGATACCACCCTGCCCAGAAACAGATCCTGAGAGTTAGAAAAATGGATCAAACTGATAGATGAGGACAAAATGGCTTGGGGGTTTGAATCACCGTGCAGAGATTATTTGAGGCAGGGCACCAACTACCAAGTAAAAGTGTGGAATATACCACTCGAAGCTGTCCACCAAGGACTGCCAGCCAAACTTCCTCCTAAACACAAGCCTTGGAGCAAGTGATTGAGGATGAGTGTTACCTGATCCACAGGGTACCTAGTGTGAAAGTGTGTACCTGATCACAGGGTACCTAGTGTGAAAGTGTGTACCTGATTCACAGGGTACCTAATGTGAAAGTGTGTAGTGTGTACCTGATTGACGATGGACACACAGCACCAGATAGCGTTGACAGAAGACAGGAGGAGCTTGTGATAGCCCAACCCAGAAGAGAACTTGTCACTGTCTCCGCTAAGAAACTGGAGGAGCAGCTCTACCCCCTCGTCACCGAACATACCCTGCAATGGCGGGAAGTGTGGCAGGGATTATGGAGGGGACTGAGTGGGGCACTGGGGTAGCCACCCAGCAATCCCTACGAAGATGAGAAGTAAAGCCTGACGAAAAGAGTAAGGCCTGAGGGAGTATGAGGAAGGGGTGAGGCCTGGGGGAAGGGGTTGGGGAGAGTGAAAGGATAGTTGAAGCAATGCGTTGAACTTTGAATTTGAATGCGTTGAACTTTGAATTTGAATATAACTCAAAAACTTGATATATTTTCCTCCCGGTTAAGGCAGTATCACTTTGACTCACCTTGCGATGAGTCGTTTCTCACAGTACAGCCAGGATGAGGAGCGCGTTGGAGAGAATACCGAGCTCAATGGGCACATCACTTCCCTTGTACTTCTTCAAGACCACTGTGTGGATGATTATTAATCGAGCTATCAGGTGGGTCACGGTACCACATTAGATTTAACTTTTACTCAAATACCATCGAACATAAGCCTCACAAATCGTCGATTCGTTCAGCTGTTTTGTTATCTGAGCTGCTATGAGAGCCACAACGTCTGTGTTCAGGTATAGAATATAGGGCATAATACAGTTCAGTACGGCAAATTTAGATACCTTAGTGGTAGAATATATAGTGTGCTATTTCTAAGGTAAGCAATTTTACTGCCTTAAATAATAAGGCCCTTAAATTCTACAAATCTTAATTCTACCTACCGTAATTTGTACAATACCAAAATTTTAGAAAATTTTGTTAAAGTAAAGATTTGTACATCTTATACCTATCTTTTATTTCCCTACAATATTAAGGCATTCTATTTTCTCACAATACAGGTTCAGAATTTTTCTGCGAAAGCATCGAATTGCAGACAAAATCAAACTTGACATGATAAACAATTATCACTCGATAAAAATTATAGGCATTTCTTCAGCTTCTTCGTCCCCTGCATCTTCCATAATCCATATCTTCCACCTCAAACCCAATAGAACCATATTCGATATCTTCTCCGATGTATTCATCAGGAAAGCAGCCTAAAATCAGCGGAATCATCGGCCAATCTTTTGATCAAACGGAGGCATGGTGTTGACTCTAGGATGCTCATTGACCTGTTTGCTAATCTGTTTCTCAAGAACGCCTAGTTTTACTTTTGTCTAAATTCATAGATCCCAAATAAATTGAATTCAATGGAAAAATCTACCTCTTCTTGTTTTCATATCGGTACTTTTAAGTTTGAAAATTGGTGAAACGACGAAATTTAGTCCTAGATTTGTTTGATTTTTTGTAGAAATTTTACTGCCTTAATTAGTATTAATTTCTTAATTAGTACGTCCTTAATAAATACACATCTTAATTTCTACCACTAAGGTATTTATCGACGCTAAGGGTTGATAAATTCACCATTGGTCCATGGAATTGGGAAAGAAAAATGTTGTCGTATTATTACGTGAATCAACACCATTTTCATCAAAAATCACAATTTAAGAACTGAGAATCATTCTCAAATTCTATCATCTCTGGATAATCACTTCAGGATAACAAGTTCTGAACTAACAGTATTATAATCTTAACAGTATCAACAACTGAACCAACCTTTGAGCGCATCAATAAGTCCCTGATCGCAGAGGTCCTGGAGCACGTTCTCCTCCCCCGTTCTCACCACCGCCAACAGAACACGGATAGTGAAGCGGAGCTGCGCGCGCCGCGTCTGGTACCCACCGTCTCCGTAGAAACTGTTGCCATGACCTCCGTAGTCACCTTCGGTGAAATTAACTGGGGTGTTAGCATTAAATCTCGAGAATGGGGGGGGGCTAGAATTAACTGATAAGGATTAATCTGAGCTTAATTATTAGTAAATGTGGATTTGAAACAAAACAATTTGGGACATTCAATTCAATTGTCTCCCAGAGTGATTCCAGATGTTTTAAAGGTGGATGATATAAGTGGTTGAACCTTAAAAAATAAATCGGTGAGTGAAAAAGTGTAAAGAATTGAGTGATTGTACCGGGTTGTGAGGCATGGAGGTGAGTGGTATCCTGAGTGTTGGTGATGAGATCGGGTGACTTACACTCGCTATACGCCCACTCGAGCAGCATGATTAGCCGAGTGTTACCGTGACCACTCATGTACTCGTTCAGACACAGCGGACACAGCGTCTCCAGACTGGAAAGAGCCTGAAGGGGAGTCGGAGTTGCAGGCATAGCTGCCAAACTTTAGAAATCCCTCGACAGGGCATTAAAATGGCCCAAACAACAGGGCAAATGGAGTAAAAAACAGCGCATATAGGCTTATGTATCTTTTTAAGACCATCCGAGATAGTGCTTATTGGGTATATTTTTAAATTTTTAGGTATATTTCAGATATATTTCTGGTATATTTAATGAGGGATCGTTCAGAACAGTGCTCGATAGGTATATTTTTGCTCGATAGGTATATTTCCAAAATCCATCCGAGACAGTGCTTAATAGGTATATTTCAAAAATCCATCCGATACAGTGCTTAATAGGAATATTTGTAACTTCTACCCGAAACATTGCTTGATAATTTAATAACTGTATTTCCAAATTTCATTCGAGACAGTGCTTAAGTGCTTAATATTTAAAAACGTACATTTCCAAA
Organism: Beroe forskalii; assembly: GCA_011033025.1. Classification (NCBI taxonomy): domain Eukaryota; kingdom Metazoa; phylum Ctenophora; class Nuda; order Beroida; family Beroidae; genus Beroe; species Beroe forskalii. The sequence goes on from WFMF01000016.1 coordinate 253,193, forward strand.
TTTCATCCGAGACAGTGCTTAATACTTAAAAAGGTATATTTTCAAATTCCATCCTAAACAGTGTTTAATAATTTAATAGGTATATTTCCAAATTCCATCCGAGACAGTGCTTAATAGGTATATTTCCAGATTCCATCCGAGACAGTGCTTAATAGGTATATTTCGAAATTTCATCTGAGTCAGTGCTTAATACTTTAATAGGTAATATATTTCCAAATTCCATCCGAGACAGTGCTTATTGCTTAATACTAAAAAAGGTATATTTCCAAATTCAATCCGAGTCAGTGCTTAATAATTTAATAGATATATTTCCAAATTCCATCCGAGACAGTGTTTAATAGGCATATTTCCGAATTCCATCCGATATACTGATTAATACTTAAATAGGTATATTTCTTTATTCCATCTGAGACAGTCATTAATAGGTATATTTCCAAATTTAATTCGCACCGAAACGGTGATAAATAGACAAATAGGTTTATTTCAGAATTCCATCTGAGACAGTTCCTAATAAATTAATAGGTATATTTCTGGAAATTGGCGACCTTTTTTTTTTTTTTTTTTTTTGAGGCGATCCAAAAATGGTAATCTGAGGCCCTTATTGCCGGGTATATTTTTTGAAGGTCCAGAAAACAGGGCAAATTGGTCCAAAAGCAGGGCAAAAGAAGGGCTTCGCAGGGCAAGGGCCAAAAAACAGGGCAAAAACAGGGCATGACAGGGCGCCCTGTCAAAAACAGGGCAGTTTGGCAGCTATGGTTGCAGGGAGGGGTGGGAAGGGTTAGTTAGTCTCACGCCTGAGCCATACGAAAATTACCGATGCCAGGACACAAAGTCAGGACTCGGGCACGCATTTTTAACGATCACAAGTCATTTTACCCCTAGGCTCTCATGTTATAAAAGCAAAACTTCACATAAAGCCTGGGATTGTCTATCATATGGCCCCAGCAACTCCCTCAGAACATAACCTGAAGCTGGAGTTCCTCATACTGGGCACTGGTCCACTCCACACTGCACACACTGTCGTTCGGCTTCACGTACTCGAACAAGGCCGTCAGGAACCCGTGATCAATCATCACCTGAGAGGGCGGGGTCACTTGTCACGTGACTGGTCACGCGTTGTCAAGGTAACGCGTTATCATGGTCATGCAACCTGAGTCACGTGATTTGTATGAAGTAATACGTTGTATCACAGTCTAATCTCACGCGAGGGACCGGGTTGCAGGTTGGGGCGAGTCCCAATTCTCCACAGCGTGAGATGATCGATATTACGTAATCCTGACTCCTCATTGTTTAAACAATAGTTTCATCACAGTGTCTGTCTCTCCTGTCTGTATGTTTGTATGTCTGTTTGTGCATGTTTGCCAGTGTTCCTGTCTGAATGTCACGTGATAGTGAGGGCGGGTGTCAGCAATCTCCTCCTTCTGTCCCCCCTGTCACCACTCCGCTACTCATCACCACTAATCACTGTTATGTGCGGGAGGGGAACAGACACTTCAAACTCATAAACTCACCACTTTAAACCGTCATTTTAGCGTCATTTTGAACCGCCTAACACTCGGATAAATCCCCGCGCCCCCTCCGTAGTATGCCCATTGCACAGAGCTACTTTACTTATATTGCTACAATTATTAACTGCTGCTCAGAGTTTCTGTAGGAGCTGTGAGTTGTACGTGTTTAATTTGGAAGGGCTGGTTCGATGGCCACTAGGTTGATTGTTTAATCGAAAGTTTTATTTTTGGGAAATTTTAAAAACTAAAACAATGCACCGATTACAATTTAACATTTAGATATTAACTGCTTTGCAAGAATCTTCACGATGCATTTTATTTTGATTGTTAGTTGAAGACATAAAACTTTACAATATTAATGAATATTTTCACATAAAGCACATTAGGTGATGCTTTTTATGGCTGCTTGATAATGCATAATTATTATAGGATAAGATGATTATCAGAAACGCTAGAGCAATCACATACTTTTTCTTGAGTTTAAGAAATTTCCAAAAGATGAATATAATGGAATGCCCTTGTTTTGTTAATGATTTCATATCATTCTTTACGATTGGAATTGAATCATCTATTGATGACGTCGAAGCAATTCATGTCTCTCGAGTTTAAATCGAAATTAACGTGAAGACTGAAGCATTTGCATTAGATTTAAATGAAGTTCGTAATGAAGTAAGCGATGCTTCTTACTGCATAATGCATTCGTAAAGAAACAAGCATAGCTAAGTGGCGTAAAAATAGCTCTGGAAATATTTCAAAAATTTTCTCTTTGCGTTTAAATAATGTGGTATGGGGGAGGACCCATGCGTTTTCGAGATTTGAACTTCCGAGATCGATCGTATTACATTACGCGCGAGAAAAGTGGGAATGTTCTTTCATAAAACAAAAACCCACAACCAAATATGGACAAAAATCTTCCCGAACATCCCTTGGAAATGACAAATAAACAAACATTGTAGTACAGTTAAAAAGTTTAAACACTGGACACAGAACACTATTATACGATAGCTAAGTTGTGGATTATTAACACAAGTATACCTGGCGTAAAGCATCGCTTTCACAGAGGCTGACCAGCGTACTCCACACTAACTTCTTCAGCTCAAAGTCGTCGTTTTGCTGCAGGAATATATGGTAGTCGAGGGGTGCTTGATATGGTGTTCAGTTTGCTTCATTATATCGGTAGTATTAACACGCCTTGTTGGGCGTTAATGGGGCCCGTTTAGTGAGATTAATCACTCACAACATCTGTATGAGGTGCATATTTTCAATTAAAACATATTCCAATGCCTTGCTTGCTCACCGCTTTCATGGTGAATCCCTCGATCATTTCGTCTTCGCTTTTCACTTCAGAATTCGTTTTATTCAGATTACCTTATTACAGGAAATATCGCCTACAGAAAAATGAGCCTATATGTCACTAAGCTACATGAAATTAAGCCCTTTTTGAGGCCCTAGGGCTTAATTACATGTAGGCCTAATTTGATGCATTCTTAAATACATGCAGCCAAATTATCATTGTGGAGATATAAATTTCATGAGATAGAAATTTCAGCCTTGTTAGCTTGTATGCAAATAATTCAGACTTTACATGTTACGAATTAGGAATTTTTGGCTTTATTTGACACTTTGATAGTTTAAATTACTCTCCAATTACCACTTAACACAATTAATTACAATTGGGGAATTTTCAGAGACGATGATTACAATGACAAAATAACCTATAGAATAGATTATCACAGCATCATGAGAATCTTATCAGTTACATCAAATTAATGATCGAATATGTTTCCACAATAGCTGATTATCATAATGGCCTTGATTCTTGAAAACATTGGACGCTATGTAAATTCAGGTATGAAGGTTTGAAAGTATGATGGAGTGTCAAGAAGTGAGCTCCAAGATGTGTCTATTGCATTATTGATAGTCTTGGCAATACCAGTGGCTTTCCATCCGGCATCAATTCAAAGCTTAATCAATACTGAATAATAAATAATTTTCCACAATAAAAATAAATTTTTTTGGGGTTTTTTTATCAAACGAATTTAAAAAAAAATTTAAAATTTTTTATTAATGAAATTCAAAGAATTAAAATTTGGCCCCCTTTTTTTAATTTTTTGTGGAAATTTCTTTATTTCCTAAAATTTTAAAATACATTTTTTTTTTTTTTTTTTTTTACTTTTTTTTTAATTAAAAAAAATTTGAATTTTTATGTTTAAAAGTCAAGTCTTTTTGATTAAATTAATGGGTTGTTTTTCCTTTTCTTCTTATAACCACCTTGAATCTTTTATTTTTTTTTAATAAGGGCCCCTTTATAAATTCCTTTTGAAAAATATCCCTTTTTCCCTTTTTTTCCCCTTAAAATCCCGGGAAAACTTTTTGGGACGAAAACCCCTTGGTTCTTCACAAAAATTGATTTTTTACTTTTAAAAACCCCGGGGTAGAGAAAAGGGGGCAAAATTTCCCCTCCTACAACGGACCGGCATTCCATTGGCAATATGGTTAAAACGTCGACAACGCAAAACCCAGTTTAAACACCCAGCAACAATGTAACGGCGTGTCGTCGAGCCACTATGTCTAGGAGTAGTGTTCTGCTGTAGTACACATAATTTGGAAACATATTATTAACCTGGATCCTCGGCAGATGAGGATTAGAAAACTTATAGTGGTAGATTACGGAGACAACGGTGGGTTTCAGTTGCTTTTTAGTTTTTAACCGAGCCCCGCGAGGATCGAAAATTAAATTTGCATTAGTTCCTCAATAATTCAACAGGGACCGATATAATATATATAATAAGGTAATGGTAGATAATGAAAATAATGGTGGCTTTCACTTTTTAGTTTTCTTACCTTCAGAATAGGTAGCAACCAGAGAAAGAATCTTAATGAAGCCACATTCTAGCAGGGGAGCCTTAGGACAGTGAGACACTAGAGCTTGTGTGACAGACATCACATCATTCCTGAAAAAGAGATGGAGTTACAGACTCTACATCATTCCTGAAAAATAGAAGGGAAGGCGGGAAGCAGACATCAGTTCATTCCTGAAATGTAAGCGGAGTGACAGACATCGCATTATTCCTGAAAGATAAGGTGAGTCCGGAGAAACAGACATCACATCGTTCCTGAAAAGACAGAGGTAACAGATATCAGACTAATTTAGAAACATAAATAAGTTAAAATGCGTTGAGGATTGATAGGAGACCCGAAGGAAGGAGGATGAATGTTTACAGGAGCATTAGAGGCCCTGTGGACGTTGTATAGCCGGAGAGATGACGGGATATGGGTGTTAAACAACAGGCAGGAAGTGATAAGAGCACCTCTGTCTCTTTGTGTGAGTGTCACTGGGAGTGTGAATGTAGGAAAGTGTCATGTTAGGGGTGTTTGGAATAAGAATGTCTGTACCAGGATAGCAGGTATGTTTGTCAAGATTTGCATTCTTTGGCCCAGCTCCCAAGAAAATTTAAATCAATTTCACTCAACATTTCCTTATCATATCCTATCACATCTTTGGTTCTGCGCCCTAGTACCACCCAAAATGTTACTTTTTAAGGAATTTTCAACAGCCCAAAACGTTTCAATTGTTGTTTTTCTCACAGGAAAATTATTCTTATCTGCCCATTGCCCAAGTACTCAAGTACAGATGAGAGTACCTACACCTCGCATTCTTGGCACGGTATACGACTACCTGTAACTGAGTAGTGAAAACTTTCCTGGGAATTCTGTGTAACTCTCATTGCTTATTATTATGCTGAATCATTCTTACGTTACACTGAATTAAGCATTTTGTAAGGCCTGAGTGTTTAATTTTCTGAACTGTAAATCAGCTTCTTTCATTTTGTCGCAGAGACAATATTAATCATCATTAATCAGTTTAATTTTCTGCTTTCTTTATTTTCTGCTTTCTTAATTTCCTGTCCTATGGATCTCAAAAACTGCCTCTCAGTCGCTCATACGCCTTGATCTATCCCAATTATGGGCTCCCTCAGCTGTTATCGTAATAGACGTCCTGTCGTCCCATACCCAAACTATAGTTTCAAGTCTTGACCTCTATCTGAGTTCTCTGTCAAAAAACTAGTTGTGTTCGTCTATAATATATTGTCTTGCGTCTAGCTGATTTTGCCTTGTGTCTGCTGATATTGCATTGTATCCATCTGATGTTGCCTTGTGTCAAGCAAATGTTGCTCTAGCTGATGTTGCATTTTTGCCTTGTTGTCAAGCAAATGTTGCTCTAGCTGAAGTTGCATTGTTGCCTTGTGTTTACTCTAGCTGATGCTGCATTGTTGCTTTGTTTCTACTCTAGCTGATGTTGTCTTGTGTCTACTCTAGCTGATGTTAGATTGTTGCCGTGTGTCTACTCTAGCTGATGTTACCCTCAGTCTGATAGCAGATTACCAGTTCGAATGTACGCTACTCAGTGCGTTACGCAACACGCAATGCAGTGCTGAGTCATGTGCTGCAGCACACGCCACCTTTTTCACAGCCTCTAATTAGACAGGGAGTCTACTATAAAGTGAGAAGTGCGCTGCATCGAGAGAGAGGATAGCACAAACAAAACAGCTTGCTATCACTGCAGACCACATGTAACAAGTTACACGTACTGCGAGCGTCCTGGATTGAGAGCACGCGAATTGCCGAATTGAAACATAAATTTAGAGATTACCATCAATGCCCGCCTTTGTTGTATTGTTATAGATTACAGAGCGCTTTATTATTATTTAAATTCCGTAAATCATTGTGCTTGCAGTATTTCTAAGAATATGCTCTGATGAGATTAGAGATCTTAGACGTGACAAGCAGAAAGCTCATCTCAATCGTCTCATATCGTGTTTGTCCGGCAAACCAGCTGTTTTGATTGACTTGTTTGTTGTATCAGTCCCTCCGCTTAAATCGGTAAAATCTGTAGACCTGCAGCCTACCGCTGATTGTATTGAAGCTCATCTCATTGCTTCATTGAAGTTGAGAATTTGGGATACCTACATCATAAAAGCATGAACATCAAACAAGGTATCATTGGAATGATTCCAGATTGCTAGATACGTTTAAAGGTTTAACACTATTTGACAGTGTGCTAATTGAGAATTATTCTGTAGAATTCATATCACAGAAGTTGATATGTGTGATTATCGCATGTCAACGATTCAATATCCAGTGCCTTGTACTGGCTGAATCAGATTGGCTTCTTGGTCTTCTAGCGGAATCAAGACACAAATTTCTCAACTTCTTCCAAAGTTCTGAGTTGATTTCATAAATACGTAGATGTCTTCCTGACCAGATGTCTTCCAAATAACATCCTCACATAGTTACATATTATCGAAGGTTATGTTGATAACCCCCAAAAAAGTTGTCTGAAGTTTCAGTAATGTCCCTAATAATGTCCCTAATAATTGACTATACTTCAGTACTTCACATTTCATTTCAAATCACCTATATGATACCCCACGGCCATGGAGTGACTATATAGCAGAGAAGAATACCTCCAAGTGCAGAGTGCCCACACTATCCCACTGGACAACATTTCGCTTTCTCACTGTTCCCACCACATAATAAGTGTCAACTACTAGACAATAGCTATATAACACTTGGCTAAACGTGATATTTACACTTCGTTCATTGAAAAACGTGATTTGACCTTCCAATGTTCACTTTTCTCATAGTACGTGTTTAAAGAGCCTTTTCGTGGCTCGGAGTGGCCTTGGTAGTTTCTGTCTGGTTCGTTACAGACTGCGGTTTCCTCTGGAAATTCTGTCCCTAAGACCTAAGTATTATCAACTACAAACATTAATAAGAGCATTGGAAGTGAAGTAGGTAAACACTAAGAAGTTCCATTCCTTTGCTCTTTCAATTTCCCTGTGAAAGCCCTAAGGGAGATTACAAGTCCACATGGCAAAACCACGTGCACATACGGTGCGCGCACTCACGTGACATACACTCAGACCACGTGACACCCAAATCACGTGACACCCAAACCACGTGACACTGGTCGCAGTGTCTGTCAACATGGTAGTAAACCCAGAGGAGGGGGACTTTCCGCTGACTTATCGTTACATACTCATTCTCCTTTGCAACATATCGTAGTGATGACGTATGCACATGACACTCGCATATGTTGAGGACCCCGCGCGCGATCAAAATTATTCTTAGAGTGACGTCATCTTCAGGGCTTAGAATGGTAAATTGACGGCATAAACCCGCCTATTTGTCCCGAGAGACCTCCAAGTCCTCCAATGGTTAACACATAATGTGTGTGGCCTCGGCTTCAACGTTCATCACGATACTACTACAACTTCTTCAACGTATAACGCAGTATTTGTTCCTCGAGTTTTTGGCGCGAATAGCATTCCTTCGGATTCAATGAATTCCTGTTCATTTCTTCCCGCCTTATCTAACTTTTCTTTGCTTATCAAGCAAATTTGGCAAACGCATTTCTTTTTTTAATAACAACAATTAATGATCAATGAACTTCGATAAAATTCAAGACTTATCTGCGCTTATACATTTCACGTATAGACATTTCACGTATAGACATTTCAGACTATTTTCCTAGGCATGCAACAAATTTTCGTTAAAATTAGGAAAAGTCCAGTACAAGACTTCAGGACTTGCAGTTATTTAGTTTAAATTTTATCGCCCACTTTTTGTAGTTTTGTATTTTTAAAGCCGTTTAGACCTCATCAGTTGATTCTTTTCATAACTGATGAATAGTGTGACATCGAAACAACGATTAATCTCAAACAGACTCAGGCCCTAGTGATTGCTGGCCGTCGGCCAAATCCTCGTATTCCTGTTTCTCACATGCGTGAGTAGTGAGTGAGCGTGTCAGGGAGAAAAGTTGAGTAAACAGTAAAAAGGTAAACGAAAGTTCTTTGAAGTGAAAATATCCTCTTTTTGTGCGTAGACACTAGATACGGGGTGTTAAAAACATGGAATAAGGATTAGTAAAAATCATCTTAATTCACTGAACTAACCTGAGCTGCAAGTCCTGCTTTGTTTTAGCAGTCTGGATGAAGTGAGAGAAGGTAGAGAACAGGGACCTGAAATATGATGGTTATTACCACGAGACTTCTAGATCCAGCACCTTCCAAGAGGATCGACTGTTATCATTTTGCTATCATGTGGAATAGTCCTTATAATAATATAATATGGATAGGTCCGTGAAAGTAAGGCCCGAGTTATGGTTAGGGCCAGAGTAGGGTTAGGATTAGACAGTAGACGCCATCATTTACAGACTTATCTTCATATTCGAACTAGTTCGTACAATAATAGTTGCGCTTCTTGGCCACTGCCCTACATCTCGAAAAGTGATTACAGATTACAGACCAATCAACCACCACGACCATGGCTAAACAGGTAAAACGGGTAGAATGAAGAAATTATTCACAGAATGTAGAACATATCGCCACTCTGCCTTCGCATTTGAAATTCCTCATCGAGGATTAAATGGTTTAGCTTCATTCTCAAGAACCGCCAGTGCAATTAATGGGAGGAGTGTGTAACGGTTTTAAAACCAGGACCGGGCTGAGTGTATGTGTGTATGTATGACACGCAGAAATTCCACGCAGAGAATAATATGTTATATATTTGTTAGCGAGTGGTGGAGTGGTGATGTCAACACCACTATGCATGTTTAACTCTTCTTTAGGGCGTGAACTGGATACCAAGATACCAGGCGCCCCGCTTACTTTACATGCAGCTAACAAGAGTCAGGAGCAACTATAGTGCTGTGAGTTATGGGGCTCCCTTGCTATCACAATCTACAGCCCCCCATGATGACAGATTTCCTGGTGACATGGTGCTCGCTCTCATAGAAACTTTTTGTGGTCCGCGATTTGATTTGAATTTAAGTCCGACAGACGAACTTTTGGGTGCGACAGTCGAACTTCCGTCTCGCACAACCGTTTGTCCGTTTGTATAGAAAGTCACGCAAATTGAACTCCGCTTAGTTCATCATTGAATTCATCAATGGACTTTGATGAGAAGAACACATGAACAGTGTACTAAAGTACTAAAAGTACTGTTGTATTAAATAATTTGGTCCAATAAACCGTATACCAATACAACATTGAATATTGATAAAATTCAGACTATTTTAATAGCTATGGCATTTCAGGAATGGAATGATCGTTTAATTTTAAAACGTGAAAATGAAGCCGTCTTTTGAACCTGAGCCTGGAATGTTAAGATTTTTCCTTCGTCGGTCCTTTAATTCATTTCTTAGTTTATTTTGTACATCTTGTTCTATTATTAGTATATTTTCGGAGACTTTTTCTCTAAAAATAAATACCGTGAAAATCTGAACTGAAAGATTCTCAGAAATCTTTCATTGTTTTAAGAAGGGCTCCTCAAGTTTGAATGGTAAGATACTATAGTTGGCGGTTTAAGGACTAAGAGCTTAAGGTCATCATCTGGCCATAAATTTCATAATAAATACTAAGTATGTAGTATGTACTCGACACTTCCTAACAAACTTATTCTGAACTACAACGGTGGCTGTGAACAGTGTGGTTTTGTTGCTCTCGTATCAAAGTTCATTGGGGATTTTCATAATATGCCTTGCAGGGGACTTGTGAGTTCAGGTCTTTTTCTGTTGTGTCTCCAGTTACATTTTCAATTCAAAATTTGGACAAGTTCCATCTCATAAAGCTTTGTATCATCTGTCAAAACAGATAGAATGAGATAGATATGATGAAAATCATGGTAAAAGAGTTAAGAGCGCATGGTTTTTCACTTTGGCCGGATCTGACAAAGGATATTTTGACACGCACTAGCCCGGCGTTGGGTGTGAAGTGAAATTTTACAAGTGCATGAGAAAATTGTTAAAATCACGCGAAATTTAAAAGGAATGTTGGTCATGCAACAACATATTATATGCCATTTATTCAAGTGAAAGTATGAGCATGGATAAGTTCCTGAAGCCAGCAATGTCAGTTCTTCATTGAACTGATGAACTGTCAACTGAAATCAATCTTCAACAACCATAAATTATAGAGCAGCCTACTTCAAAAAACATTCGACCTTCCTAAATCTCGACAAAGCACTCCAGAGTGAGGAGTTTTAGCATACGGAAGGGAAATGAGAGTGTTGCGCAGTATACTCAGCTCAGTGTGTAGCGTTCAACCTCAGTAGCTCGGTGTGTGCGAGGGAGGAGGGGGGTTGGTGGCCTCTCTCTCCCTCACACACACTGCAACACCATGCTACTGTGGAGTGGTGAATAAGTCACACTTCAAATTAGCGTGAAGATCAAACATCCGAGATCTCGATCACTTTCCTTGGACCGTGTTTACATGCTTGTCGGAGCGTGTTACTCTATGTTTGTGTTTTGTCTCTACCATTGGATTTGCCATAGTTTGCTTGCAGTAGTAGCTTATGAAAAGTTTCCCTTGTCCATTTTACGCAGTAAACGCCGCTTTTGTTTTGATTTCCTCCAATCACCCGTGTTAGCTCGTTAGAGTGGCCATTGGTCGTGATGATTGATATTTTAAATACTTTTAAAAGACTCGTCATGCAGACAGCTCTGACAGACGAAACAGACTCACTTCACAGACAGTCGACAGACTCTACAAACAGATCTTACCTTACGACGGACATGGTCTCGAATCTGTAGGGAACCTGAAAAAAGGTGTTCGAATTATAATGTTGCTTTTGACTCGTTTGACCGATGATAACTTCGAATTGAGTAATTATTTTCTCGAAGTAAAATTTCTACTTTTCGTGTAAAAATTTAGCTTTTACCTTGTCACTTCTTACCTTGTCAGCACTACCGTACTCAATAATGTTCCACAACACTTCAATACTCAGCTGCAATAGTTTACTGAAATGGTATCATTTTAGCGCGTTTTAGTAGGTACAATATTTCCAATTTCTATTTATTGTCATTTTTGGAATGCACTTAAAAGTACAATATTTCAACATTAATTATCAAAGTTTATTAAATTTCTGGGCTTGTTCGTAAATATTATGGGTGGTCAATACTGCCGTCAATATTGATGTTTAAGAAATAAACCGATTTAATTGATTTAATTCCTCATTGAATATGAGGAACGAAATTTACGGCTCTCAAAAAGTGACCCTACGACCCTCTATCTCGTGATATTCCACCTCCATTACGCAATGGTTAGGGTTTAGGGTTGCAGTTAGGGCTGTAGTTAGAGCATTGGGTAACGTACACTGTAAGGGTTATGGTTAGGGTTAGGACAGAGATATAACGTGTCCTGAGCTCAAATGCTGTGATGTTGTGAGGTGAAAAGTCGTACGCCAGTTTTCCCATTAAACCGTACAGTTCAGTGTTCCATGAACTTTTAAACGAAACCTTGACGTCACCAACAGGTTCATAAAACCCAGACACTGTGCAATTACAGAGCGTTGAAAACATGAACTGTTCATTGTTACCCCACTTGAGACGTTTCATCACATATCATCAGAATGTCAGGAGATTTCAGGAGGGTTTATAAAACATTGGACAACATGTTGCCTGAATAAACAGCTGAAGTTTTATACACTTTCTACATGCTCAATGCTCAGTGACATTGGCTACCATTCTATTTTATCCCCGGAATGTGGTATGAAAATGAAGGGGAAGCTTTCAACGTTTTGGAAACTTTTCAACATTAATTTTATGGTGCTATTGAGCAATGTTTTCAGGTTTTTGGTAGAATATTACTACGCGTATAAATTTCTCTGGTATTTTTCAGAGCTTCAATTAAGAAATTAGAAAACTGGGTGTGGCAAGTACACTACGCTATGCACGTACAAATAACGAGCGCGCGCAGTGTATAACTGCACATTTATCACTTTATCCATACGATGATTCAATGACTAAACATCGCTCCTTAATTTCAAAGACCTTCCCTGACTGAAGGACTGACCGTGAACTGCAAGAGCTTACAGAGCAAATCAGCACTTACATCATAGCATGGACTAGCCTTTAACACTTAGTTAACACTTGTTTTAGTTTTTCTCACTTCCCAATGCTGCTGATAAACACCAGAAAACTGCAAGGTTATGGGTGATGTCAGTATCATGGGCTCAAGTGATCAATTAGTGACGTGAGGATTTTCCATTCTTCAAGCGCGGCAGTTAGTCAAGATACGTTCGAAACTTAGGAGTCATCTTTGTCTTATCAAGCGTTATCCAGAAAAGTTACATGTCAGAACTGACAACCACTCTTATAGTTGCTATCTTGCATGGTGATGATTTTTTGGCAATTGGCTTTTACAGTGACTGAGTGACATGAAGTAATTCTGGATCCTGGATTAAACTTCTTTCAAACTGGAATCATTATTTTCCCTCAGTAATGTTTAAATGATTAAATGAAAAAGTTGCCTCTATTCCCAAAAAAGGGGTTTCATTACATCAAAAGTAAGTAAGCATAGAAGCATGCTTAAAGCTGAATTTTGATAGTTTGAGAGTCAGTACCTGTTTTGAGAGGCACAAGCTCCCGCCATATTCTTAGCTACCACGTCAACCAAGTCCATGTCCAGCAGGCTATCACAGTTGCTAGCTGAAAAGAAAGGGCATTTAGCTTTAAAGTGGGCGAAATCAGGGGATCAATGCGATCATCTCTCGAATAATCCCCCTTTTAGCAGATTACAGTAGCGAGATTTCATACCACACAAGCATAAACCGTCCCTTGACAGTTGACACATTGAAGCCCCATGTTTCCGGCAACAGGACTACTCCTACTGCATAATATGCTCTGTAACATGGTATTTGGCTCTGAGTCACATAAGAAAGGCTTCACCTCCACATCTCACGAACAATAATCGTCACTAAACGGACAGTAGCCGCTGACACGTCACCGATTGCCTATTCTAAACCATAATAATGACGTGATTCTCAGCTGAGCAACGTTCATTACACTGTACAGACGAAGCTGGGGTGGCCAATAACGTCGGGTGTCTAGACAGATAAATTTAAAAGTTTTGAGATGTCTGGCTAGCCGTGCACTTGATACAAGTTAGCCGCTCTTGTGAAACAAACTTGCAAATGGTATGACACTCAAATAGATATCCTGAGAAAAAGCTGTCAGGACGGATAGTCAGCACTAGTGTACGGCGTTTTGCTGTTTGACGCTATAAAAACCAGAAAGATAAGAAGAGCATACGAGTAAATTTCTGTTTGTGTGAGAAATCAGAAAGTACGTAGTCTAATCCTTGGACAATTAACAGAAATGATCCTAGGACGACAGGACATCAGCTCAGATTATCCCAACTCTCTTGCTTGAGTCACCGATGGCACTTACAGCTGAGTGAGAGGAAGAGGAGCAAGTGTAGTATCTCCTGGTAAACTGTCTCATCTTCCATCTTCTTCAGTTCTCCCCCGAATATTTCCACAACGTTGCTCTCCTCTATTGCCTTGATGTTCAGCTCGTGTCGACATGCTTGTGGTCCTAGGATTCGTTATGGTTACTTCAATATACTACAACCAGGATAAGATTGTATCACTATATACCTTTGAAACCTTATAGATCAAAGCATTAAATAAGAAGATAAAAAGTTGGAATTGAACAGAATTTCAAACATTCAGATGCCAACCTTCCGAGTAGACAGGTACAGGTGTGCAGTAAAGTCCTCCGATGCAGTGTGTCACTGCTATCTGTACCATCGGCATTGGGAGCTCAACCAACTTCACTGAAAATACATGTGTTATAATTGGCTGATGTATTAGTTACATTTCAAAGTTGGAAGGATGGTAGAGAATCATAACGTTATGCTCTAAAGTCCTAGCTCCAACAAAATTACATCAACTTACTCATATTTGCTCAAAGTTCGAAGTTAAAACTATGTGTAACGAAGATTCAGGCAGGTACAAACGTCTTGGTGAATGTATTGAGATCCTTGTTGGTCATGTTCTAATGGCCATGTGAAGCAGAACTTCACAAGCTGTACGAGGAACTCTGAGAAATCCTTCTCATACACCAGATCATCAGATGCCTTCTCCTTCAGGAAGGACTTCCTGGGAAGATGGAGATGGTTTACACTGAGGAATCTGGGAAGATATATTTAACATCGTGCTAATTCATCAAAAATCATTAGTTCTTGTTCGATAGCCTTCAACGAGTAACATGTGGTGGGAGAAAAGCTTCATTTTCGAGGTTCAAGCTAATAAAATTGTTGCCTAAAAGTAGTGATTTTCATACACACCACCCATTACAAACTCACCCACAAAGCATGACTATCTGAACCAGGGCGTTCGTATACTCTGCATCCTCCTTAGCATTAGCCACCAGAGCATCAATGATGTTGTAGACGATGCCAAGGTCCTTCAGATACTGTGTTAGGGAGTTAAGGAAAGTAATAGCATCCTTTTTGAGTTTTTAAATTGTCATTTCATTTCATGGTGGCTTGAATCAATATATCATGGAACACAGTACTAGACGTGATTAAATATGTACACCTACACCGTATTGGAGGCTGATTAATCCGTACCGTCTACTATAAAACATTCCAATGATAAGACCATTGGAGCTAAGTGGTGTACACCTATATTTAGAGTATACGTGGGGTATTTCAGGAATTCAGAACAGGTGTTTTCCTGATGATGATAACACTTCAGTTATTAAAACTTAAGGTATTTTTAATCAGCCACGTGTATTGTCACCGTATTATTACGTACTTGATCCTTTCATCAGAGCAAGAGTAATGGTGCGATTTAATGAGGCAGTATAAAGACCTAAAAAGATAAAGAATACTAGGCGGTAGAAAGTGGCGGCATCGTCATAGTTCAAAATGGTAAAGTTGAAGCCGCCAAATCGTCAGTTTTTGAGTAAGTGTCGCAGTGGGGTGAGACAGTTCGGAGTAAATCTGCAGAGACACCTCTCAGGGGGAACAGGGGGCCCCATTCTACTTGAATTTTACCGGAACAGAAATAATATTATTCATTAACGAGTTACCTTATCGAAAAATACCACCAATTCAAGTCCCATAACGTCCTGATTAATTAAAATATTCAATTTGAAGAGGTTGCAAGACTTTGTCGGGTTTTGGGGCGTGCATATTCGCAGGAATATTATTCCTGGGACTTGACTTGGAGTGATTTAGTATTTGTGTTATGGGTCTGTCATATGGTTGCATAGCGGCAAGGAGATACCTATTGCCGTATTCAGTTCTAGATGTTTTTGTTTTTATTCAGTCTTTGGCGTGTTTTAGTCGAAGTTGTCTTTAAAGATACCAACATCAGTCAAGAATATGCCACAGGCAGGCGTGCCAAGTGCCCACACACAGACTGACGAACAAACACACCAACCCACTACAGACAACACATTACCAGGGAGGCGTGCCAAGTGCCCACACACAGACTGACGAACAAACACACCAACCCACTACAGACAACACATTACCAGGGAGGCGTGCCAAGTGCCCACACACTGACTGACGAACAGACACACCAACCCACTACAGACAACACATTACCAGGGAGGCGTGCCAAGTGCCCACACACAGACTTACGAACAAACACACCATCCCACTACAGACAACACATTACCAGGGAGGCGTGCCAAGTGCCCACACACAGACTGACGAACAAACACACCAACCCACTACAGACAACACATTACCAGGGAGGCGTGCCAAGTGCCCACACACAGACTGACGAACAGACACACCAACCCACTACAGACAACACATTACCAGGGAGGCGTGCCAAGTGCCCCAAATCTCCTGACTCTTCTCTACAGCAACACGATCACATGATCCGAATTCCCATCTGCCATTGGCTAAGACGCGCCACACACACTACACTTATACTGTTGTTTCTAGGCTGTCAACAATTGCGAGTTAAAGAATATGTAAAGCTGCACTTGGCAGGGCTTCTTTTCATCAGCTTTAGTATACCGCAGTTTCGTGTCAATTTCCACATGGTATAGGGAGAGCAGGGCCCGTTCTCCATCTCACCTTGCATTGCATGATTTCTACGCAGTTCCGCTCCGTTTCTCGTGCCACATTTCCTTCTTCAGTCCATGAGATCACGTCTCTCTATAATTATCAGTTTTGGATTGCTTGAATTTTGAATCATGTCCTTTGCAGAGCTTTAAACAGTTTTTGCAGGATTATACACAGTTTTCGTTGGTCTATACACAGTCTTTTTTTTCAGAAATTTTGGCAGGTTCTTGCTTGTTTGAAATGTCAAATTTTGCTGTCGCTTAAATTTTGATTGATTGGACTTCTGATAATGCTTGAATGAACTTATGACAGGTGTTTGCTCAATGATTTCGTTCAGCAGTGATTTTAGTTTTGCTCAATTAACTTTTCAATCATCTTTTCCATCAGAACCCGACGCAATAGCATGATATTCCAGTTCACAAAGCTCTGATTATTAGTACATTCTCAGTGAATCAGTGTAGAATTGCCCAAGTTTAGGCAGAGCTGTTGGTGAAGACAAGAACCATCATTATTTTCCTGGAAAAGCCATCTTTCCAGGAATCACACCAGCTCTCTCTCCCATATTTCACCGCGCTAGTTCTCACCGAGACACATTTCACCTCTGGGTGACTGTGAGAGGGTGAGCGAGTGGGAGACACAACGGCAATCTCCTGCAATCCAACCCATATATCACTCATCATTATCTCATTAAATCCCATCTGATACAGGTCACATGGCATGGAAAGTTTTAAGTATACTGATTCATATTCCCTCAATACTTAGAGTAACTTCCAATTTAACTTCAGACCTTTTAGATTTCTCTGAATTTAATCAAATGTTTTGCAAACACACATTAGGACGTTAGACCCCTTGACGACAAACAAATAGGAATCACGTGTACTAGCTAGGGGCTTCGTGCACCTTATCTTCGGAGCAGATACCTCAGAATACTTAAAAAGCCTTGAGAGTTTTTTTTAAATCAGTAAATGAATTGTCAGCTCTCTGTTTTGCTTCTGCAGGTTCGATCAATGGTTTAAAAATGTTGATATCGTTGAGTATGCTATCGTTTTGTGACATTTTTGGTTTTTTGGTTTTTAAGTCAAATGAAACGTTCGAGCCAACTTTTTCGGATCGTATGATTGAAGTTTTAGAATAATGTCAACTGAGAAGACCTGCCATCTTCTCAAGAAGGTTTCTGAACCCCCGCTCACTCTGGAAACTAGTATAGCACTATGCAATTTGCTCTGAAATGCATCAAAGGGTCAAAAACAAAAGAAATTCTGTGAAATTTCGGATGATTCTGTTTTCCTTTATTAATGTAACTCTTTTTCAACCCACTCACTCCCTCCTCTCTCCACCTTTTCTAACCCTTATCACTTCTTTTACTACTCTCCCTCCTCCTCCCACAAGTTTTCACTCCTCTCTCTACCCTCCTCCTCCCACAAGTTTTCACCCCTCTCTCTACCCTCCTCCTACCCACAAGTTTTCACCCCTCTCTCTACCCTCCCCCTCCCCATAAGTTTTCACCCCTCTCTCTCCCCTCCCCCACCACACCAGCAAATCTTCCCATGGTCCGGCAGACAAAGCTTCCATTAGAGCAGACAGCACCTTATCGGGTAGGTGTGTGGGGTACCCAGGCCACTCACACACTGGATCCACCAGGCACGACAGCTGCTCGCTGTTTTGTTCTCCTGGCATCCTAATTATCAGATCGCTGATAATCAATTATCACCCGGACAATGGCTACAATTTCACTCCAGAATGTTATATGTGAAACGAGGGTTTAAAAACAGTATTCCTAATTCTATTCCTGGAGCTAGAATAACCCAGAATGGAAGTCTTGCACACGAAATTAAAAATCATTTATCGGTACTTTAATGGGTTCCTCCATAATAAGGGGTGAATTGAGTCTGATCTCGTTGTTATGGTGATAATAGTGTCAATAACTGACACCCCAGGCTTTGGACGAATGATTGGCAGTGCGGGAAACAATTGCTAATTATGTTGTCATTCCAGTTTTTGGGTTCTGCGGAAGTATCTTTGTTGGAGACAACAACAGACTTTCAAATTAATTCCTACCATAAGAAATATCCTCCCTTTCTCTCCACACTTCATGACTTCACATGAGTACACAACCCTCCCCTCTTCCTGAAGCCCCTCCCCGTATCTATTATATAAAGGAAAGAGGCACTTCTACGTTTGTATGTGAATAACTGACACAAATGGAGCTAAACAGCCGCGATTTTTTGCAAGGCGGTAAAAAATGCCTAAACTTAAAAGATAGCATGGCCAAAAATAGGATTCAGGCTTTAGATTTTTCGTAAATAACGTCGAAAGTCCGAAAAATCGACCCTAAAAAGAAGATCGCGTTCTAGGTTAAATTCACCAGTTGCGCGCGTCGCTATGGTGATTGGTGATTGCGCGCGCTAAACTGCACGTGCATTTCAACGAAGCATCTGCCATTTCGTTGCTGTGTACTTTGGAAACGTTTTAACTGTTTAAAGTCATAATTTACGTTCTCAATGGAGTTTCGAGTTTGGTAAAAATTTACGACAGAAGCATATCAACTCTAATCACTATTGTAGGAGAAAAGGTAAGAGTTGAACAATTTGTTCCATTGTGAAAATCAGCGATAATTCTTTCATATCAAGATATTTGTAGTTTCGATGGTTGGCTATGAGGATTCGACAGAAGGAGTAATTCATATTTACTCAAGTGAGAAGTGAGTTCTAAACAGATGAAAATGCGGACAATTTTGATTTCAGTGAGCTTGGATTCAAATTTGTTGCCCATCTTTTCTCCGAATCTGAACTTTGGATTAGAAAACGGTCATTGTTCTTGAGTTCTTCTTATTTAATGTTGTGTCCTCGACGTTAATTTACGATCGCAAAATCTGCAATATTTTTCATTTATATTCAAATCCAATGTAAATATTTCATAATTTTGTTACGTTGCACCCCTACCCCCAGTAACAAAAATTGCATCAATGACTTCGTTCAATTTATTGTACGTCCAACTGACTATACGTCCAATTAAAGTTAGGAGTGGGTTAAAAACAGATGAAAATGTGTACAATTTTGATTTCAATGAGATTGGATTCAAATTTGTTGCCCATCTTTTCTCCGAATCATAACTTTGAATTAAAAAACCATTGTTCTTGAGTTCTTCTTATTTACTGTTATGTGTCCTTGACAATTGACATTAAATCGCAAAATCTGCAATATATTTTGATTCATATTCAAATCCTATGTAAATATTTCGTAATTTCGTTACGTTGCACCCCTACCCCCAGTAACAAAAAATTGCATTAATGAATTCGTTCAATTTATTGTACGTCCGACTGAATATATACGTCCAATTAAAGAGAAAACCCAACGGGTTTTCTCGTCCCCGATAATCTCTAACCGACTTCTCCTCCACAATAGGATCTATGACAAGTATGCGCCAGGAGCCTGGCAGGTGCTTCAGACACCACTGATCGTCATGAAGAGGTCTAAAGGAGGGAGGTGCAGCCTCTACTCTGTTCCATGTGACGACGGCGTGGGATGCTTCACCATCAAGGATATGTGCGATGGGATCAAAGCCTGCGCCGATGGTTCAGATGAGGTAATGGTAAGCTTGTCTTTGATTTAGTGTTCCAAATTAGGTCGTGCGTTTATGTACAGAATGCTCAGTCAAACGTCTGTATTATCTCATAGTCTCATCATTTCTTTTTATCTTAAACTTTAATAATTTTCCATTTTTCAGAAACTTTGTGAGTCTACAACTAAACCCGACGGAGCGGGTATCACATCAAGTCCGACAGGCTGCCCTTCTGAGGTACGTGAGCATAGAGAATACTCACTAAGCTCGTAGCATTCAAATTGAGTAGTTCGCTGATCATTTTCTTTAACCCTGGAACTAACACACCCCTATCTCGCTGCACCAAATTAACAATCTCCACTCTCAGTAGTCTGGGTCTCGTTCATAACCTCTCTCCCCCCTGCCAGGCATCGTGTCGGGACTTCAACGACCGCCGGATCTGTCTACGGGACGAGGACCTGTGTGACGGCGTGTTTCAGTGCCGCGAGGGGTTTGACGAGTCCTCGTGCGCGCCCCACCGGAACCCCTACATCCTGCCGACCCTCGTCTCGCTGGGGGGTGTCTTCCTCATCGTCATCCTCATGTGCATCGTGTACAAACTGTGCGTGTACCGCTACACCAGCCACTCGCGCTCCACCGCCAACAGAACGAACAATGATCAGTCCACCTCGTGCTCCACCGTCTTCCTGAAGAGACAATGCGCAGACAACGACACCTGCCTCCAGATGCACCAACTCGAGCCGAGCGAGAAGAGCGAGGCAAGTGTGACGGGAGTTGAGACCTGTCTCACGGGAGGAGGTGAGGCAGAGAGCCGGGAGCAGTGCGTGCAGTTCCCCTCGCAAGACGAGGAGGAGGACGAGGAGGACGAAGAGGCAGACGATGAGGACAGTCTCTCGAGCAGCAGTAACTGGGTCTCAACCACCATATGAGACACGTGTACAGAGATGACAGAGCTCGAGTTTCTGGAAACACCGTCATAATATTACACGGAAAGACTGGCCGTTACTAAGTAGGCGATGGTCAGATCACGCAAAGCGATACATTGTTTCGACACATCATGATCCCACACCACGAAGAAAGAATGGAATGGATGAATCAAGTGACTATATCAAGCCAAGTGACTCTTCAGGCCCTTAGTTCGCAGTATTAACAGCGATTAGAGACACAGCTTAGGTATTTCAGAGAAAGTTCCATGGAATCGTTCACTCGAGAAGCGTCTTTTCTCATTATACTTTTAGCATTATCTCAGAATTTATACCCCTTGAAACCATATTTTCTTTATTATACCCATCTTATTTAATTTTCCGCTTGATGAACGGAGTCAGCCATATTAGTAATAAGATCGGTGATGATAGAATGATGTATCAGGTACCTTGAAGTCAGTACTTCAGTTCCTACATAAACACATCCTATTCTAAGTGAGCCACTGAGTTCTAGCGCTGGGTGAGCGATTCCATTAGAATTAACTTAGAAACTTGATTTCATACACAGTGCAGATTTGTAGCCAAGATTTGATAATAGATTTTATAGCGTTTTACTGTTAAGTTTATTTAAGTCATTGTAAACTGTAAATTGTGATAAAAATTAAATTTATTTACGATATACGTCTTTGTTTATCTAGAAGGTCCCAATGTAAATAATTTTACCCAATGGCGAAAAGTGGTGAGTAATAATGAAAAGTAAAGAAAAGTGTATACTGCAGGCAGTAGGTACGTCTATTCAAAGGCAATCTAGCCCCTCTCATACCGTAATGGAAAGTGCAATTTAATGATTTATTGAAAAGACTCTATTGCTATGCTAATCTACATTAGAAGCTAAAATGCTCATTCGCCAATCATATCCCATTTCGAAAAGAAATGATAGGTTTGAAATGGAAAGGACCGAATTATTTTTCTATGGAAGCATTAAAAAGCATAATCGATTGACGTCAATCGTCATATCCCTACTATAATTCTCTACTTTACATATTTCTCACAATTCGACCTTGGCTTTCAATATTATGCTGTCCCAGTCCATCCAAGCTCTCAAAAATTGAAATAGCCGGTGCAGTTCTGATAAGAGAACGTTAGGAAAGTTACTTAGGCCTTAATCCTTATCAAATCATAAATGTTGTGATCGTTAACGATATGTGTCAATTGTCAACGATGCATTACATTGTTAACCATGATATTGTAACATACCTACTTATTTAAGCGCTAACTAACTTTAAAATAATTGTAAGCAAAAGCTGATAACATTCTAACATTGGTTGATGTCAAAAGGATACAAATCCATTGCAGTATTTTTCACAAATCTTTTTGACCGCTCTTGAATGTCGTTCTTTGACTTTCTTCTGAAACAAAGCATTTTTATTCAGTACACTGTTGGGCGACAAACGGTTGTTACAGTCAGGATTAGGGCTTTTAATGACTCAGTTCACCACAGTGCCTTTTTAGTGAACCTTCCCTTGCATGTTTAGATTTTTGCAGATCTAAGACCCCAGTCTCCAGCTTATCGTCACTTCACGCGTCATGTCACGATTAGTTAGAACAGGGGACGCATGATGTGACGCGTAATGTCAAGATAAGCTGGGGTTTAAGCTCACATCTTGTGTTTTGTTCCGCACCTACTTATGATAATTCACAGCACATGCAGATTTCTACTACCAATGAAGCAATGACACCAAGGATTTCGTTTAAAAGTTAAACATTGATATTTGATTCTTCCGCATGACAATTGACACGAAGTTACTTTTTCATTATAGTCATCAAATGCTTTAAAAGGTTAAATAGTTAAATGCTCTACCTAACTATCAAAGAACCGTGTTTTGGATTTAATGAGTTTTTGGTATGAGGGTGTAAGTAAGCATGTCTAAATTAACCATACAGCGGAGGTTTGGGGCGCAGCCCACAGGAGCCAGACCTTTTAGATTGAAGTAAGTCTCATCAAAAAAGGCAGTCAAACATTGAAATATTGAAATCCAAGGCTAAAGTTTCTTAATTTGGTATTAATCGGATAAGTTTCCTAATTTTTTAAGACCTAAGCATGCTTAATTTGTGTCATATACCAACATACACTAGCACCTTTTGCTTAAACGCGGCTTTTTCCATGAATGAAATCCGTTGCCATGGTAATACATGAAGGTATTAGCATTGAGCCTTGCCCAAACAGGTGCATGTTTGTGCAAATCATCTAATTTCCTCAATCATTGTAAAATCTAACTTGAAAATATGATTGGTAGATGCGCCTAAAAGTCCTAAACCAGAACCTAAATCAAATTTCCTGTATTAATGAAATACAACAAATTGGCCATGACTAGAGGACACTTCACAGGTAAGTGATGGTGATTGATTGCATGGCATCCACATTGTGATTACAAATGAATGGGCGCGCGCAGAAAAATGTCACTTTTTGTTACACACACCAGGCACAATTTGTATTCTTAGAACAAATTTGTCTGTGCGCGCTACACGAACTTAACACAAAAAGAAATGTCCATCCGTTAGCAACCCGTGTTAAAAGCGATTTCTCGACGGTTATTAGGCCTTTTAACCATGCAGAATCGAACTAGCTCGGTCACGACATCTGATCTCGATGGCGACAAGTCGATATTGACCACGCCCTTTTTGCGGTTACGCGCAGGCTTGATTTTTCATAACTTGGCCCAGGAAGGTCGTAGAGACTTCGTTTTGGGCGCAAACGAAGCGCAATGGCCATGTTTATATACGACTTGTTAATAAACATATGCCCTAAAATGATCAGAGAAAAAGTTATGACCGAAAAACAGTTTTTAAGCCATACGCGAAGCAAATTTTCGGTAATTTTCGAAAAACCGTTAGTAACCTGTGTTTGAAGCGATTTATCGACGGTTGCTAGGCCTATAGACCATGTAGAATCGAATTAGCTCGGTCACGACATCTGATCTAGATGGCGACAAGTCGATATTGACCACGCCCTTTTTCTTAAGGTTATGCGCAGGCTTGATATTTCATAACTTGGCTCAATAAGGTCGTAGAGACTTCGTTTTGGGCGCAAACGAAGCGCAATGGCCATGTTTATATACGACTTGTTAATAAACATATGCCCTAAAATGATCAGAGAAAAAGTTATGACCGAAAAACAGTTTTTAAGCCATACATAAAGCAAATTTTCGGCGATTTTCGAAAATCCGTTAGCAACCTGTGTTTTAAGCGATTTATCGACGGTTGCTTTAGACAATTGTTGATAAAGATATGCCCTAAAATGCTCAGGAAGAGAGATGTGGGCGAAAAACTGATTTTTGGGCGCCCGTTGGACATAGCGGAGGCAATTTTTGTATCTTGGCCCAGAAACGTCAAAGAGAATTCGTCGTGAGTACAAACGAATAGCAATGACCATAAGAAACTTACCGATAAACATATTCCCTTTGGACGAAAACTGATAATTTGGACACATGAGGGGCGTAGTGGACTAGTGTAGACAATTTTGTAATTTTGGCCCAGGAAGGTCCCAGAGACTTCATTTTGAGTTTATAATATATGACTCAGAAGCATAGGTATGAGCGAAAAACTGTCAATTTCTGCGTACCTGTGATGCATAGCACCTGCCTCTTGTCCGCATCTAATAGAAACCTAATTGGATCAACTGTTAAGTAGGCCGCCCGTGATCCAATTCAGTGGGAAGGGTATTCCTAGGTCGTGTCACAAAATATAATGCCAGAACTTCTAAATGTACATTACCAAATATAACTCTCTGTGCCTGGAGAGGGACATTATCTACCAAATCTCGTCAACCTTTCCCAGTAGTACTTCCAATAATGTAGTTTGTAAAAGTAAGTTGAGAAACTTGGATTCAAGTTTCCAGTTTTGTACAGCGTAAGAAGGACTTATTTTGATCGGTATGAGAATACACTGAGCACCCACTTTAAGCCATTTTACTTCCATTTTGGGCAGCAACCGTTTCCAGAAAGCCAGAAGAGACCACGTCATGTCTGGAATCTAGAAGGATGTGGAAACCAAGGTATTTGACACGATTATGTCTTGATGGGGTGCTGCACTGGAACAACTCAGCAGTGAAAGAAAGATCTCAAGATATTATCAACACGAACAGTAAGAGAATCTTCCTGTATGAAGTCATATAGGCGAGGTATTAAATTTGTTTTATGTAGCACCATGCTAATCAGAGTTGCCCAATTCACCAAGGAATTGAGGTCGTCCTGGAGAACAGGGACATCAACACACTTTGCTGATAGTGATTCTGGCACCGTCGGCAAAACTTCGAGAAGCCTGTGATATGCCGATATGGCATTGATGATCGTTTATGTGTGCGAGGAAGAGAATGAAACCAAGAGCTGACCCTTGAGGTACTTCACTGAGGACGATTGAGAGGAGAATGGAAGCCTTTCATGGTCACAAATCAATTCCTGTATTTAAGGATCCAAAGAAGACGTTTACCCTAAACCCCACATTGACCCAGCTCTTGGTCCATAATCCATATTGTCGAATGCCTCAGCTTTGTCAAGGTACCATCGTGGTTACTCCTGTAAAGGATAATCTGAAAGATCTCATTTATGGGAGCAAATAATTGGGAGCTGTGTTGCATCTGATCTGCGTGGGAGCTCAAAGGAAGCTGTGTGAGAACTAATGAGAGCTTCGTGGGAGCTGCATGGCTAAAGATTAAGAAACCTTTGGTTGCTATTGGGGCTGGTGAATTCTACAATTCTATGGAGCTAGGGGGTTATTTCGCAAGTTCATCAATAGATCAAATGAAGCCTCGTTTTATACACAACCTAACTTGATTTAGAATTTAAAAATGGTTTTACAATCGGGTGTTCACTCCCAGTTCTCACTGTAGCTATAAGCTAGCACCCCGCTCTTGATCGTTTAAATACATAATATACTCATATAATATGCTTATCAAAAATAATTGTTGACACGCATAATATGCTCTAAAAATATCATAAACAAAATTAAGGGTGAAAACGGACTTTTTCCGCAAAGGCGTTATTGACTTCTATCTGAGCCCAGGAAGGTCGTAGCCACTTCTTATTATTGGTCTTAAAGTTAGGTATTGGTCAGAAAGAAGCCCAATAGCCATGCTCATCCTTAAATATACGGATTTTGGAACAATTTATATACAACCAAACGTTTACACGCTGTTCATGGGATTTCGATGTCCGATTGGGAATCCAAGACATCAAGAAACTGGAAATCACCCAACGTACTTTTACACGCTACGTTGCTACATCATTGGATTTCCTACCAGAAAAAGTTGAAAAGACTTTGTCTTATGTCTCCCCAGAGGCACAGAAAGCGATATGCAATAATGCAAATGTGTGAAATCTGGCTATGTGCCGTACCAAATGACCTATAGGAATTTCGTTCTTTGATCATCCTCTCCTGAAATGACGAAATGTCGTTACAAGAGTTATAAGAGTGCTCCATCCTTTGATGCATTCAAATCCGGACTGGATATCCCACCTCTTCAGGAAAATTCCTGATCTACCTCCAGTGCCGGGTAACACTAAGCCAAACTAAAACTATAGTTTTTGGATAATGTTCTGGGTCCCCATTGGATCAAACGAACAGCCTACAGGTGTTCTAATAGGGCATAAATGAGCATAAATTTATAAACAAGGATTATAATATAAAGGTGGACATTGCGATTTGTTTGCACCCACAACGAAGCCATCTACGATCCTCTTTGGCCAACATACAAAAAATCGCCTCTGCTATACACCTTAAGGGTACCCAAAAAATCAATATTTCGCCAATAACTCTCTTCCTGACCATGGCCATTCTAGGGCATATGTTTATTAACATGTATGTAAACATGATACGACTTATTAGCGCCCAAAAGGAGATCTGTACGACTTTATTGGGCCATTGGGCCAAAATACAAAAAATCGCCTCTGCTATATCCAGCGGTTGCCCAAAAATCAGTTTTTCGCCCACATCTCTCTTCCTGAGCATTATAGGGCAAATCTGTATTGACAATTGTCTAGAAACATGACTATTGCGCTTCGTTTGCGCAATAGTCTCTACGACCTTCCCGAGCCAAGTTATGAAATATCAAGCCTGCACATAACCTTAAGAAAAAGGGCGTGGTCAATATCGACTTGTCGCCATCTAGATCAGATGTCGTAACCGAGCTAATTCGATTCTACATGGTCTAAAGGCCTAGCAACCGTCGATAAATCGCTTCAAACACAGGTTACTAACGGATTTTCGAAAATCACCGAAAATTTGCTTCGCGTATGGCTTAAAAACTGTTTTTCGGTCATAACTTTTTCTCTGATCATTTTAGGGCATATGTTTATTAACAAGTCGTATATAAACATGGCCATTGCGCTTCGTTTGCGCCCAAAACGAAGTCTCTACGACCTTCCTGAGCCAAGTTATGAAAAATCAAGCCTGCGTGTAACCTCAAAAAAGGGCGTGGTCAATATCGACTTGTCGCCATCGAGATCAGATGTCGTGACCGAGCTAATTCGATTCTACATGGTCTAAAGGCCTAATAACCGTCGAGAAATCGCTTTTAACACGGGTTGCTAACGGATGGCATTTTTTGGACATTTCGTCTTGCGATAAAGTTTTATTACCTAGGAGTGAAGAAAAGGGATCTATTTTGAAGTTGGATGATAGATAGGACGAGTAGAGTTGTCAAATGTTCTCAGTTAAAGCGACTTCGATTCCAATCCCCAGTTCCCACTTAATAGATCATATCTCCAGGTAAAAGCACTCCTAGTGTGCGAATCCTCTCAGGTACTACACCTCAAAGTTTGGTCTGTCTTCCCTTTTGGGCTCGCTCCATAAGGGATTGCAAGCTACAGGATGGCGCTCCGAGAAGATCGTCGCAGCATATCATATTGGTAGTATTAATATTGTATATCGCAGGGAGCCTTGGGCTCAGCTAGCAGAGGTTGGTCCTGACGGCACGGTTAGTAGGGCGTCTGCCGAATAATACCATTCCACCCTAAGAAGAAGAAGAAGAAGAAGAAGAAGAAGAAGAAGAAGAAGAAGAAGAAGAAGACAAATTTATTACCTAATATGTTAATATAGTAATATCTAACATTTAGCTTTTATTTGAATTGTTGTACACCATGTCATAGATCATAATGCTGTCGTTTAAAATGCTCAAATTGTCTAAAGAAATCTGGATTTGTGTTGAGAAACACACTTTGTATAAATAAACCAAGTAACAGGGAAAAGGTTTCATACTCACCGAGTGCGGATCTGTCATGAGATTTAGAACTTTTTCCAGGGTCATGTCCATTTTGGGAGGCTGTTGTCGTTCCACAAAACTTCTGGTACTCTGAAAGACACGATTTGTATCAATTAGTCAGGTAGTAACAGTGCCTCACTAACTCACTTTAACTCAAAATTAGGGAGATAAGTGAATAAGGCTGAAAAACATAGGACTATCATCAAAATTGTTCTTTATCACTTTCCTCCACCTGCATTCTGAAATTGAATTATATCCTATTATTGGAACCACAGTAATTAATCTATTGAACGAACGCACAGATATTGTAGATTGTAGATATTGGCAGCTCTAAATCCCCCACCAGGAAACAGTGGATCATGTTTTAGACTATTGAACTCACCATGTCGTATTGCATATTGCTACCCATTAATGGGTATCTCTGGACCTCAATCTGTTCCATCTACCTCAGAAATTGAAGACACAATGAATGAAAGTTAGAAAGTAACTTGGAACATACAGCATCTGCGTGACAGTCGCCTTAAGAACTCATTAATATCTGTCAAATCATATTCAACTTCAAACAAAAGAATGTTGGCTTTACATAAGGCTCAATATTCCATAATGTGGATAGAAAAGTAGTTCTTTGTGTGTTTGCAGGCCCAACGGGCTGGCAAGTGGGGATATAAAAGAATAAAAGTAGTTCTTTGAGAAACACTTCTAGATCAATTCAACACGAATCTTATGACGCAGTCATGCCATTCTGTTGCAACATCAATTAAATTAACATTCAACCCCCTCTAGGATGATAAATTCAGACATTATGCCAGGAGGGGTATTGTTTTCAACCACATACATAAGGTTCCCACTCTGGAGATGATTTCAGTTCCAGCACACCATTTCTTGGAGTGCTATATGGCTTTCTCAAACCATGTTATCTTCCTGGCTACTCTAACAACAGTAGTTGTAAAGCTTGGTACTCTGGCCAGTATCAACATTGTTAATTATGACAGTGAAATTGGTGGCCTTCATGCACTGGCATTTGGCAATATCGATGATGGAAATCTGACCTGCTTCAAGAAGACGATTAATTCGATAGAACCATTCCTCAAAACAACTAATGACTCCATTATCAACAACAACAGCGATGGCCTCACATGCAAGTTCAATTTTGATAAGTCTTATACAGAGCTGCAATGGGTCGATAGATATCATGCCCCAAAGGTCTTAAAAGAATCACTAAGGAGTCCAGTTTCAGACTGGTATTGCAGGTCCCACGACTCGAGTCTAATCTGTGATGGAATCTCAGTTTGTCTAACAGATGAATGCAATTGTCTAGACAATGATGTCGATGTCTTCTACTGTGCAGACAAGTCAGGATGTCTTACATTTGACAAGCTTTGCGATGACGTGCAGGACTGCTTGGATGGATCTGATGAATGCTTTTGTCCTAACCATATCATTTTCTACAACCTATCTTCCACGTTGACAAAAATCTGTCTTTCTGGGGCAGGTTGTCGCATGAGTCTACATATTGCAGGCAATGAATTAAGAAATGAGTTAAATAATCACTGCGTAGCTCAGATTGCCCAAGATAAACAGACCCCACTTTATGAATGCTTGTATGAAGCAATAGAATCTGAAATGTATATTATGTTCTGGATGTCACCGAAATACATATATCAATTTTGTGAAACAAACTGCTCACATATCACTGGGTTTGTGGAAGGAAATTGGCTTAAGTTCTGTGATAATATTTTTCCAGGAGAGTCATTCGACTACATATTTAGATGTAATGACGGGGCCCATCATGTCAGTAAAATCTGTGATGGAAAGTTGGATTGTGATTCAGGCTATGATGAAATAGGGTGCCCAGGGCGGTTTTATTGCAGCCCAAGTGAAACACCAACTGTCTGGATAGAGATGGGTAAAACTTGTGACCATTTCAAGGACTGCAAAAATGGGGCTGATGAATGTGGTACCTGTGAAACAGAACACCTCTCTTCTTCTGAACTCCTTATTCAGTCAAACGTTGTGGTTCTTTTTACTGTGGTACTGGGAATATCGATCATCATATTGAACAGCATAAACCTTAAAAATTGTTGGGATGAGCCTTGTTCATCTAATAACAAAATAACAGAAAAGTTCTACCTCATGAATGTTTTCCTTCATGACTTGATCATGGGCGTTTATTTGATCAGTATCTTCATAGCCACAATGATTATAAAATACAAGGGTATGTACTGCCTCTTAGAAAGAAAATGGAGGTCAAGTTGGTTATGCTCATCACTAGGGGTAGCATTCTCAGGCTCAGCACATGGATCCTTACTCACTGTAACAGCCATGAGCTACACCAGATTCAAAGTGTGTACAATGGTGGGTCTACATGTGAAAAAGAAATCTGTTATCACTGCCATAGCAATCATAAATATTCTCAATTGGTTTCATGCATTCCTGCCCTTGCTGCCTATCTCACAAGTGCAGGATATTTTCAGAACTGAGATGTTCTTCACAAACTTACAACAAAACCCATTTTTCTCCTCAAATCCTGTCAACAGATCCCACCTTTTGAAATTCTATGATGGCATGTTCCAAGGGAATAATGATGGAAACAATAACGATATTTATAGAGTTATTGAAGACCTGAAAAAGATAACTTCAAATGAAGAAATTTTTGATATTGAGGAAATAAGTTACTATGGTAACACAGGTCTCTGCATGCACAATATTTTCAAATCAAATGGTGCATATAAGATCTACAAAATGCTCTACTGCACTGCTATCTCAATCATTCTTGGCATTATGTGCTCAACATATGGTAAAATAATCATAAATAAAAGAAAATTGAGGAAAGTTCTGATGGATGGAGGAAATGGAAATATTGAAGCTAGAAATAGAGAAAAAATGTCTTTAACTTTAAAGATATCATTAATGATTGGATCTCAATTGCTTTGCTGGCTTATCTTTATCTCAGTTGTTACAGCTTATGAATACATTCTCAAGGAGCCAGCTCCACCTCTGGTATTTGAAATCTTTGCACTAGTGATAATTCCACTCAATAGTCTTCTCAACCCAATATTCCATGGTGAAATATACAAGAAAGCTATGATGATGATATGGAAGATATGGCGAAAGCACATTTGAATTTTATAATGACAAAACTGTCTTATACCTACTTATAATGAACTAAATCATGATATTAGACCGGGATTAAGGATTTTTTGGTGTAATTTTTAAGAATTAGTTCATTTTTGCGGTAATTTTGAACAAAATTGTTTTGGTTTAACCAAGGGTCCAGTTAAAATGGTGCAAAAGTGATTGGATTTTTGTCTATTGGGCTAGTTGAAAAAAGACTGGTTGAAAAAAGGCCGATTAAATAAATGCCAATAAGGTTTAGGGGGAGTGTCACTGTCCCAATTGTCCCTGTCCCAATTTACATTTTTTGAGTTTGGGACTGGTTTTTGGGACAATTGGGGCATTTGGAACAATTGGGATAAACAAAAAGTTGAAAAATCAGTCATTTGTTATTTTTACATTGATCCAAGTTTTTGAAATGAGAGTTTTATTCATACTACTATACTAAGGGGGGAGTCACTGTCCCAAATGTCCCTGTCCCAATTTACTTTTTTTTTTTGAGATAGGGACTGTCATTTGAGACATTTGGGACAAATAAAAAAAGTGGGAATATATATATATAAAATCTAAGAGCCTCGACCAAAGGCAAACTGTCAAAAATGTACAGTGCTGAAAACCAAAATGGAAACTAAATGCTAGCTCTAACCAATATAATTCAAATAGAGTAAAAATATACCCATCATTATGGCCGAAAATACAATCCTATAAGCTAATGCAAGAAGTTTATGCTTCATCACTTGGTCGAGTAAAAACAAATAAATAGAATTCTCATCACTTACTAGTGAAAATGAACTACATAGTCCAAGATTGCAAATGGAAAACATATGGAGTGGTTTGGATCTTCCTCATTCAGAATTTGAAAACTGTCCCTTCAAATGATAATAGAACAATAATAAATTAGTAATAAATAGTTAATAAGTTAATAAATACTGTGTATGAAAGTTCAGCAATTATAAGTCTTTTGAATATGCTGTGACTGAACAACTTCTTCGTCTGGGTTAAATTACACCAGCTCACAACCATCCCAAGTTCTGTTCGAGAAAGCTTTCATACAGGTCCCTGACCAAAATTATTTTGGGACGGTAGAGTAACCTCTGTTCTTAAAAAGGTGGATGCCTCCGTCATGATGGTGATGCAATGTTCCATGAACTTTTTGTCTCTTCTACAACTGAGTAACATGATATGGTCTTCTGTTTTGGCCATGTCATCTAATTTGGAGATAGAATTGATCATCAATTGACAACTTGTCAGTGATATATTGTTACAGTGTGTAAGGATATGCATGGCATCTTGTTTATCACCTGTGGAGCAAGTACACTGTGGGGAGTTGAAGGCGCAGCTGTCAAACTTGTAGAGGAATTCATTCATCAAATTATTGGGATAGAAAATACTCATGATTAATGTTTCCGTCTTTCTTGGTAAGTCTAAGGGTAAGCAGAGTTTATCACAACTCACATGTGGTGAATAGGAGTAACCTTCAGCTTGAAACTGGTTAGAGACATAGGTCTGCCATATGTATTCGGTAAAACATTTCACCTGATTTTTTGTGTAACTGCAGCTTGTTGATGATAGCTCCAAAAATTTAGACAAATCATTGTTATCAATGATGTTTTTATCATTCTCTGCAAGTTTCAGACCAGCATTTTCCAATTTCCATTTCAGGAAGGCTATGGTATCTTTGACCATGCTAACCATTTGGCTATACTTGGTTGTTTCCAAGTGATTTTTCAACTGAATCCTCAATAAGTCATTGGGATCTTTGAAAATGTTCAATTTGAGTAAGTGTTTGATAGAGTTGACTCTGTTTGAAATTACCACTGGGGGACTTCCCACAATTGTCTCCGCAATACTGTGTTTGATATTAAACACTGCACCAATAGCAGACTTCATTATCTTGTATCTGAGGCTCTCGATGTCTTTAATGCTATTTTTGTTAATCCAGATGAAACCTGCATAATGAATTACTGAACTTATTAGAGTTTCCATGAGTCTGATGATCACATGTTGCTTGAAGCCCCAATTTCTGTTTGAGTATTTACATATATCAACCCACCTAAACAGACATTTCTGATGTGTCATCTTTCCATGATCCTTAAATGTTAAGTCTTTGTCCAACACCATACCAAGAACTTGATAGTTGAGTTTCCAATGTTGACCTTCTCTGGTACCAGACTTGAGTCATTTTCTGCAGTGCTAAAACAGATAAGTTCTGTTTTACCAGGGTCATAGTTGATTACCATCCTCCATTTCATACTCCATGCATGCAATGATTCAAGAACTGAGTCAAGTGACTTCAAGCATTCCCTAGTTGATACACCATTTATCAGAATAGTTCCATCATCTGCAAACTTGAATATATCAACCCTTGGATTGTTAGAAAGATCTTTGGCAAAGTCACTTATATAGATCTTGAATAGAACAGGAGATAGACATGATCCTTGAGGGAGACCAAATTCCAGGCAGTATCGGGTTATTCCACTAAATTCATTGAATTTTAGCCTGACTTTTCTATTGAAGAGGAAGCTGTTGATGATGTTCCAAATTTTTCCATTTACCCCAATTTTGTGAAGCTTGGCCATGATCCCTTTCTTCCACACTGAGTCGAAAGCTTTTTCAAAATCAACAAAAGACATATAGTTGTCAGTTTTCGGCTTTTACTATCTTTTATCTGTGCATTTAGCCTGTTGAGATACCTGATAGTATTCTTTCCCTTGCAGAAGCCTTCTTGAGTATCATCACAATTACCTCCCATATAGAGGTGATTTTCCAATCGATTGCTGATTATCTTTTCGAGAACTTTTCCAAGGTATGATGAAATTGATATGGGTCTGTATGAGCCAGCCTGATCATAGGACTTTTTACCATTTTTCTTGAGAAAAATTACTGATTTTTAATTTTCTCCCTGTTTTTATCATTCAAATAATTTCTGGCTATTTCTGCCCAAAATTTATAATTTATATACATGCTACTAAGTCATGGTAAATTGAGGGATCTGTTAAGGCCAGTATCACGTGCCAGTATCGCGCCAGTATTGCGCCAATCAAAACTTAAAGCCAGGGAGCCATGGTAACATGCCAGTGTATGATCTGATTCTGGGGTGCTACTGGCATCCTGGCTTTGAGTTAGTTTCGACTGGTGCAAAACTGGCATTCTACCAGCATGCTACTGGCATGCTACTGGTGTGCTATGGGCATGAGGTAGGCCTGATACTGGCGCGATACTGGTGTTGAGCTGGTGTGATACTGGCCTAGACGGATCACTCAATTTACCTAAACAATACTACTAGTCTACTATACTAGGTAAGTTATCTAGCATTTTTTAACTGATATGTTAACATTGAAGCAGCTGTTGTTGCATTGGAGCTGCCATCTTTCTCATATCATATGTTGTGAGGAAAATAATTTGATAAAATGCTGCTCATGAACACAAGCATTTGAGTCCCAATTATCTCAGTACCCTATGCTCTAAGCATATATTAATAAAACAATAAATAAAACAATAAAATTTATATTTTGTAGCACATTACACCAATAATTGACCAATAAATTTCTCTTAATCTTAGAACAATCAAGGTTCAGATTAGATATAGTGATATAGTATAGTGATATAATAATTTAAAAAACAGAACATATAAAAAATATAAATAAAGTCAGGATATCCTAACAACTTAATTACCATTAATGAAATACTATTTAATGGGGTTGGCAAGTATGGGAGCCCGGGAATAGGGGGAGGCATTAATGCTCCCCCTATTCCCGGGATCACAAATTACAGAGTTCACCGCACGGAGGCCTCCCCCAAACCTGGGATCACCTCTAATCACGGACTCCCCCGTACACCGCTCCCCCCAATCCAGGGCTCCCCCGACCGTCCGGGGCTCACCTCCACACACGGCCTCGCCCACACCAGACCCACCCCCACCCCGGGCCCCGCCACACCAGGCTCCACCGAACCCCGGGCCCCACCAATGCCCCGGGACAACCCCGACACAGGGGCCCACCCAAATATCACATTTTCCCTGTCCCAATTCACTTTTCCAGACCCATTTTTTCAAATTCAAATGTGTCCCAATTGTCCCATTGTTACCAGTGGCAAGCCCCTTTCTGAGTCTTAATTGTCCAATTTTCTCTGCCCTAATTGTCACATTTGTCCCAAATGTTTCATTTGTCCCAAATGTCCCATTTGTCCCTGTCCCAATCCGTTTTTTTGAGTTAGGGACAATTGAGACAGTGGCACCCCCACTGAGTACATATTTTGATTGTGTTTGTTTGCAGTGGTTAAGTGTTCCCACTTCCCTATCCCAAAACCTATGATAGGAAAAACACAGTGGCAGTTGCAACACAGAAAGTGCCACTATGTAACAGGCTGTGAGACAAAAAAGAAAAAAATTGCTGCTCAAAAACACTATCATTTGAGTCCCATTTTTCTCTGTCTCATTTGTCACTTTTTGGTTCCCATTTCTTCCATTTGGCATTTTCTATGTACCAATTATCCCATTTGTCCCTGTCCCAATCCACTTTTACTTGAGTTTGCGACAATTGGGACAGTGGCAACCCCCCCCCCCCAATATAAGATTTTACAAAAAATCAAGGCTCAAGTTCCTAGATAGTTAAAAACAATTGAAATTGTGATAAGTTAAATATTAAATGCAGTATTGAATAAATGAGTTTTAAGGGCCGATTTGAAAGTATCAATAGAGGAACATGTTTTCAGTTCTACTGGCAAACTATTCCATAATAGACTTCTGGAAAGATCTTTCCCCAAAATGAGATGCAATGAGATAGAGTGGTTAAAATCTACATATTTAAACATTAAAGTCAAATGCTCTGGAGCTAGACCATAAAGACATTTGGCTGTTTGTTAAATAATGTCAGACGATGTCTTACCCGCTGATGCAAGCCATCAGCCTGAGCGCGTCCTCAAAAGGGTCTATCAACGATTGACAAGTGATATATTTTGTTGAATAGATGATTATCATATGATTAATTATCATTTGATTATGGATTGATTAAGTTGATTAATGTTTATCAAATTATATCGTCGTTTCACTTTGCCGTTTGGTTGCTCAGCTCTTGTCTGACGTCGTCAGACCCATTATTTAAAATTTTAAATTTATTTAAAATAAAATGCGAGTCGTGGCGCGCGCGCGAGGGGGTCAAGCAACGCCTGACAACTCAGCTCTTTACGGGAAGCGAGCTGCGCAACGCAAACAGGGATATACGTGTTTAGTTCGCCAGCTATCCAGGGGCGTTGCGAGACGGCTTGCTTGCAGCGCCGCGCACTCCGAGCGCGAAACCAGGGTCTTGGTAAGGGCAACGTGTTTGGCAAACTTGTTCGCGTCGCACTTCTTCAGGGAGCGCGCGCTCCCTGAAACAAAGTGCGACTAGTTGGATTTATACCCTCCCATTTTTGAATCAAAAAGAAATCTTTCTTCAAGACATCAATCTGCAATTCTGCAAGACTTTTCTCCAACTCCGTACTTGAACACCAACATGATTCCTTTAGGTAATGCAATGTGGAGTCTTAGTAGGATCTTAGTGAGTCACACCAAGATGAGTGGTGTGCAGGCATCTTCAGTCCAATACCTACCTCAGCTTTCGGGGTGTTTAAATTGAGAGCTTTTATGAGGTAGGCCCCCAGCAGTCACCCCTGGTACCAGGGTATAGCACCGTCAAGTGCAGTGACCACCTGCCTGAATGAATCTGAAACTTGCTCTTTGGTCTTTGTCTTTACTCCAAGCACCAAGAAATTAAGCAACACACTAAGTGAAGAGAAGTAGAGGACCGGTGGATGGATCCGGTCATTTGTGTCCTTTACGTTGCACATTAATGAAATTAATGCGAGTGGCATGCATCCTGATCCAATACTTCATCTTGAGAGATGCTTCTCCTGAAAATCAGGTTAAAACATGTTTGAATTAAAAGAAATCTTTCTTCAAGACATCAATCTGCAAGACTTTTCTCCAACTCCGTACTTGAACACCAACATGATTCCTTTAGGTAATGCAATGTGGAGAGCAGTAGGATCTTAATGAGTCACACCAAGATGAGTGGTGCAGGCATCTTCAGTCCAATACCTACCTCAGCTGCGTTTAAATTGCGAGAGCTTTTTATGAGGTAGGCCCCCAGCAGTCACCCCCGGTACCAGGGTATAGCACTGTCAAGTGCAGTGACCACCTGCCTGAATGAATCTGAAATTTGCTCTTTGGTCTTTGTCTTTACTCCAAGCACCAAGAAATTAAGCAACACACTAAGTGAAGAGAAGTAGAGGACCGGTGGATGGATCCGGGTCATGCTAAAAGCAATCAAGTTACATTTAAATTTACATTTAAATGCTAAAAGCAATCAATTTCAACACATTTAAATTTAAATTTACATATATACAAGTATCCCCTTTATTTATTTTATGTGCAGGGTGGTATTCAAATGTCAATGTCTCATATACAAAAAGGAACATCTCCTATGTACTCCACATCCACATTCCAGTTTCAACCTATATCTGTGAGTAAATTGACCTTTCATTATAGTATTTTTCATATTGCTAGTCAAGGATATCCTTAGCTAGTCATTTGTTGATCCAACCAATAACCATTTTTGATATAACAACAACCAATCTTTAATATAAAATGAATTTCTTTCTCTCTGCTTGTTCAGATTCTGCTTGTTCAGTTCTATGAGAGTGCTTTCTGATACGTTGTTGACTACTGCATTGTAGCGTTTTAAAAGTTTAAAGAACAACATGTTTACTGTTTTCTATTTGAATTCAAGATCTGAAGATAGAGAGCGGGTATGGCTGGCATCGTGGAGGCTATTTCAGATGGCATAAATCTTTTCATAAATCTGTGACAGACATCAGTTAATTCAAATCAATGCTAAGTTGATAATATAAACAGATATAAATGTGAATTTAGACTTAGGGCAATTTAAGATTGG
The DNA here is from genome assembly GCA_011033025.1 of Beroe forskalii. Classification (NCBI taxonomy): domain Eukaryota; kingdom Metazoa; phylum Ctenophora; class Nuda; order Beroida; family Beroidae; genus Beroe; species Beroe forskalii. The sequence continues at coordinate 291,362 of WFMF01000016.1, forward strand.
CTAAAAGTTGACTCATTTATCTTTAGGGCTAGTATTATGTGGAACACCTTCCGTACCTTACCTGAAGCTAGTGACATTAAGGATTTCTCAGTTGGGATTAGCCTTCTGAAAAGCAAAATTAAATGTCTCGTAAATAGAAGACAAAATATTGGAAGTGATAGTCCAAGACGAAATGTCCATCCGTTAGCAACCCGTGTTAAAAGCGATTTCTCGACGGTTATTAGGCCTTTAAACCATGCAGAATCGAACTAGCTCGGTCACGACATCTGATCTCGATGGCGACAAGTCGATATTGACCACGCCCTTTTTGCAAATACGCGCAGGCTTGATTTTTCATAACTTGGCTCAGGAAGGTCAGAGACTTCTGTTTTGGGCGCAAACGAAGCGCAATGGCCATGTTTATATACGATTTGTTAATAAACATGATATGCCCTAAAATGATCAGAGAAAAGTTATGACCGAAAACAGTTTTTTAAGCCATACGCCAAGCAAATTTTCGGTAATTTTCGAAAAACCGTTAGTTACCTGTGTTTGAAGCGATTTATCGACGGTTGCTAGGCCTTTAGACCATGTAGAATCGAATTAGCTCGGTCACGACATTCGATCTAGATGGCGACAAGTCGATATTGACCACGCCCTTTTCTTAAGGTTATGCGCAGGCTTGATATTTCATAATTTGGCTCAATAAGGTCGTAGAGACTTCGTTTTGGGTGCAAACGAAGCGCAATGGCCATGTTTATATACGACTTGTTAATAAACATATGCCCTCAAATGATCAGAGAAAAGTTATGACCGAAAACAGTTTTTAAGCCATACATGAAGCAAATTTTCGGCGATTTTCGAAAATCCGTTAGCAACCTGTGTTTTAAGCGATTTATCGACGGTTGCTTTAGACAATCTGTTGATAAAGATATGCCCTAAAATGCTCAGGAAGAGAGATGTGGGGCGAAAACTGATTTTTAGCGCCCGTTGGACATAGCAGAGGCAATTTTGTATCTTGGCCCAGAACGTCAAAGAGAATTCGTCGTGAGTACAAACGAATAGCAATGACCATAAGAAACTTACCGATAAACATATTCCCTTTGGACGAAAAACTGATAATTTGGACACATGAGGGGCGTAGGACTAGTGAAGACAATTTTGTAATTTTGGCCCAGGAAGGTCCCAGAGACTTCATTTTGAGTTTATAATATATGACTCAGAAGCATAGGTATGAGCGAAAAACTGTCAATTTCTGCGTACCTGTGATGCATAGCACCTGCCTCTTGTCCGCATCTAATAGAAACCTAATTGGATCAACTGTTAAGTAGGCCGCTCAGATCCAATTCAGTGGGAAGGGTATTCCTAGGTCGTGTCACAAAATATAATGCCAGAACTTCTAAATGTACATTACCAAATATAACTCTCTGTGCCTGGAGAGGGACATTATCTACCAAATCTCGTCAACCTTTCCCAGTAGTACTTCCAATAATGTAGTTTGTAAAAGTAAGTTGAGAAACTTGGATTCAAGTTTCAAGTTTTGTACAGCGTAAGAAGGACTTATTTTGATCGGTATGAGAATACACGGAGCACCCACTTTAAGCCATTTTACTTCCATTTTGGGCAGCAACCGTTTCCAGAAAGCCAGAAGAGACCACGTCATGTCTGGAATCTAGAAGGATGTGGAAACCAAGGTATAATTTGACACGATTATGTCTTGATGGGGTGCTGCACTGGAACAACTCAGCAGTGAAAGAAAGATGTCAAGATATTATCAACACGAACAGTAAGAGAATCTTCCTGTATGAAGTCATGTAGGCGAGGTATTAAATTTGTTTTATGTAGCACCATGCTAATCAGAGTTGCCCAATTCAACACGGAATTGAGGTCGTCCTGAGAACAGGGATATCAACACTTTGCTGATAGTGATTCTGGCACCGTCGGAAAAACTTCCAGAAGCCTGTGATATGCCGATATGGCATTGATGATCGTTTATGTGTGCGAGGAAGAGAATGAAACCAAGAGCTGACCCTTGAGGTACTTCACTGAGGACGATTGAGAGGAGAATGGAAGCCTTTCATGGTCACAAATCAATTCCTGTATTTAAGGATCCAAAGAAGACGTTTACCCTAAACACCACATTGACCCAGCTCTTGGTCCATATTGTCGAATGCCTCAGCTTTGTCAAGGTACCATCGTGGTTACTCCTGTAAAGGATAATCTGAAAGATCTCATTTATGGGAGCAAACAATTGGGAGCTGTGTTGCATCTGATCTGCGTGGGAGCTCAAAGGAAGCTGTGTGAGAACTAATGAGAGCTTCGTGGGAGCTGCATGGCTAAAGATTAAGAAACCTTTGGTTGCTATTGGGGCTGGTGAATTCTACAATTCTATGGAGCTAGGGGGTTATTTCGCAAGTTCATCAATAGATCAAATAAAGCCTCGTTTTATACACAACCTAACTTGATTTAGAATTTAAAAATGGTTTTACAATCGGGTGTTCACTCCCAGTTCTCACTGTAGCTATAAGCTTGCACCCCGCTCTTGATCGTTTAAATACATAATATACTCATATGATATGCTTATCAAAAATAATTGTTGACGCATAATATGCTCTAAAATTATCATAAACAAAATTAAGGGTGAAAACGGACTTTTTCCGCAAAGGCGTTATTGACTTCTATCTGAGCCCAGGAAGGTCGTAGCCACTTCTTATTATTGGTCTTAAAGTTAGGTATTGGTCAGAAAGAAGCCCAATAGCCATGCTTATCCTTAAATATACGGATTTTGGAACAATTTACATACAACCAAACGTTTACACGCTGTTCATGGGATTTCGATGTCCGATTGGGAATCCAAGACATCAAGAAACTGGAAATCACCCAACGTACTTTTACGCTACGTTGCTACATCATTGGATTTCCTACCAGAAAAGTTGAAAAGACTTTTGTCTTATGTCTCCCCAGAGGCACAGAAAGCGATATGCAATAATGCAAATGTGTGAAATCTGGCTATGTGCCGTACCAAATGACCTATAGGAATTTCGTTCTTTGATCATCCTCTCCTGAAATGACGAAATGTCGTTACAAGAGTTATAAGAGTGCTCCATCCTTTGATGCATTCAAATCCGGACTGGATATCCCACCTCTTCAGGAAAATTCCTGATCTACCTCCAGTGCCGGGTAACACTAAGCCAAACTAAAACTATAGTTTTTATAATTACTGGATTGGACAACGAACAGCCTACAGGTGTTCTAATAGGGCATAAATGAGCATAAATTTATTAACAAGGATTATAATATAAAGGTGGACATTGCGATTTGTTTGCACCCACAACGAAGCCATCTACGATCCTCTTTGGCCAACATACAAAAAATCGCCTCTGCTATACACCTTAAGGGTACCCAAAAAATCAATATTTCGCCCATAACTCTCTTCCTGGCCATGGCCATTCCAGGGCATATGTTTATTAACATGTATGTAAACATGATACGACTTATTAGCGCCCAAAAGGAGATCTGTACGACTTTATTGGGCCATTGGGCCAAAATACAAAAAATCGCCTCTGCTATATCCAGCGGTTGCCCAAGAATCAGTTTTTCGCCCACAACTCTCTTCCTGAGCATTATAGGGCATATCTGTATTGACAATTGTCTAGAAACATGACTATTGCGCTTCGTTTGCGCCCAAAATGAAGTCTCTACGACCTTCCCGAGCCAAGTTATGAAATATCAAGCCTGTGCATAACCTTAAGAAAAAGGGCGTGGTCAATATCGACTTGTCGCCATCTAGATCAGATGTCGTAACCGAGCTAATTCGACTCTACATGGTCTGAAGGCCTAGCAACCGTCGATAAATCGCTTCAAACACAGGTTACTAACGGATTTTCGAAAATCACCGAAAATTTGCTTCGCGTATGGCTTAAAAACTGTTTTTCGGTCATTACTTTTTCTCTGATCATTTTAGGGCATATGTTTATTAACAAGACGTATATAAACATGGCCATTGCGCTTCGTTTGCGCCCAAAACGAAGTCTCTACGACCTTCCTGAGCCAAGTTATGAAAAATCAAGCCTGCGCGTAACTGCAAAAAGGGCGTGGTCAATATCGACTTGTCGCCATCGAGATCAGATGTCGTGACCGAGCTAATTCGATTCTACATGGTCTAAAGGCCTAATAACCGTCGAGAAATCGCTTTTAACACGGGTTGCTAACGGATGGCATTTTTTGGACATTTCGTCTTGGACTATGAGGAGGAATGGTTCCCAGAAGTAAACTTTAAGATCACTGACTCATCATGAGAATTTTTCTTCTTTACGTGCCAGGGCCTATCCATACATCCATGATTATCTATGCCAATTAAACAGAGTAGATCATAGCTGTGAAACTGCAACACTGGCAGTTTATAATGACCTTTTATGCATGAGTGATAAGAAGAGCAAGGTTATATTGTTAATGCTAGATCTTAGTGCAGCATTTGATACTATAAATCATGATCAACTGCTAAATAAGCTCTCAAACAAATTTGGCATCTCAGGGAATGTTCTCCATTGGTTTAAATCATATCTTAGTGATAGATCCTTCACAGTTACAGTCCATAGGTCCACTTCTGGAAAATCATATCTTTCTATAGGTGTACCTCAAGGCTCTATCTTAGGACCTATATTGTTCATTTTATTCACAAAGGATATTGAATTCATTGCCAAGAGCCATGGTTTTGAGATTCATCTATATGCTGACGATACTCAGTTGTACATTGAATTCAACCCTATTCTCTCCGATATAGTTGATGTAGAGAATAAGATTGTTGAATGCCTCAAAGATATCAAAATTGGATGCTTGTTAACCATCTACAGTTGAACACTGACAAAACTAAAGCTCTAGTAATCAAAAAGTGCAACAAGTTTGTACCCCAGGAAGATGATGGTCTTAAAATAAGTTCAGAAGAATTGATTGAACCTGTAAAAATTGCAAAAAGTCTTGGTGTTCATTTTGATAACTATCTATCATTTGAGGAACAGATCAATAATGTTGTAAAAATATGCCTCATCAATCTTCGAAATCTCAGGGCAATTGCATCAAAACTGACTTTCTCACTAAAGAAGCAGTTGGTCTACTGCTTGATTCTTTCACGCCTAGATTATTGTAATGGACTTTATGTTGGACTGCCAAATTATCTTATAAACAAACTGCAAAAAATACAAAATGCTTGTGTACGATTTATTTTTGGAAAGAGGATTAAAATGTTTGACCATGTTACTCCCTTTTTAAAAGAAGCACATTTTTTGCCTGTTAAATTTAGAATTGATTATAAGATTGCCCTGATGACTTACAAATGTATCAATAATATTGCTCCTTCATATTTATCAAAACTCATTAATGTTAAAGGACAGCTAAATAGGACACTTAGGAATGAAGATGATTATTTTTTTGTTAAATGTCCCTAATGTTCCTAACTATATTCAAACTGACAGAGCATTCAGTTTTTCAGCCCCTTATATTTGGAATGGACTTCCTTATGAATTAAGAACATGTAGCTTTGTGGAAGATTTTAAAAAGAAATTAAAGACATATTATTTTCATATGGCATTTAGTTAGGTAACACTAAACAGGTAATAATATGCCAAGTTATTTAAATGCTGAGGAATTCATGCATAAGTGATTTTGTTGCTTTTTTATGAGTCGCTTTAGATGGCTGGGTTATTTCTTTTTGACATTGCGTCATTAAGTTTAGACCTATTATAGCTTTAGAGCGATTAATAAGTATCTTTTATTTATTTATTTATTTATTTACCATACGCACATGCTGTTGTCTTTACTCTTGCTGCAGAGGTTCAAGGTTCTATAGGTAGCAGGTAATTGAGATCAAAGTTTTAGATGTGGGTGATAACATGGGCTCAGCCACAACACATATCATACCTGCTAGCATTTATATTTATGCTAGTTGCATATTACATAAATACTAGGCTTGATGGAACCAATCCACCACATGAAGGTACTTTCCTTGGTCTTCAGCTCAATTGACACGCATTTTGACTATTGCCAGGCATGATGTGTCCCGCGGTGAGGAACAAACGCCAGTACTCCTTCCCTTCATCAGCACATAAGGAAATGCCTATACTTCTTAACCACCTTGACTTACCTCTTTTCTCAATTGTATTGTTAAGTTATCAAAATAGCTGTCCATTCTCGAGCATTTACATGGCAAAAACTAAATCTCTGCGTTTCAAATAGCCGAAACTACTCCATGTATATATTCTAACCTAACATATTGGACATATAAATTGATTGTTGATGTAAAATAAACTATTTCTTTTACTGAACTATTTCTTTTACTGAAAAGCAAAATCAAATTGAATGGGATTGGGGCAGAGTTCATTGCAAATTTGGAAAACTGCTCTTTCCATGAATCAATACTTGATTCAACGTTCAGTATGAGTACAATACTCAGTTTTAATTTTCAGATTCAAGTTCTTCATCATACAATTGAAAGTTATAATTATCAAAACTTGCCCGGTCCATCATTACTAAATTTATTATCTCAGAATCTTTGTATTTTTCCATTCACCTAAGTAATTCATAGAAGATTGAAATAGTGGTTTTGAAGGAGATTTATAAGAAATGTGACTAGCATTTCTCAACTTTTCCTGTTATATTAATAACCTTTTAAATATTTGTTCTACAAAGAAGAAGAAGAAGAAAGAGAATTTTTTAAAACAAGTATTAATGACTTATCAATACAAGTAATTGAGGTGACATCAAATCAAAATTATTTGGTATACAATTATCATTTATTTACAGAATGATTGGTAATTGATAATCAATGATAATTGGTCCTTGTAAATTTGTAACCTTAGTTACAACCTTAATTTCATGTAATAAGTTATTGCTATTAAAATATCAAGCAAATACAACACATCTATTCGGACAGTAATGCCATCTGTATTATGTAATAAATTGGTCTCCACACTAACAATATGCAAGTAATACCCTAGCCTTCAAGCTACAAATTTCATTATAAGCTTAATGACCGGCAACAGTCACTCTTTTATCAAGAGAAAGCTCAAAGGAAAATATGCAGATCATTCTAAACATAAAAACTATTATATATGTGAAGGAATGCTTGAGCTTTTCAAAAATGAAGTCTGAAGTTTATAAATTATTAATCAATACATGTACACACTACAAAATCTCGCAATCCTGATAGTTATTTTAATTATTTTAAGCTTAATTATTGAGTTACCCAGCTCTTTTTCAGCCATTCTTTGTCCAATTAATACCCTGTCCTTGATTCCATAATATAATAAGATTATATAGCAATAGGAAACTTCAAACCAGCTTATCATTAAGCAAATACAAGCTCAATTTCTTTTAGTTTAGGTGGAGCATTGGAAGTTCAGTTTTAACTTTAAGCTCTCAGTTAACCTTTTTCTATAGTTCTGTTGTCATCTGATTCTGTAAAGTATTGCTTTCTGAAATTCTGACATCAACATTAACTGTTATCTTATCCGAGCGACTTTTTCTCTTGATCCTTAATTTGTTGTTGCAGAAATAATTTGCAACAAAAGACTTGAAGCTCTTCACTGAAAATATGTAAATAATGGGATTTGCAGAAAAATTAAGAAAACTGATGAACAGTGCAAATCTGTAGCAGTAAATTGACATCCAGATGTTTTTTTCAATTCTCGGAGCCACAGCTTTGACAATATGATAAATTGCAAATGGAAAGTAGGAACAGAAATAGCACAGTGAGATTAGTAGGAGTGTGACTATTCGCTGCTTTTGGACTCCTGTGATGCTCTGTACATAGTGAAGTAGCCACATGATTGTCCCAAAAACTATCAAAAGTGGCAATAGAACAAACAGTAGCCCAGAAAACACAGGGAACATTGATTTTGTGCCTTCAAAGAATCCTTCGCAGCGGTAGTAACTCAAACGAAACTCCACAATTCTTCCAAGAATAAGAGAAGGGACGAAATGGAACATTGGCATTATGGACCACATAGAAAATGCCAAAAGATTCCCAGTTTGAACTGATCGTACCCTAGCTTGTAAGGGGAAAAGAAGGCAGTGAAGTTTGCTCACATTCAAAGCACAGATCAAGTAGACTTCTGATATACCAAGAAAAACAAAGAGATAATTTATCATCTGGCACATGAAGTGTCCAAAAATCCATGAGTTTGACATTATCGTAACCAATGTGAAAATTATGTATACTGCAAAGCCAAGATCTGCTACAGCTATATATTTTTAATCAATATCAAAGACACATTATCAAGTTTAATAACATTGGACTGATGAATTGCAATGAGAACTAAACAGTTTCCTGTCAGTGATATTGAGGATGTGAATATGCACCATATTCCCATCAAAAACCTTTCTCCATAAGAGCTCGAGATGTTGTAGATGCCGAATTCTCCTTCTGTCACATTAGTAACATTCATTTCTACCTGAAATGACTTATTAGCCTAAATCCAATGATGCAGTTGGTTAATGTTTCAAAATTATAATTTTATGGTATATATTACGTTAACTACTTAACTACTTATTGCAATGTCATTACGGTAAAGATCGATTGATTGATTGAAACCACCCCCTTAGGGGTGTTGCCTCTTTTATGGGCGGTGACTAATGAAATTTACAGAGTTCTTATAAATATAAAACTCACAAATCTTCTAATATTTCTTAAAATTGTCCCCTAAATTTGATACATATCAAACTGAAACTTTCAGAAAAATGGTGCGAAAACAATTAAGTTTTGTGTGATCACTTTTGCGAAAAACTAAGATCAGCACAAATTTCTAAACATCTAAAAAGGATTTGTGAGAAGATGAATATACGACGCAAATCAGCCACTCCCACCCACAGTCCTAATTCTTGAAGTGATTGTACCGTCCCTGATGACGTGGGACTTGTGAGGCTCCTCCGCGATCTTTTTCCTCAGTTCCACCACCAGCTTTCTCTGGACCTCTCGTTCCTCCTCTGACCGGTCTGGACACAGAAACACCCTCGTGAACCTAGCTGATTTCTTCAGTTCTGAACTCTTCCTGAGGATCTGCTGCGCTGCTGCTCCGTTCCTAAGCTTCACCTTGACTGGTCTCGAACTTCCTGGCTTCCTCAATCCAATCCTGCTGCTCTCGTGTTTCAGCTTCTCGCCGAGCTCCTCAAACACTGCCCCGACTTTCTCTTCCAAAGCTTCACCCTGCGTCTCCTCAAGCCCAAAAACTATCACGTTTTTCATTCGATCCTCTTCTTCCATCACTGTCTTGACTGCTACCTGGAGAGACTTCTGACTGATGGACGCCTGGTTGCTCGATACAGCTGAACTGTAGGACTTTATCTCCTTCACGGTGTCAGACACAGACTCAGTGATGGCTTGGCTGATCTTGCTCTTCATTGAGTTTTCGGACTCGCTATTCAAATCTAACAGTTCCTCCTGTAACTCTATCGTCTTTTCATTTTGTTCCTTCACAGAGCGTTTCAAACTTCTGATCAGCTCGTTCTGCTTCAATATGATGCCCATGGCCTCTGTCATGAGGTGTACCGCAACGTCCTTCCTCTCACGAGTAAGGTAGCTTTTCAACTGGGATATGACGTGAGAATCTGCCGCTTCGAAACTTGTGCACACTCCGATTTCCTTCTTCACTCCTCCAATCCACAGCAGGGAAGCTTCACCCGCATCATAGGGCACGGGACTTTGATCACCACTCATTATACAAGTATAAAGGCTACTTGTATAATCGAACTAGCAAACTCAACAAGTTGCGATAAGCGGTTAATTTAGCAACGTATATGAAAAGAGATAATGAATGATGCCATGAAGTTGAAATTGCTGTTTACAATTGAAAAGGTCGGCAACCAAAATGGCAAGATAAGCATTGAGCAAATGTATTTATTCGGAATACAGTTTTTTTGCACTGCCAAACGGCTCTCTGAGTTTTGTACAGTTAAAGAGGTTGCATATTTGCTGTCAAACTGTCAATTCAAGCAGCGACATATCAAAATGCAAATGGAATATTTCCTATTCAACATATTATGTTACTTGCTAGGGAATTCTACTTGTGGCATTTAAGCATTTAATCCCTCTGTGGTTCTAAGTACCTTTCCTTAAATTATAATACTAAATTATGTAAAACAGACTCCCACGTTGCTATTCCCTATTCCCTAGAAACAGACTCCCGCGTTGTTAAATTGTTATTCCCTATTCCCTATTCCCTAGGAACGAACTCACGTTGTTATTCCCTATTCCCTAGAAACAAACTCCCACGTTGCTGTGTGAGGATGAAGACGAAGACGAGGAAGAGAAGAGACCGTTGACAAGCTGTGCGCCTACTCCCAACACTGCAACACCACACCACGCCACAGCTATGGGAACCAGGTAAAGGGAAACAACAATAACTGGTAGTTCATTGAAATGTGGGTTAAAGTGGACTATTTATACCTTTATATGGCTGGTTGATAGCAATCGAAATCGCAAAATTTACAACTACGATAGAATCGAATATAACCGATTTATAGCTTTAATAATATAGCTTCAAGCTACGATATTTATCAAAGAAATTCTATCTCGCTTAGATATAATCCACAGTAATTTAATCGAATGTCAATCTAACTGACGTATGTAGATGATATAAAACAGGACGGCTTATAGAAGGAAACAAATATAAAATGTAGCTTCTATATTATAGGTTGTATGGTCAGGTATCAATATGTGGGTGTTGGTTGGTCGGTAAGTGACAGGTTTCAAAGCAAATAAATTGCAGCTCACGTGACAGGGTCAGATGTCGCTAGCTTGCTAGTTATTAATGCCCGTGACAGCTTCCCGCAAGCAAAATCCCTACATTATATGTAACTTTATTTGTCTTAGTTAATGCTGTGACATAAAATATTACCAGAAAAGGAATATATTATAACTATATAGTAAGCATAAAACCTCCCAGCCTAATACCAACTACTGATGCCTTCTGACTTTGAAGTTTGAAGATAAGTGGCTGCTTCGGTACGATGAGACCACGAATAGCATCATTTGCATTTGTAAATACTAGAAAAGAATAAGGTTTTGGCTTCAAGAACCGTCAAGTTATCAGGTTATCGATTGCCCAATAATGCATATAACCTCAGGGATTTTAGGCTTATACCACTCCCCCCCCCCCTCTCGTGCCATAAGAGACGGTAATAAACTGCGCTTCAATCGGTAACAAGACATTGTTTCCGTCACCGAATTGGTAACCTAGAAAATCTCATGACATTCCGGACATTTTTATCCTTTTCCAGCTCTACAGGTACAATTTAAAAACTTAATCTAATTAATATTGAACCTTATCAACAGGTACAAACTGGGTGCCATTACTATCACCTTATCAACAGGTACAAACTGGGTGCCATTACTATCACCTTATCAACAGGTACAAACTGGGTGCCATTACTATCACCTTATTAACAGGTACAAACTGGGTGCCATTACTATCACCTTATCAACAGGTACAAAGCACCCTTCTCTGCCGTGACTTCCTCACTCCGGCCCTCGGACCCCCGAATTCTAAGCAAAGGAACGGAAGTTGACGAGTTTGGGTTCATTGCTCTACCCAAGGAAACTTCCTATCACGTGAGTTCGCGGAGATGTTTAGGAGTTGTTTTTATTTTGTTCGCTTATCAAAACTAAATCTATCAATTGCAGCACCGATAATAACTGATTCTTTTCAACGAACACAACTATCATAATAATTAATGAGTTTAATCGAACAACGAACACAGCTATGAATGACACAGCTATGAATAACACAGCTATGAATAATAACTGTGTAACTTATACCGCAGGCAAACAGCAGGCCAGCCCACCAAGCTCTTGTTGACAACCCTGCAGCCCACCTACACTGGACTGCCCACCTTGAGTTCACGCAGAACAAAACAGTGGACGAACTGACGTGGGATAAAATCAGTCCGCTCATCCCAAAGTCAGATAAGGTTGGTTAGTTCGTATTCGTCCGGAATAAGCAGTTGCTTCAATTTATAAACTTAGACTCAGGAAGAACGCCTTGATAGGAAGAATGACCTTTTAGACTTAAAGGAGAGATGCAGGTATTCTAAACATTATAGTCCTTCCACAAAACGTGACATACTTAGACATACTTAGATCAAAAGCTAAGTAGTTGTGTGTATTGGAAGATGCTGAGGGGGTGTACGGTAGAACTCATGCAGTGCACTAGAATACACGCTATCAGGCTGACAGATATAGATATACTCTCAGACTTGCAATTCGGAAAAGTGAGCTTCCCAAGGTTAGGTTGGCACGTTTACCCCTTTTATGAGTGAGGATTTCCCCGAGCATCGAACTGCCGATCTCTCGCCTGAGCGAAAGATCATGATGGCAGCCGATACCACTGTACAGTGTACACTTATTACAGTACAGACAATGTACAGACAATAGTTAGGCCGTCGTCATCGATACGCTATTCTAAGTAACGATACTGACGTTACTACCAGCGCCAATTACCTTCTGTAGCAAGTAATTACACTGATATTATCCTATACCAGAGAATGATTATGTAAAAGATGATCACAACTATTTGAAATGGGATCGAGTTTGCCAGACACTGTAGGATTTTCTACTTACTTTATAATAATATACGCTAATCTAACGACGCATAGTGGTATTGTTGCACTTATTGCACGAGGCGAAGCCGAGTGTTGATTAGTACACTAATGTGCACGAGGCGTTAGCCGAGTGCATATTAGTGCAACAATATCACTTCTGGGGAGTTAGATTAGCGTATAATACCACGACCAGTGCAATATGCCCTGATATTGCACTGTGGTTATCTGCACTGGAGTGGTATTATAGAAATTATGATTACTAGCAGAACCCATGGCCTCCGGCCATCGTTCACAATTTTTTCGCTTCAGCAATTCGTACAGTATAATACAGTACTGTAGTTCTTATCAGTGATGAGGTTATATTTTAATCGCTCTCCTCTATGTGATGTCTATATGTCAGGTGGTGTCAAACGTCACTGGCATGAACATCTGATAATCGTCATACTTGATTGGGTACTGAGTGGTGTCAGAAAAAATCTGTGGCTATATATAAGCCACCGGACAGACAGAAATCATAAACCGGACAGACAGATATATATTTATTTATTTATTTATATATGAGGAAGAATTATAAGTAGTAAGATAAGATAATAAATTTACATTTTATAGTGATGCGTCTTTCACACTCAAGTGTGCTACGGAAAAAAGATCAACACTCCACAAAGCTGTGCTCCAAAATATTACCAAGTTTATTCAATGAGTTAATATTTAAACTTTTAAACGTTACCTGCTACCATTTTATCACAACGTACCTACTTGAATTAATCTAGTATATTATTTTATGTGCATTTTCGATCAGCACCGCCGATGAATCCTGAGTTATTATAAATCAGAGGTCCATTAATATTTGCCGATCAGAGGTTCATCAAGTTGGATATTTTGCTCGTGGCACCTCAAAGCTAATGAAAATATCAGACTTCGCGACTATTCTTACGTGACATGTAACGACTATCAGGGGTCCAAGTTATGATCTCGACTAATAACCTAATAGCGCTGTGACAATAGCGCCATTTTCAGTTCATTTTAATTATATCGGTGAAGTGGTTAAGTCGTTGAAGATAATATGGACTTATGGAATGTAATTAAGTAATTATTAGGATCGTTAGAACTCTGGTATCATCTCAGTTCTACTTCCATATGAAATCATTGATACGTCCGATTATTACCAAGTTAAAAGAGTAAAAGGTGGATGTATCTGTAAGAGACACCCCGGCATAGGATCTCCTGGCCAAGGTGATCCTATGATCTCCAGGGTGACTGGAAACATGAACGAGTACGAGCGATTAAAAGATTAAGATTCGTGTGTGGTAGTTAAACATTCCTGACAAAAGCACTAAGACCTGATATTCTATACGAGAGAGAGAGACATGTCGAAAGATAGTTGTGATCTCAAGCAAATAAAATCTTTGACAAATACTAGCAGACTGATAATAGCAGACTGATAATGTGTAAGGGGGGGGGGGGGGTGCGGGTGAGGTTGCTGAATAAGTTGGTGGTTGGTGGACCTGGATTTCTGCCCATAAAATAAGTAATTGAAATTTCACTGATTTATGCTACTCAGACTATCTCTTGGTCAAGTTTACAACGAATTACCGATAGATGAAAGAAAATTTGAAAAATGACCATTTCTGAGGAAATTTCTGCACTTAATGTGATTACAATTTTCAAAATCGCTTGAACAGGGGGGTCCTTTTTAAGTGTACCTGGTCTGGAATTTTTTGAAAATTGCTATCGTCTTCCCCCCCCCCCTCTTATCAGCCACTGCAGAGTACTATGGTCTGGGTTGAGATCCGCACTAAGATACATCGTCACGAGGATAGTCGATAATTTGAAATGAAATGTCTATTGATGCTTGACTGGTCAGAAATATGTGTGGGGCGTTGAGAATGGTGTTTAGTTGACACGCGACATTGGACTTATTCTCTAGTCCTATTATTCGGGTGGGGTAATTGTGGTCTTTGTGTGGTCTTTTTATAATTCGGGTGGGTTCTTTGTGCTGTTCACCAGATTATTATTTTAAATCCACAGCATAACGGTTATTAAGGATTACATAATGGAGACTGGGTTATCTCATAACCCAGTCTCAATTATATAATCCTTGATAAAATATTACTACTCCTAAATCTAAATATTCCTCTGAACCTCTAAATGGTTTACTGTTGAATGGTATCAATAAGACATTAGGTCTGTTGATAGTACCAATTCGTGATGAATATCAATAAAAATCATTAAGATCTAATATCTGCATTTCGTGTCAGGATGAACTGCTTAAAAGTTTTAAGATGGATGCACTAAAATCACCATTCTGGGTATAACCACAAAAATGATACAAAATTCAGAACTTCAGAAATTGGCCCAACATTGAATTTCAACACCATTGATTTTTCTCTCAAATTCTCAAGAACTGGAGATTTGCATGCTTTCCTTCAACTTTAGTCGAAAATTCTGCTTACACTTGCAGAGAAGGTGTTCCAGCATTTTTGAAATTATTTTTTGGCTGGCATCATGTCTGCTTAATATCAAAACGTGATTATCATAAGGTTAAGTGAGCAATTGATTACGCTGAACCGAGGGCTGGTCATCACTCGACAAGGAAGGCGTGGTAGGATTAAGGTGGGTTGGTCGTCACTCGTCAAGGAAGGCGTGGTAGGAATAGGAGCGGCTGGTCATCACTAATCAAGTAAGGCGTGGTAGGAGTAGGAGGGGCTGGTCATCACTCGTCAAGGAAGGCGTGGTAGGAATAGGAGGGGCTGGTCATCACTCGTCAAGGAAGGCGTGGTAGGAATAGGAGGGGCTGGGCGGGCATCACTCGTCAAGGAAGGCGTGGTAGGAATAGGAGGGGCCGGTCATCACTCGTCAAGGAAGGCGTGGTAGGAATAGGAGGGGCCGGTCATCACTTGTCAAGGAAGGCGTGGTAGGAATAGGAGAGGATAGTCAGTGGTCATCGCACCGTAAAATTTGGTAGCAGCTTGTTTGAGTTGTACAAATTTAACACAGCATATTTTGGATAGGGCTGAATACTATACCGGTATGATTGGCTATTCTCATGACACTTTTGGATCTGTAACATCCACTGCACACGTACTTTCGACTGTATTATGCGTATCGCGGGGAAACAATTCTGCGATATGTCGGCATTCGCACGTGAGTTCGTATTGTCCGGATGTCCGCTTTGTTGATTTGTAGTGTTTATGAATGGAAATGGTTTGCGTCGGTCTGGTGTAATTGCAAGAAAATGCGAAGTGATAATGCTGTAAAATGACTGTGAGTAGCATCCTACTTAGCAATGAAAACTGCATTTCAAAGATCGAGTCTAAATATCGAGGTAGTTTAACTGAGTCTAGATTCTAACGGAATAAAACTGGCAATCATGATGATTGATGTATATTCATTTCATTAAAACACAGTGTTGCATAACGACCGGTTACCATTTCTCAATAAATCCGGTCAAAAATTTGGTTGGCTGATAATTCCCAGTAAACTGACGTTTAGGTTTAGTTAACCGGTCGTTTGCTAGTGCAATCTATAAGCGTATATGCTCTATTAACGTTTCCATCCCTCAGGTGCACTGTCTAATCAGACAAGGCATTCCCCACGTTATGCGATGTAAGCTCTGGCCGCGGATCTCAGGGTCTCTGGCAAAGTCGACCAAGTCTAACTTATCTTACAAGGTATTTGAATTTACACTTGACTGCCAAGTCTAACTTATCTTACATGGTATTTGAATTGGCACTTGGAATATCAAAGATGTCACATAACTATAACTCACTAATTCATGGCGTGAGAAAAGAACATGAAATGCTCTTCTTGATTTACATCGATGTACGCCGCTACATAATCTTTAATAGATAATTTCTCCATTTAGCAGAAGATAATATTTCCCTTCCCCTTCCACAGGACATTCTACACAATTGCTGGGACGAGGACACAGTAACAACGCGCATGATTGAGCGAGACCTCGTGAGGACCAGCACTAACAACGTGTTCTTCCAAACTATCAACGCTAGCGGGGTCAACAGACTTAGGAATGTGCTACGAGGCATATCATGGCTGTTCCCGGATATTGGGTACTGTCAAGGAATGGGCATGGTGGTTTCCACTTTGCTGCTGTTGTTGGAAGAGAGTGAGGTGTTCTGGCTGGTGAGCTGTGTTATTGAGGACCTCCTGCCCTCTCACTACTACAACACCAATCTCTTCGGTAGCCAGGTATGGAGCTGATAAATCAATTCCTTAGTTACTAACTAACTTGGTAACTTGGTAGAGTTTATCCGAGAGTCGAAAAGGTCATCAGAGGTCCGACCACCTTTGCTGGTGAGTAGTCTACCAGAGTTTGACCAATTGCAGCTGTAGCCAGCGACCGGTGGGTTGTCCGGTATCAAAGCAACATAATTCGAAAAATTGATTTTTAAACGAATCGAATGTTTCAGCTGCTTTCTCTTGTATATGTTCCACAGTTTTTGGCCCCGACTGCAAAAGCTTTATAAAACTCTGGGTTTTCTTACTGAACTCGGCTTGCAGAGAAGGGAGAGGCAAAGGGACCCCGCCTTGATTCTCCGAATTCGATTCCCCGCTTGGGAATAACTTTGGAGAATCTTCCCATCGTCAAGATGATATCCTTTTTCTCCCGGTTGATACCCTTTAGCTTGTAGTCTTTCCCCCTTTGAGATGACAGGCCGCGCACGACTGGTGAAAATTCTTTTTACCTTCTAGGCTGGATTTGTGACCCTTTCTAGGGGTTCCCCAGGGGAACGTATTCTAGTCTCCCACCGTGACTTGTACATGGTAGTTAAAAACTGTCTCAGTTTTGAAGACACTGAAAAAAAAGCCCCAAGAAAAGGGGGGAATTTTGCTTTTTGAAACCCACCTACTTATTTTATTTCAAGCAATTCATAGATTTGTTACAGGTAAGCCCTTATATATGATTTGGGACGTGATAAAACACATTGATCAAATCGCATGATTATCTAATCAACGCATACTTTACTGTGCCTGTGTGTACCTACTACCAGACTACCTACTATTTATTGATGGAGATGAACACATACATATGACATACTGACATACCGACTGCTGTATAGCAGGCTGGTCCATCATGGAATGCCAAGTAATCTCGTTCAGTGTATCTAGGTTTGAATCGTATACAGGTGCGTGCCTCCCAGTGTTCACATCGCTAACTTTATCGCCCTCTGTTTCTCCAGTGATACATTGTACTCAAGTCATAGAACACGATGCCATTCCTCAAAATCTTGTCGTGCCCATGGTTGCTGCCCTTACTTTACGAAATTATTGTTGTTTGGACAATCAGAATACAAGTGAGGAGGATTAATGTCTAGAATGGTTCCATGAAAGTGTCTCTGTCACGTTGCATGGTATTTGAGATGGATGTTGCTGTATACCATGTCTACAAACCCATCCTGGATGATATCTCCTTCAATCTTCACCTCGTCTAGGTCCACTCGTTTCCTGTGATGGGGCCTTCTTTTCCAGCACTACTGACCCTCACTTCTAGTTGTAAAATCAGTACCAATACGAGAAAGGACATGGTTGGAAAAATTCTTATCAACTTCTCACCGCCATCATCCTAGTAGCGTTGTGGATCGATGCGTCTTTGTGTCCATTGGCTTATCGACTCAGCATGTTACTCTTTTTATGTTATCATAGCCAGTGTAACTGTACTGCAGCTTTTATCTGAGCAAAATTACTGTGAAATGAGTCCAGTTAATTCTCTTAGTTTTATAAGTTTAAAGAGTTAAAAGTCAATAATTTATTAGAGAAATACCATACAAATTAGTGCCGTGCAATTATAGTGCAATTAGTACACTAATTAACACTCGACATAGCCACCACGAGCTGATACATATGAACTTGTATAATGTCATTACCATATTATGGGATCGTTCACATATTACGTAATCACCTAGTGGAAGGGGGAGCGCCAAATGATTACACGTTTGATTACGGGGTTTGGTGGTTGATTACGTAATCAAAATTTACAATTTTGACATTTTTTGCCACAAATTGTCAGTATTTTTAGCAAAATTTTCAGAAAACCAACTCAAAAGCACCACTTTTCAGCACCATTTTTGAAACTTACTCAACATTTTCATAAATTTTTCCAAAGTTGAAACATAATCAATTTTAAAGTATTTACACTGTCCATTTTCTTCATTTTCTACTCAAAAAGGTGGGGGGTTAAGCCATGATTACGTAATATTCTCCTCAAGAGAGGGAGGTTGGGCTTTGATTACGTTTGATTACGAGAGTACGAGGGGGAGGGAGGGGGGTTGAAAATGGCCAAAAATTGATTACGTAATATGTGAACGATCCCTATGCTAGAGTACACATGTATACAAAGTACATAAAGCTATAAAGTAGTGGATCATTGAAAAATAATCACAGTATACAAAAGTATCTAAATATTCTTGATATTTTAAGTGTCCAGCTTATAACATGGTTTTCCGAACTTTGGTATCAACAACCAACATTGATCTATTGATAGATTTCGCAAAATTTAGTAAGAACTGCCAACTAACAAAAATTGAACTGGTACAAAATAAGATAATAGAATCAGATCGCAAATAAAGTGTTTTTTTAAAGAAAGGTTATTGTATCTTTGTTAGTCTTTGCAGATAGCAAGCAACACGAATTGTATGTAATTGCATCTTGCAAATTGCCGTTTTAAAGAAGCAAAGATTAACTCAATAACATCATGATGCTCTAATATAGTAATATTGCTCCGTGTAACGGTGTAAGTGATGAATATTTAAATTATGATGACCATTTCTCATAATATTTCAAAATTCTAAGAAGTTTTAACAACTCAATCGTTTTATGGGAAAAACTGCTTAGTCAAAAGACAATAATAGCATATTGCATAAAGCTACTCAGAGTACACGACAGAATGAATTTTGGCAAAACATTCAATGAAAAGTCTGCTTACAAAAACAATAAAGCTAAGTATACAATTTATATGGAAAATGTTGTTCCAAGTGAAGTTTGGACACTCAAAAGGATAGGGCGGCATGTAAACAATATGAAATATCATGTGCCTTGTGCCAGTACACGGCACGGACTTGAGCGCACAATGTTATTAAACAAGATGTACATGATATAATACACTTTCTTTTCCTTAAAAATAATTAATGTAATCCGGGGATTCGGATGCCTTCTCATGTTACCGAAATAATACTGATATGTTTCAATTCTACGAATCATCCGCTCATTAATATGTTACTTTCGCAAAATTATGTAAATACAAGTTTCGATGAATAATGAATATACATGATTGTACTGAAATGGGATCATATTGTTCAGAAAGTCATCATGCATAAATATTGATTTGATTAAATCAAAACTCGACGACTAAGCTTTTAATAAAAGATTAAAAATGGGCACAAAGATATAACCATAATCACATAACGTTCTTCATAAGTTTATTATTGATTTTCTGTAATTTTGTGATGGAAATTGAAATTGTGGACGTAGAAATTTGATGGTGTATTCTGGTCCAAACTGGTATTGTAACTTCATCATCTTGTCTCCTGGATGCTACACACATTTTTACACTGCCTCCAAAGTGCTTTGTTTTGTCAAACAAAACAAAGGAAGCGATTTCACATTGTGAACTTCATTTAACCCTTTCAAGAAGGAGAGAGCTAATTACTTAATTAAATCTATTGTTTTACTGGTTTTTGTGCACATTTTGAAACCACGGTTAGTAAATCCACAGTTCTAGGCAATTTGTGTAAAACTAGTGTTATAGCAGCGTCAAGCTGACATGGAAAATACTTGCCCATATTTCACATCCGACTTGAGACGCCAGGTCAGTTTTAACTTTTAAGTTTAGATGTGGCTGCCTGTACGAGGGTGGAATATGGCTTAATGTGAGCTCTCCATAAGGCAGGTAATAGTAAAAGTACTGGATAATTACTGTTCTATTGCACAATTACAGTCTCGTCATCACTCAAGTACCTACTCATTACTCATGTATTCTGTATCAAATGATCCCTGATGGCTGCTATCTATTATTTGATGTCTAAAAGTTTAAATCACGGCAGTCTAAAATTCTTCAGGAAAACTTTTTAAGTATGGATGGAAAATCTTTCATCTCCTCTCCACAATCAATTAAAAGTCAAGTAGCAAATAAGATATCAAACCCTTCTCCCCAGTTCCCTTTAAACTTTTAAATACTTAAATGTAACCGATGTAACCCTCTTGATTTAATGACTTGAAATACAATGAAAAGATGAAAAGATGTTTTAATACCGTATCAGTTTCTGTTATAGTACGAAAACACGTATTTCTTTTTTCTTTTTTGGTTTTATCAACCAAAAACTACATTGCAGAAGTGCTTTTCTGTGATGGGCCCGTATACAATGTAAGTCATTGTGAGTTGCAAGTAAGTCTCTATTGTGAGTAGCAAAAAAGTGTATGTAAATAAGTGTATCAACTATCAGTTAGTAACATGAAGGGTAAAGGAATACATGAAGCTTTTTTTCAAAATACTAGGCTACTGGCTATGTTTTTTATAGACAGTTTCTCATTAAACGAACTGAGTGTAGGTAAGTGTATCATTGCAGGTTGCAGTACGCAAGTCATAAGCGTGTTTTGAGATAGTATACAAGAGTAAGTACTGGTGTATCTGAGTATCTCCTGAGTAGCTACTGATGGTATACCTACTGATGGCTTTCTGATGTACCTACATGATAGTAAATCAGAGACTTTTCCCTTCTTGACAAATGCTGCAACGAGGACCTACTGTACCTACCAATTTCGTACTAGCATCTGCTACCTACAAGACGATGGAAATCAGCGTACTTCAGTGTTAGTTACACCCGTGATTCATGCATCCATGCGGCCATTCGTGTGCATGAAAAATCCAATGTAATAATGTAGATCTAATGGCGCAATTTCATAATAAGATAATATGAGACAAATGTGGCGTAATTAACATACACCGATCTATATGCTGAGCTTATTATTATAAGATTATAGAAGCGCACAAATAAATATGAAAAGAAAGAGAGAGAAGTTTGAATTATTTTGAGATATGACTACAATCTGTCAGTCTAGTTCTGTACTTGTGTACTTCAATCTAAATGATTTAGTGGTGACAATGACGGAATTAACTCTATAACTGTAGGAGATATATTTTGGTTCTTATTGTTGGACGAAGTGCAACCGAATGTTACATGTTTGATTTTTCTATGTATGTATTCACAATATGCACCGACACGATGGCCTATTTTGGGTAAGCAAAGTTTCGCATTGAATAATATACTCATATGTTAAAAGTGAGCTAACCTTACAAAAATTTGTAAATGATAAAATAAGTACCTACATACTTACATAGTACATACTTATCTTAACACTTTAATAATAATTATATATGTATGTACTTACATGTTAGTAAGTTTATGAATAAATTCTCAAGGTCAAAGCACTGATATACAAGCTGTACAATGTACACGCTTACTTACTTAGGATGCATAACGAGTTTACTGTGTACAAAGTTACTGTGTGTTCACAATTCGAGTTTACTCTGTTCACACTACATGTTTGCTGCAGTATTACGTGAATCAAAGTACAAAATATTTACTTTGTATAAAGTAATACTTAACTGTGTTCACAGTACAATTTTGCTGTGTGCACTGTGCAATTTATTATTGACACGTAGTAAAAACGAAATCCAATAATCGACACATGAGATCAGGATGTGAAGAAACTGTGAATCATCAGCAGTTACCTTGCAGTAGGTATTCCCTTGTCAAAATGCTATGCTGATCTCTTTACAGATTGCCAGTCGGCTGATGCTAACCTGTGCCTTTCACAGCACAAATACCTATCTTTACTTAACTATTCAAGGAGTACACTGTAAAGCTGTAAACAGTACAAGCATTGTGTACCGCATGATCAGTGCATCATTTATTTATATCGAGTGTGTGTACTGCTATTTTGTACTAAAGGTGGCTATGTGTATATGAGCAATTAAAAGTGGTAACTGGTCTATTTTCCCCATTTAGCATTTCATCTTAGGAGCTTAGGCCGGTTTCGGATACTCAATACACGTGGCACCCCACTGAAAAGATGTACATTTAATAACCTCGTGCTACTTACGTGTGTGATAAAGAGGTCCACTGCACCACTGATACTCTGGAAGTGCAATTGATATATCTGCATACTTGGTACCCAATACCCACACCTTGCTCCTTTATTTCGTATGATCAACTCATTACTCAATTTTCTCTTGCCGGGGGGAGGGGGGTGTCACTGTCCCAGCTGTCCCAAACTCAAGAAAAAGTGGATTGGGACATGGACAATTGGAAAAATTGGGACGAATGGGACATTTGGGACAATTGGGACAAATGGGACAGTTAAAATGGAACAAATGGGAGTCAAAAAGTGAATGTGGACTGGGACAATTGGGACATTTGGGAAAATTGGGACAGAGAAAATGGAACAAATGGGACTCAAAAAAGTGAATGCAGACTGGGACAAATGGGACATTTGGGACATTTGGGACAATTGGGACAGAAGTGACAGAGACAACTGTAGCTCAAATAGTTGTGTTTTTTGGCTAGGGACGTGGGAACATAACCACTGCAAAGAACACAACCAAAATATGTATTTAGTATAGTAGTATGAATATAACTTTCATGTCAATGATAGAAAAACTTGTATCAATGTAAAAAATGAAAAATGACTGATTTTTTCAACTTTTTGTTTGTCCCAATTGTCCTAAATGTCCCAATTGTCCCAAAAACCAGTCCCAAACTCAAAAAAAGTAAATTGGGACAAGGACACTCTCCAACCCCCCTTGCCACCTGCTGATGTACCAATCCCGTGCAGATTACTACCTTATTATTTTAATAAGCGTATAACTGGTCGTGGTACTATACACTAATCTAACGCCACAGAACTGATACTGTTGCACTAATTGCACTCGGCTCACACCTCGTGCCAATTAGTGTACTAATGTTGATATTCGTTTTTATTATTATTTTATATTATTATTCAGATTATTATATTTTCCCTTATATCCCTTTGCTTTGATATAGTTATTCCCCCGTGAATATAACTTTCCCTTATATCTGAATATAAACTCAACATACTCTTCCTTCCTAGGCTAGATGGTTCTTTACCCCTGATAACTGACTCTCACTTGGTTTCTGGGTTCCGGTATACTTCCACTATAAATATCTCAACTAATCAACACACAGCTTCTCCTCGGGTGATTAGTAAATTAATTAGCAATCGGCTTCACCTCCTGCAATAAATGGACGAGGTGATCATGGGCTCTAGCTCAGCAGACTCCTTGGCTTCAAATATTCAATGTTGCAGCGTTTTTGGATATCTCTATCAATACAAAAACAATATTTTTATTGCTGGAACTACACATGCACTATGCAGTGAACTGTCATGTATTCAAGCATAGTGCCTACTTCCAATATTCATCCTACTTAATGGTGTATTTTTTATCTACCTACTACAGTACAGAGTATACGCTAATTTATCTGATGCGGCATTTCCATTTTCCTTTAATTTACCGCGTTTCGAAGCCCATTCGAAGAAATGTCCACTTAATTGCGCGCGGTCACACTAAATATAAATTTTCACGTAGGCCACAAAATTATTTTAAAGCGTTTTAGCACTCACCGTGCTTTAAGTGACGCGGCGCGCGTGCGTACATTTAGTGAATGCGTTCGCAGGGTGGATTCGATCGAACAATCATTGATTGTTCGATCGAATCGGCCCTGTGCACGCATTCAATTTGAAGCAATTGTAGCTTTGTGACCACTATCGTTTCAAAACGATTATTGTTTTGAAACGGCAATCGTTTGACGTTTTGGAGTCGAATCGCTCCAAAACGTCAAACGATTGCCGTTTCAAAACAATTACCTTTAATTGGCCTTTATTTAGCCGGCCTTTTTTTAACCGGCCCCTTGGACAAAAATCTAATCTTTTTTGAACCGTTTAAACCGGCCCCTTGGACAAAAATTTTTCTATCGGTTACCAGATCAAGTATTTCATGCTCTAAAATGACCAATAAAACCCATTTATACTTAGTAAATTGCATCTAAAGACCCAAATACCGATCTTATTTGATGATACAGGTCATTATCGTGTCATATAATGACGTTCAAGAGAATTTGACACTGTATACTTCAAGTCAAAAAAGTTAATCCTTTGACCTACATTGACTGGCCTTTAATTTGACCGGCCCCACTTTAACCGGCCTTTTTTTAACCGGCCCTTTGGACAAAAATCTCAAAGTCGTTTTTGTCCTTAAGAGCCGGTTAAATAAAGGCCAATTAGGTATAGTATCTTTTTGAAACGATGGTGGTCACGGGGCTACAATTGCTTCAAAGTGATTGTCGTCTCAACACGTTTAACGTTTCAAAACCGACATCGCACGATAGATCATGATCTAACTTAAATTGCAGTAGTGACGTCGCTTCAAACTTTCTCGTATTCATTTTCAAAACAATTATCGTTTCAAAATGATTATCATTTCTTTTTCAAAACGATTATCGTTTCAAAACAATCATCGCACGATAATTGTCGATTTAAGAACGATATTCATTTCAAAACGATCATTTCATAACAATAATCGTTTGAAAACGATAATTGCCTCGAAACGGTAATCGTTCAAAATTAATTCGCGCAATTCGCGAATTAATTGATTAAATCGCGCCAACACAGTGGACGCCAGTAAAATCACAAATGAAACAAATGTGTCTAATGTTTTGAATAACTTTCAGTGACATCGGTTCAGACTGTTTTTGATTAAAAAAGCATTTTCACGAAATTGCGAGAAATTAGTAATACTTGACAAAGAGTTAAATTAATGAAAAGAAAAAGTTTCAACTGCTTATGCTTGAGAAAAATTTTCATTGGAATTTAATTATTATTATCCTTACTGCATGCTCTGAATTTTAGTTATATTACAAAATGGGATATTTACAGATACAACTGATAATGCATATAAAAATAATCCTTCATCCTATATTTATATTCTATCACTATAATACATATCTGGTAAATGTCTTATGACCTTTTCAAATTCAATCACGGAGTACTCGGTACGACGCCGCGCTTGAGTTGTGCTTTTTGCACGGAAATGTAGCAAAGCATATTCAGTTTCACGTATAGAAAGTACCACGGTAACCTAACTGTAAGCATGAGTAGTCGCCGGTGGCGCTGAGGGATTCAGCTAAGAGGCGTAGGATCCCCAACGAAAGTAGCACAAATAATGCAAAACTTATGAGATTTAAACATTGTGTACAGAGTACACCAGGGGAAGGGATTTTACGTGGGGTTTAATGATATTCAAACTAAGTTTGATTTACTTTACTCGAGAGTCGAGGAATATCAATTATAGCATTCGCTATCATAACCATTTAACATAGCAAAAACTCTCAGTATCGACTCTATATTCTGCCCCCAAACAAGATATAAAATCACATCCCTATGCTGACCAAGGCGAAGATCTGGTCTATTCTTCAGTTGGCGTCATCACTGCGCCACCGATTACAATCCTCCACACTGGCCCACTTAACCCGATCCACCTTGTACTCCAGTCTGAGTGGCTCGGGTGGCGTGGTGGGCACTGGAGTTGGCACTGCTTTCTTCTTGCCGCCGCCAGCCGCTGCGCCCTTCTTCCCGCCCTTCCCTTTGGCGCTGGCGCCGCTCTGCCTGCCGTCGTCTGCTGGGGTGGTGGCTGGCGGCTTCTCGGTCACAACGCACTCCATCTTGTGGGAAATTTCCGTGCCTGAGGGAGGAGGGTGCTTGAGAAGGGGCGAAATCGTGCTTAGAGGCTCACTGAGCCAGTCGGAAAAATTTCGAAAGGAATGAAATTCAAATTGCAAATCAATGACTTCTATATCAGACCACACAAAGACATTTAACTTACTGTCAATGAGATCGCTGATGTCTACTTTGATGTGGGCGATGTCAGAGAAGGAAGCTTCCCCATCCACCCATTTCAGGATGTTTCCATCCTTGTCTTTTATTGGCTTAACGGCTGGGTCCTCTTTCTTCTTTTTCTTGTCGTCTTTACCACCTGAAAGTGTATATTGTAATTTGGATGATCATGAATTAAGAAAACGGAAACTTCTTCACGGACCGTGATATACAAAAAAAGGTGTCAATATATAGACCAATCTATAAAACTATAGCTTCAATCATCCGATACAAAATTGTGAACAATATATGAATATGGACGTATCAAATCACAGCACTTCTGTACTGTTTGTAGATTAAAATAACTATAAATCGGAACAGCTATTAGTGTACATGAATCACATACACTATTTTCCGAGGGGGGGGGGGCGCAGCCTCTACGGCCCGCTCCTGTCTACGGGCGTGTATATGATAAGGCTACATAATATCAATACAATGTACCTTTCTTCTTGTTGGTGGGAGTGGGGGTGGGTGAGGCAGGAGCATCGGGAGGGGCGATGGTGGTGAAGCTCTCCACTACCTTCTCCACCACAGTAAACTGCAGCTTCTCACTCAGGAAGTTCTGTAACTCCAACAAGTTCGAACACCTGACATGTGTAGGAGGTTGGTGGTGTTTTTACAGGGGAAAGGAGGGTGTGAGGGCGGACAGAGGAAGAGGAGATGGGGGAATCGTAAGATAATAAGAGACATGGGGTTATTTCACAAAGCATCTGTAATCAGTAAGAAAGTGGGAAGTCTGCGCATACCTAACAATGATCTGGTTGAGGTAGCTGAGGGTGTTTTCCTCCCAAGGCAGGGCACCGCTTTCCAAAACACGCGTTTTACCAGACACATCTGTCGCTTCAAGTTCACACGGATCTGTGAAAAAAGAGAATATTAACAGTTAGAAATCAAATCTACGAACAACTGTATTAGCAGTCTAAAGTATGTCAAACGTCTTTGGTAAATGTGAAGTAAGTCTTTATGGTCTGAGTCAAATGATGGTCTGAGTCAAATGATGGGTCCGATGACTGCTGGCTAATGACAGAGTAATTACCTTCGGTTTCCTTGGTGACATTGTTGATTTCCATGGATACAGGGGTGTGCGGGGGTTCCATAACAACGCTATTCACTACACCAGCGGGTGGGGTAGGGGGAGGCACAGCCGAATGCTCAGCAGAGACACTAGCAGCAGGAGGCTCAGCAGAAGGAGCTGCAGTACCAGCAGCAGCAGTGCTGGGTTGAGGAGGGGGTGAGGGAGAGTCCGAGAGGAAGTCAAACCTGATCAGGTAGCTGTACTTCTTCTGAACAGGATACACACACGCTCCCTCGTCTATGGGCTGAAACAGACTACCTTAATGAAGTGTCTCAAGGAAATTATAAATGCGGTGTATTTCTTGCTGGATCAAACTACTAGTGGTAGTAAAATGGCATTCTGAGTTTTGAGTCGTGGCCAATTTGGGCTAAAATGGAATTTTTGGACCATAAATGACCCAGAAAACCCAAAAATATGATCGACAACTGCTCGGTTATGATAACGTAATATTCTCCTCAAGATGGAGGGGGACTTTGATAACGTTTGATTACAGGGGGAAGGAAGGGGGGGGGGGTTGAATTTATGGCAAAAAATTTATCACGTAATATGTGAACGGTCCCAAATGAAGAAAATGAACTCCAAACCTCGTTATCAGGAGGTTTCCTGAGGTTTTCCATGACAGGGAAACTGACACAGAAGATGGCCTGGTCCCACGGTACGTCTGACTCGGAGATGTTGCAGAAGTGAAGTCTGTCATCGTCACTGATTGACACGTCGTCCAGGATCTGGAGGTCTGGCATCAGGTCCAAGGTACACCCGGTATACCCTGGTGCTAGCTGAAAGGGGTGTTTAATGTTTATAGGACATGAGTGTTGAATCATAACACTTTGATAATTTGTATCCCATATAATTTGAGGTTTGAAGGTGTCATGAGATCATAAGCATCGTGAATGATAGTTCTAAGTACCCACAGTGACAGGGTTGCTCATGAGGGAGAGGTTTCTGAGGGAAGGAAGGAGGGAAAGGCAGTCCAGAGTGGAACGTAGACTGCTGATCTTGTTGTTAGACAAGTCCAGTGATAGCAGGTTCGGCCTGTGACAACACAAAGATCGGATTTATTTCTATGAATTAAGCATGTTTTTTGCTTCTAAATTCATAGCGGTCAGCTGGAGAAGTAAACTAATAAAATCATCCGGACTTACTTTGGATTTTACTCCATTCTTCAAATGAACAGATGGCTGGATGTCAAAAAGGCATTCCAGGAGTCAAACTGTACGGATGAATTCACTTATTGATAAGATCATTGATAACAGTAAGTAGTACCAGGGCTGAGAGCACACTGGCCACTCTACCACGCCACTCACCAGACGTAGGGGTTGATATAGGAGGAGATGTCAGAGAGTTGGTTGTACCCCACCCCTAGGTGTTGTAGGTTGGGGGGAGGACTCACAGTCAGCTCCTCTAACTCCTCTAACTTGTTAGCTACCAGGTGCAGAGACTAAACCCGGGGGAGAGGGGATAAGAAATCATGGAAGGAAGGTACTAAGATACAGCAAACATGGAATTTTGCAATGTGCATTTCGTAATGAAGAGATGTGTGATAAAACAGAATCAGAGAGTTCCTTAAGAACGCCGTCCTACCTTGAGTGACCTGGGTAGATGTGACCCATTGATACTGGTTAGAGAGTTCCCAGTTAAACTCAACTCCTCCAAGTTAGTGAATCTAAGCAAACCTCTGTCTACTTCATTGATCTGAAAAAGAGGGATCAGAGCTAGTTTGAGACGGCATTTTAACAGGTAGATTAAAATCGGTTTTTAAACACAAGCAAAGGAAATGGGACACAAAGGATACTGAGGAAAGTTCACACGAGCTGTACAATAATATCCCACATTTCTGTCGACGAGTCTTAGGGTTCGGAAGTGTTGGAAGATGAAGGACTCGGATATGATCTGAGGGTTCTGAACAGCAAGGTGTCGGAGTGAAGCTATGTCCTTGCTCCAGTCACTCTGCACGGAGAACACCTCGCTCTGTGCCAACTCCTCCAGTGATAGGAGCGTCTCCTGGTTCACTTCACCTGGGAGAGAACACAGTGAGATAGGAGGGTTTCCTTGTGTGTCCATTATTTGGACACAGTCTCCAAATTATTGGACACTGTCCAAATAATTTGAAGTCAAGTACGAAGACGTACTACTCAACATAACAAGAGGGGTGATTGTTGAGGAGTGCTCGTCATTAAGTTCTAGTGATTCCTTATGTACCGGATCAAACCATGTGTTAAACAAATATAATAAATCATTTCAAAAGAATGACGGATACACTGCTGCTGATCCTCCGAGTACCTTATCGGACATAATCACGGACCTAAAACTTCACGGAAATTAGTATAACGGACATTAATATTTCCCTAGAGGTGCTTACTGCTCAGCGTGACTTTAACGTCCGTGATAATTATGTCCGGTAAGGTAACTCTTCATCATTTTACAATACCTTCCAAACCCAGAACAGGGAAAGTTTGCCGAGATAGGGCCCTGACTGCAGTGGTGCAGGAGACAAGATCACTTTTTGCCATAACAAAACATAAACTATACAACCCTGGGCTGCGATTCAATAGTAATAAATATCTCACAACGACAATGTAATCATATAATGCTGGTGCTCCTCTCTAGACGCATATATAGTGTGTAGCGGTGCAGGAGGATATTTTAATTTTTTAAAGAGTGCTTGTTACAAATCTAGCTCTTGGAAGAGGAGATAGTGTGTGTGTTTAGACGGGGGCTCAACGATACGCTCCGGCCCATGTGCTCTGAGACGGCGCTTAGACAAAGTATAAAACAAAATATGTATCAAAAATACGGACTGCTTTCAATTCTCCTCCAGTATAAATTAATATTGGATGAAAAGTTCATTGACGGACATATTGTCAAAATGCCGGTGAAGAGTTTTCGAGTACATAATTAAATATAAAAGTATACACACAGAGAACACCATCTTTTGCACGCTACTAACTTTAGAAGGGGAGGTAGAAAATGTGTAAATATTATGCGTGCTTGAGAGAAAATAATATTACAACGACAGAGAAAATATCATATACTCCTTCCACAGAACACTGCTCCACACTGCGCTATCTGTTATACACTATTGAGAATTCTTCAACTTCTATATTGTATAGCGGAGGCTTACATACTCACTTTCTCATAACGAGATACAATCATTTATAACAAAATCCCGAGCAGTTAGTGGCACCTGCGTGTTCATATAAACAGATCATGTCATGAAACATGACCTGGAGTCTAAATAGCAATGGGCGCTAAGACGCATGTAGGGATCATAAATGCTCTTCAATAGAAACAAGCATTTCAATATGGGGGAAACCAACGGGGAATAAACAAATTGGGAAATAAAAGGGTACAAGATTGTCCGACGCTGTCTGACCCCCTAAGAGAGAAATAGCAGTCATGAGGGTCCGCATGTAATAAGGTAATTAGACGGTATGGGAATTCTCTCTCTAAGAGAGAACAGTCAGTGAGGGCCGACATGTCAGTGATTATATTGGAGGGGGTAAACGGTAGTAGGCGGTAGAAAATATGTAATAGTGTATTGGTCAACAGACGGCTGACGGAAAATCTTAATTCAAGTCAATTCGAATGCTAATTTTACTGCTGAAAACAATTCACTCACTTTTCTCGACATAGCCTGGATCACGTTCTAATCGCTGCAAAGGATTGGGAAAGGTCAGCAAAAATTACTTGATAATGAGAAAATTGATAGTTCATGAATGTGATATCATAAAACACCGCCTATAAATATTTTATTTGAATAAAAATTTCACTTTTTAAACCGAGGACAAGCTTACAGAGTACCCAAGTATTATTCATCTATCTAGATAGGTAATTCATGCAGGAGAAACAAACCAACAAGGAAAACTAACAACTTATTTTAATCTAAAAACTACAGTAAAGACGTACCGTAGTTTGGACCCT
Source organism: Beroe forskalii (assembly GCA_011033025.1). Classification (NCBI taxonomy): domain Eukaryota; kingdom Metazoa; phylum Ctenophora; class Nuda; order Beroida; family Beroidae; genus Beroe; species Beroe forskalii. The sequence goes on from WFMF01000016.1 coordinate 322,890, forward strand.
CCATATCCCAGGGTTAAAAATGGCAACATAACTCATGGCACGACCACAGAAGAAGGAAAAACTCACCCAGTCACCAACTCCACACGGGAACTGGTTCAACTTCAATTTGTTCAAATCTCCATAAAAAGTTTCCAGGAAGGAACTCATCTTGAAATGCCAATAACGTCACAGGGGTCATTCATGCCGGGGCAATGCTAAACTGAATGGAGTGGTAGTTAGAATCGCTATGTAAATGGTATGGTATGTGTGAATTGCTATGATATAGGTGCAGATGCTATTTCGAACTATGAATTATTCGCAATTCACACTAAGCCGACATGCTTGACTCATGTTTCAGCATCATGAACAATTTCAGAATTTCGTGGTGTCCAATTCCGAATTGATGCTTGTACTACCGGGTATTTCCAGTCTGAGATGCAATTTACGCGCCAAATACAAAACAGCTGTAAACAACGTTTGCACCAAGATTTGCAATTTCTGGATCATGCGTAAATTTTAGCAGCCCTACATATATCATCACACAGAAGATCATGATTTAACAAATTTAGTGGTTTTATAAATAACCATTATTCGATTTACGGCATTAACTAAAACCCACGATGATTTTATGTGGAAGAGGCGGTGTAAATCAGAACGCAGGCCCAAGAGTGGTTGTCAAGGAGCAGAGAGACTTGCGGAAGAGGCGGAAGTTACATGCCGCGCACATTCGGTCATAAAAACTGTCTCGCGCCCTACTACTTCGTTGAAAAACCTGAGGACAGCCCGAAAATCCCACGAAATTTTCTACCACCAAAGCTGTAGTGTAGGTTAGGTGTTCTTCTACCTCAGAAGTTGTTGGTTTGTTGTGACAGAACTGTAACATCTACGGCTTGGACAACTAGAACTGCTTCGAGCTCAATCACAGAACAGCACCGGGTTCTGTCACAGAACTGCAGCCAGTTCTGTTTTAGGTGTATGGTAAAATCAAAACAAAACTGTCACAATCGTGACAATTTCGAGCTAACACCTTCAAAGTTACTCGAAGACATTTGAACAAAGAAACTTAGAAATTGAATAAAGTTGTATGTATCATAATTATACGTCATAGCACAAAATAATCATCTCAAGGCATAATTGTACAGTCACTGTTCAAAAAGAAAAGTGATTTCGCTTTTTTGGCTCTTTTTCGCGCAGTAAATTTCAACTTTGGGCGATCGTTGTGTGGAACTCAAAAATAGCAGCGCCTTGATTGTTTCTGATATCATTAGACTCATCATTTCTCTGTGTAACAGTGAAAAATTCTAATAAATTTGCCTTGATGTAAGCGAGTTAGGTCCATTTTAAGGTGGGTACTTGAAATTTCCAGGTTGAGTTGCAAAAAATGCGATATCTTCTACAATTTTCAATATTTCTCGGCAATTCAAGCTGCAACTTCAGAAATTTTTCTGAAAATTTTGACAAAAATGGAATTACCTGTAAAATGCCTTACTCCTTCATAAATCTTGCATTTCAAAAACACTTACCCAACTTTGACGCTTGAATACTTTTTATGTATTTTGACCGGTGTAAAATAATCTATATCACATGAAAATTCAGACTTTTTCGGTTCTAATGCTTTTTGAGTTTTTGGAATCGGTCAATCTTATCAAAAGTTATGAGCATTTAAACGATTGCAATTTTACAGTAGTTTCAGCTGAAATTCGCGAAATCACTTTTCATTTTGAACGTTGTCTGTATATCACCACACTGACTAAGTTAAAATAAATCAGAATTAAAAAAAAGGGTCAGGTCATCTTTCAAATATTATTATTATCTGGCAAATCAGAAAATCTGGCAAATCAGCTAGAATATTGATTCTTTCGGTAGTAAATTTAGAATTCCTTGTCATCAGACTGTGTCAGAGATCAAAGCTAGTATTGACGATGATTTGACAAGCTTTATCAAGAGCAAAAGTAAGAAGTACCACTTGAAGAACGCTGCTTTTGATTCTTGGTATAACAGAGTGTCGGATATCGTTGATAATAGACTTGGATTCTATAAAGACAACCATCCACATGTCTTTGAACAAACTGAAGACAATGTCCTTGAGAGAGGGTGTCAAGGAAGAACTGAAACGTCTTCAAAAAGCTTTATATCATTTGTACTATTGATAAAGCATCTAACAACTTCACAAGTTCTATGTTATAACTCTTCTCAAAGAACTTGGTTTTGACACTGATACATTAGAATGTACGGGTAACAAAACCTACTCTCCTCTCCCAAACGACCCTGACTTCTACGTCGAACAAATCCTTCGACACTACGAGACAAGTACTCCATCACCATCGACGACCAAAACATGTGTCTACCACGGCTGTTCTGGAATCCTAAACTCCACAAGAACCCATACAAAGCACGCTTCATAGCTGGGGCGAAGCTGTGCTACTAAACAACTGAACATCCTTGTTAATTGTAGTCTTAAACTCCTACGAGAATACTTCAAGAAGTATTGTCAGACAATATACAATAACAGTGGTGTCAATGTGTTCTGGAGCATAGATTCTTCTGCACAGTTTCTTGAGTCACTGCAGGGCAGTGAAGCATTTAATCTCCAAATTTATGACTTTACCACTCTATATACGAATTTAGACCTTAAAGAAGTTGATGATATGATTGGAGAAGTTATAGATCTGATCTTCTCTGAAAGAAACAAGTACATGAATATTTGTAAATATGATACAAATAAGTGTTTCTTCATGAAGAAGGTCTATGATGGCTACCATAGTTTTGATAGAGATCAGCTCAAAGAAGCAGTTCATTTTATCATCTATCACACCTATATAGTTTTCGCAGGTAAAGTTTTATCCAAGTCTTAGGAATCCCCATGGGTGGAAATTCCAGTTCCCCATCGCGGATCTCACTCTCGCTAAACGAGTTTAACTTCATGCTAAATCTTTTAAAGTCCAAAAAGTTTTCCTAGCTAAGATTCTTTCTAAAACACGACGCTACGTCGATGATCTTATCACCACTAATTATCTCAACTTTGAAGCTCTAATCAAACAAATCTATCATCCTTCTCTTGAAATGGAGGTCAGGTAATGACAACAAGAACGTGAACTACCTGGACCTCAATATTTCTATCCAACCAAGCAAGGTTATTGTGTCTGTATATAACAAGACCGATGACTTTAATTTCTCTGTAGTTTCCTTAACATTTCCACAGAGTAATATCCCTCTAGAAGTAGGCCATAATGTATTCTATAGTCAAATCCTTAGGTATGCTAACATTTGTACTGAATTAGAAACTTTCCTCTTCAATCTTAAAAAGTTTTCCAAAAACTGATTGAAAGAGGATATAGTAACTCAATCTTGTAGACATTATTAAACGTTGCCTTAATAAGAATAGCTTAGTCTTTCAGAAATATGCAATTTTAGATAACAGTACAATTTTAGATCAATTTGTTTAGGTATTGGCACGCGAGGTTCTTCACATTCTGTACTGGATAGTTGTGCAGCTTGTTGCTGACCTTGAGCAACTTACTGTATGATTAGCCTGGGACTGAATGTGGGGCTGGACAGGCAGATGCCTGTAACCTCCCATTCATTTTAACTTCCACTTTCAGGTTTTAAATAGTGTAACATTAAGATGTTTCACCCAAATTTAATAACACTCATTGATCTTTTACCTCTACTGAACTCTTTCCTTTTCCTCCCCTTCCCTCTAAACTGTGTTGCTCAGGAATCCGGAGTCCTGGGTGGCCCAGCCCTGCAGTTGTAAGCTGTGAGGGGTACGTGGGCCGAAACCCCTCCGTTTCCCTTTGTCACCTGCTGATGGGACACCTACATCGCAGATGGCAGGAGACCTTACAACTGTAGGGTAACCGCTGATGATTCACAGTTTAGTCTCTTCCACCTCTTATGTCAATCCTTGAATTAGAAAATCGATGTACAGTATTTTGTTATGTTTGTAGTATACCCATACACCTTTATAGATAAGACATTGGATTTGATCACGCTTTCTTAAAAAAGGAGGCAATACTTTTGGTAGGAACATCAGAAACTTTCTGTTTCTTGTTTGTCCGTTTGGTTTGCGGTAGTTTTCGTTTAGGGGACTCGCTAACACTTTCCTCTCGTTTCAACTCTGCTTCTATTTGTCGCTGTAACGTGAGTGCCGTGTGAAAGTCAAGGTGTTCTGACATTTTACTCTCGAGCACGGACTTGGAACAAACCGGGCACCGTGATTTAGTACCAGCCCCTGACTGCAACATGATCTTCTGATCGCCGTCCGATAACGTGTTCCAGGATTTACCTTGATTTCTTGTTTCAAGTTAGTGACTGGCACTGCTGTCACAGGTGACTCACTCACTGTTTCCTGTTCAGCTCCAACATCACTCGCTGCAACGTTATCCGATGACGGACCGGGAATGTCGTTCTTCAGTTTCTCGAAAAACCCACTGAGTTTCTGTTTCGGTTGTTGATCAACCGTAGAGCTTTCATCAGGTTCCTTGTCCTCTTGCGTTTCATTGGTGACTGATGAATTCTCTGCCGATTTCTCGCTTTCCCGCTTTTCAGCATGGTAAATATGTTATTTTTCTCGGGAGCAGGTACGAATTTACCGGCTGATATGGACAACAAGTACACCACATCGCTATAGCGTCCCTCACTAGCAGTAAGTTTCCTGTTGATGCACTTCAAGGCACTGGCTGCAATGTGATCTACATCTATCTTCAAGAGGGGCATCTGCACGGAGGTGCTGCCCCCTTCCTTCAGCCTCATATGAGTAGAGAACTGGGTAGGGATGCGCTTGTTATCACTCAACTCAAAGGACAACCTCTCTTCCAGCTCCTCTGATAGGTCGTGTACCCACTTCTCCAACTCACTCACTAACTTGATTCCCTGAGGAAAGTTCTTGGAGCACGCTGAGTGTTTCACCAGGGACCTGTGCTTGACCGGCTCCAAATCAACACCTCGGGCTATGTTGTAAATCCACTGACCCGTCTTATCACCGTATCGAGTGATAAGATCACCCTGAGAAAACTTCACCAGTTCACTGGCCCATTCGATTTGTAATTCCTCCTGCATGGCTTTACCCAACTTCCCGCCAAAGTTCCGTATTTTAGTGAAGTTTATAGTCTGATAAAGCGCCGGAATGTTGTCTGGTGTAATGATTGTTTGTGCATTGGGTTTGTGTGTCCCAGCTGCTAGTTTAGCAACTATCTTATTAAACCCAATGCCAGCAGAACAGGTGAACTGCGTCTCAGAGAGCACCTGAGACCTGATCATATCAACGTACACAGCACCTAGTGTCAGCTTGTAGTCGTGAGAGTGATGTGATACCCCTGCCAAGTGATCTGACCACCGTGCTATCTGATCCTCCCTACTTCCTTCAAACCCTGCGATGTAAGTCCTAGACAGCTTTGTCCTTACTGATAGGTAGCCCTACCATCTTCTTCACATTCTCTGTAATGTCTATGAACGCTTCGTCAATACTTGCTCGCTCGAATACGGTCGCATGTTTCGCAAATATGGCCATTACTTCACTGCTGGCCGACCTAAACATGCTCAAATCAGCTTTCTTCCTGTTGTTGGGCATAACGACCATGCTCACATCAGGACTGATAGCCAGGATATCCTTCTTCATCATGCCCCTCTTGACCCCCAGGGCTCGAGCCTCGTAACTCACGGCTATAGCACCACTGCCCCCGTCCGTGTAGTCATTGTACTGTAACACAGCTACGGGCTTACCTCGTAACTCTGGCTGCTGACGAACAAACACCTGAGGAAGGAGAAGATCTTGCAAAGTTAGAAAGATGAAAGTGAATCTAATTTCACTGGTAAGTTAGTAAGTTTGAATAAAATTATAAAAGCAAAATGCGCAGAAAGTGAATATGTAGGCTCGTGTAGTACGAATTCATCGTATGACCTGATGAATAGCACACCTGCACATAGAAGCAGTCCATGTCCACGAGAGCCACAATCCTCTCCTGATCCTTCACGCATTCCTGAGACATCACGGCACCATTTCACTCATCTCATCCTAGGTAACCTAGGTTGTTTTAATTGTAAATTATGGGGTGATTAATAGAAGTTTAATCGTGGATAGAACGTTAAAACTTTAGAAAAGTAGAAACTTGAAATGCCGGCAACCATTATCACAAATTTATTCTAAAATGAGTAACTACAAAAGGAAATTGCTCGGATCAGAAGAGCAGAGATGGAATTCTGAATTCTTAATTGGGAGTGTGATGGCCTCGAAATTTATGTTTTTGACTTTTAATTTATCTTAGACCATTGTTTTCTCACTCTTATGAACCAAAAACAGTGGGAATGATATAAGAAACTGTTATTTCTAATTAAAATGCATATTTACATTGATTTATTTACAGTTCAAAACATTATGAAAATCATCTGATATTTGATTGAAGTAGACGTAATCTCATCTTTTACCACATCTTGCCTGGCCATGTTGGTATGATTGCATGCTTTTCTCAGAAAATTAATCAAAAAACTAATACTGACTTCTTCTGTTAACGAGCACGCTCTCCCATACAAGTATACAAATAAAGATAATAAAACACTGTAATTGCCAAGTTCCACAAATAATTGCCAAGTTCCACAAATAAAGATGAAGTACTATGATCAGTACTATGATATCATATCGGTACAATAATTAACATAAATCGACTGATATTTGTTTCATAAAATCTGAATTCTGAGTGTTCGTGGTATAATATTATATATAATCAAGATATAAACTAATCTTAGAATCTTATAAACAAATTAAAATCTGACAAGCACAAAAAACTTCATAGACAATATGTGCATCTGAACCAAAGTACAATATCAAAAACATTGAATGAAAGTTGGACAGCAATTGTACTGAATTCATATATAGGTTTATGTACAAATAAACAGTTTACGTACAACTACACGTCATGTTTTGACAATAATTATTAATATATAGTTCTGATGGGAAACGGACTTTTCATCTCACGACAACTGACAACAGACACAACACTATATCTCGTGATATTTCACCTCAACACAAAGGTTAGTGTATGTGTCAGGATTTGTTGGGTTAAAGTTAGGGCAATGCGTAAGGTAAGGGTAGGTACATGGTGAGGATTAGGGGTAATCGCACTATATAGAGACACCGCACTATATAGAGACACCATTTCTCTATAAAGTGCACTGTCTCTATATAGTGTTTTTTCGCACTATATAGAGACAAAATGCGCAACTGCCCACAAAAAGTTCTGATTAATGACTTTTGACACATGAAAACAAACTACAGTAACACAGTACAATACAACCTAGAAAGCCAGAAACGTACCTGTAACCAAACCTTCTAATTGGAAAAAATCCCTTGGCAACTTGTACAAAACAATAAGCGTTAAGATTATTATGTGATATCAGGGATACCAAATTATTGGTATTTCCTTCGAATATTAACCTAGTATACTCACACAATACTTTGATAAATGAATTTAGAGAAACCTCTATGATCCAAACTGGCAAACTGCACATTCAACAGTCTATATATTCACTCACCATTAGCAGCTATTTTAATGAAAACTGTTGCTTCACCAGCTCTACTTAGCAACTGTTTATCAAACTTAACCTCTACATTACTCTACGTAGAAACAGTTGCTATAGCTACTAAACAACAATTACTTGACAACGGTGGAAATGTTGAGGTTGCTGTCACTTGCGTTGTCTTGATTGGTAGCTTGCTCAGTAAGGAACGTTGTGATGTGTTTATCATCGCTCCCGTCCTGTAAACACTGCGGTATGAAGCTTAGTACTTGCTTATTACGTGAAGTTACACCTTATTGCTTGATTGCTTTCAGCAGCTATTCAGTGTTCAATCATCCATGAAAACTTGAAAAGCAAAGGTAGTTATATGAACGAATTTGCCTACTTTAGATCTAAAAGTTTCATACAATAAACATTCAATAGTTAGACATTAGAAAACATTGAAATTTAGAAATTTATAAGTTTATAAGGAAGATACTCATTCACAACTCCCCCACCCTCACACCCCCTCACACATCACAGCTCACCTCAGTGAAGACAGTGGGGGGTCTCCGGACCCTCACAAACCCTCCCACATCGCGGCTCACCTCAGTGAAGACAGTGGGGGGTCTCCGGACCCTCACACACCCCCACACATCACGGCTCACCTCAGTGAAGACAGTGGGGGGTCTCTGTACGATGCTCCTCAGGGGGGCGTGTCTCTCAGGGAACTTCTTGTGGTCATGTTGGTGAGGAGACAGGTAGGCGCTCATAGCAGGAGACTCTGATGAGTAGGAGAGGGTGGCGTGATGCAGTTGTGCGGCCTGCCGGTGCAGCAGGTTCCTCATGAACACCTCGTTCTTCAGGTTTATCATCGTGCTGTGTAGCACGGACAGCTTCTTCTCGTAGATGCAGGTCGTCCGGTCCAGCTCCTTGTTCAGCCGACTTATCTCCGACCTCTGTTCCTCCTGAGGTTGGATCTGTTAGTCTCGGGATAACCTGATTTGTGGTTAGTCTTGCCTTCTTAATCAGTTAATGGGAAGTGGAGGAATTGCTTCAGTCACATCATTTACCGATAATCCCCCACTCGTTTTGGCCACTTCATTTACATTTTTACAACCAAGTTGGTCGAGTGTCTCACAAGCCATCTAACTATCTAACAAGACTACTTCACCCTGCTCTCTTCCCTATGATTACCTCAAGTTTCTGGAGGTGCCTGATCGCCAGTTTACCGGAGTCCTTGCTGGTTAGGTCTTGTTGAGACTGTAACATCCTCTCAGCGTACTCCCTCTTCTCACGTTCAGCCTGGGTGTGCTTCGAGTTAGTGTCTTTAATAGTGTCTTTATTTACCATGATCTTGTTAATACTTAAATAATGTCTTTACTAACCCTGATCCAGTTACTCAGTTAAGTAGCTAGTATGGTAATAAGTTTCATATTCGTCGGTGTATACAAAGGTAAAGAGTATTGCCATTATTATCAATATTCAATAAGCAATAAAAACCGACAGCAGAAAATATAACCATAGAAGAGCACCAGTTCAGTCGATATTAAAGCGAAATCATGACACCAGCTGATATCAGCTAAGAACCATACCTATATTGAAAATGCTAGGTACCTTCATGCTGTCCTTGCTCTGGGCAAGGAGCAGCTCATTCTCCTTCTTGAACTTGATCATCATTTCAGTGCGTGCTTTCTGCACCTCCTCCTTAATCCGGGCCTCAATCTGCACATGGGAACAATTATTAGTACATTTAGTCGAACTCTTCAAGTTCTACTCTGAAGGTCTGAACGCTCAAACCTCTTAAAACCAGCGTCCAAAGAAACAAAGTCTTGAATTAATGCTCGATTCAAAAGTATGAGTACACTCTGACACTTTAATTGACTATGTTCTATGATATGAAGTTCTAAGGGTTATTACTTATTAATTAATGGGTACCTAGGTAGGTTTAACGTAAGGTACTTCTGATTATTTTCCCACTTAATATCATATTCACTTAATGTCATATTCATGTATTCACGTATTTAATATCTTTCAGTGCATAAATCCTTCCTATTATAGGTATTTGCCATTTCATATTATACCTTAGGAGGTGTTTTTATAAAGGTTGTAATTTGGGGATTTTTCGGAAAAATCCCCATATTTTTACCCACCATGACAGTTCAAAATGACGTCATTATGTATGTTAATAAGATTAAGGGGGCAGGGGGGGGGGTCTTCGGGGTGTCGAAAATATTCGATTTTGAATTTTCGAGGAGCCAAATTTTGCCGATTTTTTCCGGCCGCAAAAATTCAAAATCGAATATTTTCGGTTCTGAGGCCTAAATCAAAAATCTGTTGGACAAATCTCTTCATTTTAATCCCCAGAACATATCTGGAAAGTTTCAGGACGATTCTCCAAAAAATGTAGGAGGAGATAGATTTTTAAGATCATTTTCAGCAAATCACGGTTGAAGTTCGCGCCCATACTGTAATTACAGGCAAATTCCGATTTTCAAAATCCCATAACTCAAGCTAGGAACAAGATTTTTTCAGACCCCCCTGCCCCCTTAATGACTTGAGAAAGAACCCCAAATTACAACCTACCAAATTTGTAAACACCAAAATATTACTCCACATAAATACACCTCCTAAGGTAGGAAGGTATATGAATCTTGCTCTGTCGATGCTGTATTGCTGCCGTAAAAGGCTGTAATAAATCAGTTTTATTAAATGAAATGGCATATATTTTCAATTTTTTAGTTCATTGAATACTTAACCCATGAATTAAAAGTAAGAACTGAACGAGATCATGACCAAGGCCCATGTTACTATCTTATTCGATAAAATAAATATCTCATAATAAATTTTTCAATTACAAAAAATGACGAGTTGGAATAAAAGCAAAATAAATCAATGCTTAGAATCAGGTTATAATTGCTTTCAATCATGCCAGAATGAACTATCATTCGCAAACTCAAAATATCATATATATTTCTAACATGTTTGAACTAAATTTACTGATATAGTGATATCTGGGGGGAAACAAACACATGCAAGGTACAATATGAATTCTTTAATCTTCCAATGAAAGATATCAAATATCTGTGCAAACATTGACAACGGAAAACGGGCATCAAAAATATGATGAATTTGAGACAAATAAAGTTGCGTTTCAGAGTGTAGTCTAATTTCAAATCAAAAAATGTTCATATTTACAGATCTGAGGAAGAGATCCATGAAACCCATTGCTCAGTCCCATGTATATACAGGATACCATGCTCAAAACCATAACCAGTAACTGGAAAAATGTGGTTTGCAAACAGGTAGAATCTGGGTTGCAAACAATATGCAGAAAACTGAATGGGGTTGCATTGTAGGCTGTAAAAGGAGCCCAGTTTGGGCCCTCCTCTTCTGGTCATCAAACAACTCTACCTCAGAGCTTGTAAAGAGAGGCTCTGTTGGTACAGGCGGTGCTTCTTGGACTTGTGCTTCAACCTCTTCAACGGGTTTTTTGGGCTTAGTGACGGGTGTCTTGGGTTTCACAGGAGTCTTGGCTTTCACTGGTGATGGAGGTTTCACTGGTGATGGAGGTTTGACAGGAGAAGGCGCTTTGACAGGAGACTTCGGCTTCACTGGTGACTTCGGTTTAGCTTCAGGTGTATCAGGTTTTGCAGGTGTTTTGGGCTTCACTTCTGTAGCTTGAGGCTGTCCCTATCTCGGTGATAAGAGCTTAAATGAGGGCATTATATTCACCACTATCGATATAAGGCAAACATTGTTTATTAAAAGATTAAATGATTTAATGTAATCATTCCAACAATCTCATGGTCATCAACCAATTACCTACTGTATTATAGCATTCTTCTATTGTTCGATTACTAACTGTCAAAAGATTTTGACAGTATTCACAGAGAGTCTACTCTCTACAGTCAACCTAAATCGAAACTCATGACAAATTAGAGGTAGCAGTTTAAGTTACAAAATAAATTTAATGTAAGAGTGTAAGGTCAAAGAGCAACACGAACTTTGAACTTTTGAAGGAATTTTACATGAGATTTTGAAATTATATTTCTAAATATTTCACTAATTCTATCATCTATCATACTGTACAACAGATTTACGCATTCGTTCTAATGCTTCATCAAACCTGATTCAGAGTTATTTCCAACCTACCAAGCTTCATATAAAATGATTGGGACATAACTGATAGCAGGGAAAATATAATTCTCAGTAACGCATTATATTCTAAATTTACATTAGGTACTTATGACAAGAAACTATATGCAATCTAGCAATGCATGCACCAAGCACTACCTCAGCCTCAACAAGAGATGTTCCTGATTTGGTAAGTATGGTGTCAGGTTGGGAAACTGGTGTAACAGATTTAGCGAGAGGAGTGCCAGCAGACTGAGGAACAGGGAAGCCAGCTTCAGCCAGAAGACTGTCAGTTTGGGTGCCAGATTCAGCCAAAAGACTGTCAGTTTGAGGAACAGGGAAGCCAGCTTCAGCCAGAAGACTGTCAGTTTGGGTGCCAGATTCAGCCAAAAGACTGTCAGTTTGAGGAACAGGGGTGCCAGATCCAGCCAAAAGACTGTCAGTTTGAGTGCAAGATTCAGCCAAAAGACTGTCAGTTTCTGGAACAGGGGTGCCAGATCCGGCCGAAAGACTGTCAGTTTGGGTGCTGGATTCAGCAAGTAGAGTGCCAGATACAGTAAGTGGAATGCCAGGTTGTGGAATCGGTGAGCCCGATTTAGCAAGTAGGGTACCAGATTGAGGAACAGGGCTGCCAGATTTTGCCTGAGGGCTGTCAGTTTGAGGAAGAAGGGTACCAGATTCAGTAAGTGGACTGCCAGGTTGAAAAACTGGTGCGCCAGAGCTGGATGCCTCCAAGTTATCAGTTGTAGTGTTAGCTTGAGAAACTGTGGTGTCAGATTTATCAAGAGGAGTGCCAGGTTGAGAAACTGGTGTTCCAGGTTGAGACAGTGGGGTGGTACTTTTAGATAGAAGAGTGCCTGATCTTGTGAGTGGAGACCATGGTTGAGAAGGTGGTGTCCCAGATTTAGGCATATTTGGTGGCATCTCAGTATTGGTTATTTCACTAACTGACCCTGATTTAGTTGCTGGTTCCACTATTTCGGTGACTTGTGCTCCATCTTGGTCGATTGATTGTGTTTCAGATTTTGCTGTGACTTTTGATGATCTTTCATTTGGTCTCCCAACTTTTCCAACGAGTTTTCCAGATTTCCTAAGGAGCTTTCCAGATTTTGTCTTATTCAGTGGGCGAGACGACACCTAACTCAGTTTAAATTGGACTCAGATATTTAACTTCATGATAACAATCTTATTTAGAAATTATTTGATAAGACTAAAATTTAGTGGAAACTTTTTGCTAATTTGTTACAGTAAAATGTGAGCACCATTCCATGGTATTGACTTACTTGTATTGATATCGAATTCCAAATTACTAATTAGTTAATGTGAGTTAAAATGTTTTTAAATTCTATGAGTTATTTTTAATCATGATCTTTTTTGGTCACACTGTTAAAAATTTCACAACTTGATTCTTCGATTACTTATAAATGAAGTAAAAAAGAGATTAGTTTGTATGTACACTGCACAAAATACTGAAATTTAATTCGCTTATCTATGTATCTATGTCTTCTGTTTATTGGATGAAGCAAATAACTATAATTACGATATTTATTGATTACCTAATAACCTATATAAGCACTTAACAAATATAACATAAGCACCCATGCTGTATAAACCTTACCTCAGCACTGCTGGCAACTGCCCCCTTAGGAGGTTCTATAAGAGCAGCAGCGGGGGAAGCAGGTGGAGTAGGGGATGCTGAGCTGTCCACAAATGCCACTTTCTTCACTGCCTGACTCTTGAGGACAAGCTGCTCATTTTCATCCTTGAGTTTCGCTGTCTCTCCCCTCAAGGTTTTCACCTCTTCTTCCAACACTGATTTTTCTTGTTCTCCTTCTTCTCGAACCAATTTGAGTCTGGCTTCTACCCTCTTAACCTTGCTATGTAAATCACTCACTTCATCGTCCAGTTGAGTACAACGTTTCGTTAATTTGTCCCTTTCATCTATTATCTGTTACAGAAAAATATATACTAATCAGAAAATTTCAAATTTAATAATCTTGATAAATATCATTAATTTTTTCATATTAAGTTTTCTGATACCTTATCAATCCGAAATTACCTTTTGGTATGACAGTACTAGATGCTGCACTATGTAAGTGCCTATATTATTTATAGTATAAGCATAGTATAAGCATATGGTCATAGATTCTTATTACAAATTAATAATAACTTAAATAAGTTATACTTGAATAATCAAAGAGTCTATATGTACCTTTTGGTGATCATCAGGATTTATTGTATTAGTCAAAATATCTGGCTGAGGAGGTGGGGGAGGTGTTTCAGCCTTGATACTGGTCTCACTGTCATCATATGAGAATTGTTCATCGAGAACTTTGCTTTCTGCATCTTGAAGCTGCCCTCTTAAAGTGGACATGTTCTGTTCCTGAGCCTTCAGCATCTTAGCTTGTTTGGCTATAGTGTCTCTCAATTCCTGGAGGACAGAACCACTTTGTCCAGTTTCCAACTCCAACATGTTAGTATAATACCTTCTATACTCCCCAGCTATCTTCTTACATGCATCTGCAATCTGAGTCTTGTAGCTCCTTCTCACAATTTGTAATCGTTCTTCATAGATCTTTTCTAACTCAGCAAGCCTATATTACACAATAGTTTAATTCAAATGGAATCAATAACGGTAAATAGTAATACAAGGTATACTGTAACATAAGTGTGTGCACTGTGCAGATGCATCATTGAAATATTAGAGATCAATAATATGGGAATTTTTTACGTAATCCCTAAGTTTATGTTATCCCTTAGTAAATATGAATCACAAGGAACCTCAGATCAAAATGTATTGAATGAATTTTTATTGCACAATGCACAGACTGCAGTTGAGATATAGCTATCATGCTATCATATAATATGCCTAGCTGGAATAAACTTCAAACATGTAAGAATAAATCTTTACCAACTGCATGATCCCAAAAACATTATATTTTCTATAACTCTATAATATCAAATGAAATATCACTTACCTGTCATTGATGGAGCAATAAAGATCCATGGCACGGCCTCCAACTTTAGCATCATAGTCAGCATGTAGCAATTGCTTTGCAAACAATAAATTCCTCTTAACAACAGTGATTTCTTTCAATAAATTCTGAAATCAAAGCAATTTAAGTCCATCATCCACTACTTACCTTATCATTTGTAATTTAAGGAGATCAGAAGGTCATTGATTTCATGTCTGGAAAACCCCAAAAAACGACCTTTGACCACCTGGAGCTCTTAATCCAAGTTTTAAGGTCAATGAGTCAATAAACTAATGCATAAGGGATTGTTCACATATTACATAATCACCTAGGGGGAGGGGGTTTCTGAATGATTATGTAACATGTTATTGTAACAAATACAACTACAGACTTACTGTAAAGTTGATAACTTGGGGGAGGAGGGGGGGGGGGAAATTGGCCAAAAACGGATTACATAATATGTGAAAGATCCCTAACTGAAATAAGAGAAAGAAATTTTAGAGTTAATAAGATTAAGTTGCAATGAATCAAGCAATTAAAGTTAATTTTCAAAATCATATCATAAGCCTGTCTGTATTGTAAGGATCTATTGTAGGGATCATTTAGTTTCATATATCGCAAAATGTTTTCAAAAGCTGAAATTACACTTAATTGTACAAGAAATAAGAAACAAAACAAACAAAAACAAACGTTTCTTTTTGATTCAAATATAGTTAAATAAACATGGTTATTTAATTCATTTATCTGGCCAATCTGATACTTGTGTGTTACCTGAATAATCTTTATCATTTTATTGAGGTCTGTTATAGAAGTTTCATCAGTCTGGCAGGCAATATCTTTCAAAAAATAGCCAACATTATTGTTCATGGTAATTGATTCTGCAAACACTTGAAGAAGGCGTGGATCAACTTCCACAAATCCAGGACATGTTTTGAGCTTCTCCATTGTATCAATGCTCACAGTTGCATTTTCTTCAGGTTGGAGGGACTGGGCTTGTTGCTCTTCTTCCCCCATCATAAAACCTAAGTAAAATTGTTGGTAAATAGATAAACTATTTCAATATTGTTGTTCTCAAACTTATAAACATTTATGGTATCTAACTTCTTCTTTGTGAAACAAATACAGAAATATTTTTAGTCAAGCCACAAAACTCTCCGACAGCTATTTGATAGAATCCTTGAAAGAAATGCCATCATTAGAGAGCTAGGCAGATCCAAATAAAGCATGAGACACCAAAAATGATATGGTGTAATGAAGCACTGTTACACATGAAACACTGTGGCACAAGGAATTGCAACTGTGTTGTGGGGTTGAATGCATTTGACATGGGCCCAATGCTCCCCCAACCACAAGATGTAGTGTTGGTTTCAAAAGCTTCAAGTTCATCAAGGAAATTAAGTTCATCAATGTCTTAATCCAGTATAGGGGATCTAAAGTTCCATCTGGTTCAGAAAAGATCAAAAGATCAAGTTGACTGTATTTAATTGTAAACATAAATTAGGCTGCAACTCTGAAGAGGAACAATGCATCTCCATTCTGGACAACTTCACCCTTGCTGGCAAGGTTAAGAATATCTTCTTTGTAGAACACTTTATCAAGTGTAAATTCTAAACAGTGATTGATAATCCATTAATTCATATTTGAGACAAAATCTTGAAAGCAATAAACCTCAAATATTTAAATCTGGGGTTGTGTTAAGAAACACACTTGGTATAGACCAACATTGGGCACAATAGCTGAAATCAATTTTAAAAGTATAAAGTGTAAAAGTATTAAGTATGAAAGTATAAAGTATAAACTTTTTGCTTTACAGCAACAGGGTTTCACAACAAACTCTTCACAAAACTACATCATTCCTAATTTCCCTCAGTACAATTTTGGAAAGTTATGTTATATGTATAGATTGGAGTTGTTGGAGAGTTCTGTGGCTTGACTACAAAGATGACTGTATTTGTTCTACAAAGAAGATGTACAGATCTTATTTTGATAATTTCATCACTGGAGTTGGGCACCTCCACATCAACTGCATCCTGTAAAAATAACTAGGTAGTCAAAGTGGTTATGCACTAATATTTCAACGAGTGGAGCTTTACTAACTTTATTTAACCACTGTTGGGGGAATGTCACTGTTCCAAATGTCCCTGTCCCAATTTACTCTTTTTGAGTTAGGGACTGTCATTTGAGACATTTGGGACAATTGGGACATTTGGGAAAAATAAAAAAAGTGGGAAAAATAAGTATTTTCTCCCTGTTTTTATTATTCAAATAATTTCTGGCTATTTCGGCCCAAAATTTATATCCATGCTACTAAATCATGGTAAATTGAGTGATCTGTTTAGGCCAGTGTCATGCCAGTAGTACATGCCAGTATCACACCAGTATCATGTCAATAGTGCACCAGAAGCATGCATTACATTTTGATACATTTTGAAGGGTTCAGCAGGGATCGCAGTTGGTATCAGTGTAGTCCACGTACTCCAGCCCCTCGTTCAGTACTCCAGTCGAGTAGGGAGTTGCTGTTTGAGGGTGTGTAACCTGGAACCGGTGGCTTATCCGGTAGCAGGTCAGTATCATGCCAGTATTAGGCCAATCAAAACTTTAAGCGAGGACACCAGTAACATGCTAGTATATGATCTGATTCTGGCATGCTACCAGCATCCTGGCTTGGATTAGTTTCGACTGGTGCAATACTGGCATTCTACTTAAATGCTACTGGTGTGCTACTGACATGCTACTGGCATGCTACTGGCGTCATAATGGTGCACGTCAAGCATGATAATGGCACGATACTGGTGTGAGGTAGGCCTGATACTGGCGGGGAGCAGGCGTGATACAGTGAAACAAAGTGAAACAAAGATTAGTGAAACAAAGATTAAAATTTATAGCTGACAACATTTTCTTTTATTAGAATCATATCAACTCAAATAATAATAATTATCAATTAATGTCAGTAAATTATAATCAGATAATATGTCGAACATTATTGGTGGTACCATTCAGACAAAAATATCAAGCAGTGTATTAAGTTGAAGTACACATTAGAAGTTATAATATAAGTCAAGATAATACTGAGGGACTCAGCCTAAGGTTCAGGGTTAGCTGCATGGGGTCAGGGATGGGTCAGAAGGTATGTTTTAGAGGTTCAAGTTGTATAACAAAGCATTTCATTTGAGATGCTGTTGGGGTGGTGATGTTTTCTTTCAGCATGGTGAATTCAATTTTAGTTCCAGTTACTTAAGTCCTTATGACTAAACCTTAAGCCTTAATAAATGCGGGGAGTGCCTAAATTATATATTCAAATAATCAGGCAGTCCCAAGTTCACACAAAACTTTTTGATAGTTTCAACTTTTCTCTCTCAAACAATCACTGCAGCTAAAGGATGCTCTTGCCTTGTCAGCTTAATCACATCCCTGGTTCAGTGATTGTAATTTTGGGTATCTAAGATTTGAAGAAGGAAAAAAGTGGTATAATGGAAGCAAGAAGTAATTAAGGAAAGTTTGATGCTTTCTGCTTGGTAGTTGCAGGTTTTAAATATGATGGTTTGGTACCAAGATCAGGCAAGGGCAAGGTGGGCACAAAAATTTAGGGGGTTGGGGTGTAATTTTTGATAGATGAAGGATATGCATTTTCTTTAACAGATAACGTTTGCCTTCCTTTTTAACAAGCCTGTGGCTGCTACATTGGCTTACAATTTTGGTAATTCTACAGAGGGAAAAGTTGCATTTGGTACTTAGATATTACATAAGAAAAAGTTGCACTAGGTATTTAAATATTACAAAATTTGTATGTTTAAATACAAGTCAGTAGTTGAAAAGTGGATGCATCTATGTATATGGAGTAAATTATCCATTAGTATTACTGTATTATTGTGAATATAGATAGACACTTACATGGAAGAGAAGTTTTCCTTACTCCAGTCAGTACTTATTCCTAAGTTTTGTGTTTCTAAAAGGATGTGTTCTAAGCGGTTTCTAAAGGTTCCTACAGAAATAGTAAGATCTGAGTTTCTTGTGAGACCAGGAATAATCAGCATAAGTTTGTTACACTTCTGGAATTTGATAGGTCCGGGGGTCCAAGATTTTTCAATACACGAATTCCATAAATTTATACAGATTGCACAAAGAAATTATTCTTTTGAGATGTCAAGTTTGTATTGAGGCACGATTAGTTTTAAGTTATTTCCTCTAGGCATTGTTTAAGATTTTCATATATTGATGATGGTGATTGGTATTTTAGTATTTTTAGAACTTCAACCGATGTTCTTAGGGTATATATATTTTGAAGGGTAAGTAACTTATGTTTATTAAATAGAGGCTTGGTGTGCTCAAGGCTATAGGATTTAAGAGAAGTGTGGTTCTATATGTTCTTGTTCTAGCACAGGTGGTGTAGTACTCAGGGTGATCAAATGAATAAGATTCTCCAAATAGGATTCGTAGCATCGCTTCTGTAGATTGAAAAAGTTTTTGCAGCTTAGATGGATAGATGCCTCCCCAGCAGGATAGGCCAGGTAAGGTGTGGTAAGAATAATGATTGATAGATTTTAGAAAAGTGAATTAGGGATAAATTTCTTAACACGTTTCACAAGAACAATGGTGGATAAGAGTTTATTTTCAAGGTGCTCTATTTGACTATCCCAGTTCAATTTTTCATCAATTATTACACCTAAGAATCTTATCTTATCAACTTTCTTGATTTTTTGTTGTATAGATAGTGATAGTTCATGGCTGGTGCCCAGAACAGCGGGCACAGGCAAGCCTATATGGTTAAATTTGGGTCTAAAATACATATATGCACATTTACTCAAGTTAATATGGAGTTGATTAATGGCTTTCATATAGAGCAATAAATAGATACATTAGCTAACATAAGCATCACGTTGAGTGTTTGCAGTAATAAAAACATTATTAGTGTCATCAGCAAAATTACAAATTCACCATCATCTGAAGAGTGAACTATATCATTGATATAGAGAAGGAATAATAAAGGGCCAACAGATCCCCTGAGGTACCAAAGAGTATTGGACTGTTTCTGATTGCATTCCATTAAATTTAGTGATTTGTTTTCAGAAGATAGGTAACTAGTTATTAATTTAAGGCAATTGCCTTGATTCCATAGTTACTAGTTTATGGAGTAATTTTTCATGGCATATTGTGTCAAAATGCTTGCTAAGATCAAGAAATATTCCATGCTTCTTTTGCCTTAATTTTATCAGTAACATACTTTACAGAGTAATTAATTGCATGAGAGGTTGAGTGGTCTTTTCTGAATCCAAATTGCTTTTCATACAGTATGTTTTTAGCAATAAGAAAACTATAGATTCTTCTATAGAGAAGTTTTTCAAATACTTTACTAAAGATTGGCAGTGTTGAGATCGGTCTATAATTTTCAAGTTTTTGTGGACTCTTTTTATAAACTGGGCTAATTATGTCTTGAGTATTTCTGGAAAACACCTAGGTAAATACATTAAAGAATTTCTAAGATTGGTGAAGTCATACTTGAGATGGACTTAAGTGCCTTTACTGGTATGTCACTAGCTTTATTCGATGAAAAATCCTGGATTATCTCATTTATTTCTTCTGATGAACAGGGATCTAGAATATACTTGATTCGACAGGTTCTTTGAAATAGTCTGTATATTTAGGAACAGGTAATAAGGGTATGCCATCATCACATTCATTAAGTTTAGATGCTATAGATGTAAAATACTTATTGAAACCACTAGCAATGGCCCTCCTTTCTTCAACTAAAAGACCATCAATGATAAAGGATGGCTTAATTTTACCTTTCTGTTTTCCTCGAATTTCATTGATGATTTTCCACGTTTCCCTACTATTCCCATTTGTTTTATCAAACTTTTTGACTTATGCATTTTTTTTAGCAGAATTAATTATACTCTTGAGTGATCTACGATATTCCTTGTATTTGTCATAGAGAAGAGGGTCCCCCTCTCCATTTTTAAGGATTTTAATTGACTGCCTCCAGAGATGATAGAAATAATCTTTCTTGGAAATGGAGGCAATTATTCCTGATGTTATCCATGGATTGTTAATGCGGTTACGTTTACTTGCTAAAAGGTTTTCATCCATTATAAAACACTTTTCAACAAGCCCATTAATATTATTCAGTAACTCATTAAAATTGTGTTCATCAAATATAGCACCTACAAAGAAGTTTTTAGATAGCAAGAAATTTGAAAAGGCATTTTCAAATTGCATCATATTACTTTCATTAAAATCATATTTGGATATGTTTGGCCCATTACATGATTTCCATTCAAAAAGTGTAGTACAGAAGATAGGACAATGATGGCTGGATATGACATCACAGACACCACTTTGGGTGACTGAGTCTGTAGAGTTTGTTAGTATATTGTCAATGCATGATGGAGTGCATCCAGGTTTGTGATGGGTAGATATGGATATTATGGGAGTAAATCCATTACTAAATAATATGTCTTCAAATTCAGTGTGGGATTTTTTAAGTAAATCTATGTTGAAATCACCGCATAGGTACATTATTCAGAGGTAGTTTTTGAAGCAGTACATTAAGTTCAGAGATAAATAGATGTTCATCCCCACTTGAGGTCTGTATAGTGCTCCAATAGTGATTGGGCTTAGGTTATTAGAATTATTTATAGAAACAAATAATGATTCAAGGTTAGCAGAGCATTGATTAAATGTGTCTAATTCAGTGAATAGGAATGAATCTCTAATATAGATAGCAAGACCACTACCCTTGTGTTTACCATTTATTTTCGACTGGTATATAGATTGATAGCCCTTAATATTAAAAAGACTTTTGTTGCATGCATCTAGGTTTGTTTCAGCAAAAGTTAGGACGGAGAAATTTTCATTTTTAGCCATAAGCTCAGTCACAAATGTATCAAAATTTGATGTTATTCCATCAATGTTATTAAACATAATTGAGATTTGTTTATTTGAATCAATAACAGCATTATTTAGATCATTGATGCTATGCCTCTTACAGCTATTAAGCAAATTTTCGATTACATGAATTTCACTAAAGTTTTCAGTGTCAGGTTGGGAATACTTGTCATATCTATATGCTTTGAATGGGTTGTATCTAGGTTCCTGGAGAGAGCTACATTCCCAGCAGCACCATGTCCTATCAACAAAATTGAAAGAGTATAATTTATTGGCACAGTTAGAATGACATATTTTTTGACAAAAGTTGCATATAGCAAAGGAGTGATGTTTCAAAAGGTTTTTGAGCAGCCATGGCATTTTCTATAGATCTAGGGTTGGTATCCATCAGATGTTAGGGGAGGGAAGTGTGATTGATACCTAACCCTATCATCATAATGGCCACCAACCCTAAAACTAGGTCCAGTTGGACCAATGGGGGCAGTCTCCCTTGGGGGTAAGGGACTTCCCCATGGTGGTCCAGGGAAGGGTGCAGGTGGGTAGGGAGGGGGTGGGGTTGTGTCAGAGCCACCAACTGGCTGCATCCACATCGGCTGGGATGAGAGTTGGGGGGCTCTGGGCAAAGGTGATGGCTGAGTCCTATCACTATTACTACTTGGCATGATACTGGCCTGATACTGGCATGATACTGGCCTGATACTGGCCTAGACGGATTGCTCAATTTACCTAAACCATACTACTAGTCTACTATACTAGTTAAGTTATTCAGCATGTTAACATAACATAACATAACATAACATAACATAACATAACATAACATAACATAACATAACATAACATAACATAACATAACATAACATAACATAACATAACATAACATAACATAACATAACATAACATAACATAACATAACATAACATAACATAACATAACATAACATAACATAACATAACATAACATAACATAACATAACATAACATAACATAACATAACATAACATAACATAACATAACATAACATAACATAACATAACATAACATAACATAACATAACATAACATAAACATAACATAACATAACATAACATAACATAACATAACATAACATAACATAACATAACATAACATAACATAACATAACATAACATAACATAACATAACATAACATAACATAACATAACATAACATAACATAACATAACATAACATAATTATCTAAAGGGATCATGTTGGTGTTCAAGTATGGAGTTGGAGAAAAGTCTTGCAGATTGATGTCTTGAAGAAAGATTTCTTTTTAATTCAAAAATGTTTTAACCCTGATTTTCAGGAGAAGCATTTCTCAAGATGGAGTATTGGATCAGGATGCATGCCACTTCTCATTAATTTTATTAATGTGCAACGTAAAAGGACACAAATAACCCGGATCCATCCACCGGTCCTCTACTTTTCTTCACTAAGTGTTTTGCTTAATTTCTTGATGCTTGGAGTACAAACAAAGACCAAAGAGCAAGTTTCAGTTTCATTCAGGCAGGTGGTCACTGCACTTGACAGTGCTATACCCTGGTACCAGAGGGTGACTGCTGGGGGCCTACCTCATAAAAAGCTCACGCAATTTAAACACCCCGAAAGCTGAGGTAGGTATTGGACTGAAGATGCCTGCACACCATTCATATTGGTGTGACTCACTTAGATCCTGCTGCTCTCCACATTGGATTACCTAAAGGGATCATGTTGGTGTTCAAGTACGGAGTTGGAGAAAAGTCTTGCAGATTGATGTCTTGAAGAAAGACTTCTTTTTAATTCAAAAAAAAATAACATAATGGTATTTAACCATCACTCTTCACATAGACGATTATCAAGAACAATAGATAACACTAATATGCACCATTGAACTCAGGTGCCCATTACTCATTGTTCCCATTCATAAATAAACTGAATTTGCATAAACAACTCAGTGATAAAAATTAACTGATATTTTAATATTGAAGCAGCTGTTGTTGCATTATATATATAAAATCTAAGAGCCTCGACCAAAGGCAAACTGTCAAAAATGTACAGTGCTGAAAACCAAAATGGAAACTAAATGCTAGCTCTAACCAATATAATTCAATAGAGTAAAAAAATATACCCATCATTATGGCCGAAAATACAATCCTATAAGCTAATGCAAGAAGTTTATGCTTCATCACTTGGTCGAGTAAAAACAAATAAATAGAATTCTCATCACTGACTAGTGAAAATGAACTACATAGTCCAAGATTGCAAATGGAAAACATATGGAGTGGTTTGGATCTTCCTCATTCAGAATTTAAAAACTGTCCCTTCAAATGATAATAGAACAATAATAAATTAGTAATAAATAGTTAATAAGTTAATAAATACTGTGTATGAAAGTTCAGCAATTATAAGTCCTTTGAATATGCTGTGACTGAACAACTTCTTCGTCTGGGTTAAATTACACCAGCTCACAACCATCCCAAGTTCTGTTCGAGAAAGCTTTCATACAGGTCCCTGACCAAAATTATTTTGGGAGGGTAGAGTAACCTCTGTCCTTAAAAAGGTGGATGCCTCCGTCATGATGGTGATGCAATGTTCCATGAATTTTTTGTCTCTTCTACAACTGAGTAACATGATATGGTCTTCTGTTTTGGCCATGTCATCTAATTTGGAGATAGAATTGATCATCAATTGACGACTTGTCAGTGATATATTGTTACAGTGTGTAAGGATATGCATGGCATCTTGTTTATCACCTGTGGAGCAAGTACACTGTGGGGAGTTGAAGGCGCAGCTGTCAAACTTGTAGAGGAATTCATTCATCAAATTATTGGGATAGAAAATACTCATGATTAATGTTTCCGTCTTTCTTGGTAAGTCTAAGGGTAAGCAGAGTTTATCACAACTCACAAGTGGTGAATAGGAGTAACCTTCAGCTTGAAACTGGTTAGAGACATAGGTCTGCCATATGTATTCGGTAAAACATTTCACCTGATTTTTTGTGTAACTGCAGCTTGTTGATGATAGCTCCAAAAATTTAGACAAATCATTGTTTTCAATGATGTTTTTATCATTCTCTGCAAGTTTCATACCAGCATTTTCCAATTTCCATTTCAGGAAGGCTATGGTATCTTTGACCATGCTAACCATTTGGCTATACTTGGTTGTTTCCAAGTGATTTTTCAACTGAATCCTCAATAAGTCATTGGGATCTTTGAAAATGTTCAATTTGAGTAAGTGTTTGATAGAGTTGACTCTGTTTGAAATTACCACTGGGGGACTTCCCACAATTGTCTCCGCAATACTGTGTTTGATATTAAACACTGCACCAATAGCAGACTTCATTATCTTGTATCTGAGGCTCTCGATGTCTTTAATGCTATTTTTGTTAATCCAGATGAAACCTGCATAATGAATTACTGAACTTATTAGAGTTTCCATGAGTCTGATGATCACATGTTGCTTGAAGCCCCAATTTCTGTTTGAGTATTTACATATGTCAACCCACCTAAACAGACATTTCTGATGTGTCATCTTTCCATGATCCTTAAATGTTAAGTCTTTGTCCAACACCATACCAAGAACTTTGGTTTTTTCAACGAACTTGATAGTTGAGTTTCCAATGTTGACCTTCTCTGGTACCAGACTTGAGTCATTTTCTGCAGTGCTAAAACAGATAAGTTCTGTTTTACCAGGGTCATAGTTGATTACCATCCTCCATTTCATACTCCATGCATGCAATGATTCAAGAACTGAGTCAAGTGACTTCAAGCATTCCCTAGTTGATACACCATTTATCAGAATAGTTCCATCATCTGCAAACTTGAATATATCAACCCCTGGATTGTTAGAAAGATCTTTGGCAAAGTCACTTATATAGATCTTGAATAGAACAGGAGATAGACATGATCCTTGAGGGAGACCAAATTCCAGGCAGTATCGGGTTATTCCACTAAATTCATTGAATTTTAGCCTGACTTTTCTATTGAAGAGGAAGCTGTTGATGATGTTCCAAATTTTTCCATTTACCCCAATTTTGTGAAGCTTGGCCATGATCCCTTTCTTCCACACTGAGTCGAAAGCTTTTTCAAAATCAACAAAAAGACATATAGTTGTCAGTTTTCGGCTTTTACTATCTTTTATCTGTGCATTTAGCCTGTTGAGATACCTGATAGTATTCTTTCCCTTGCAGAAGCCTTCTTGAGTATCATCACAATTACCTCCCATATAGAGGTGATTTTCCAATCGATTGCTGATTATCTTTTCGAGAACTTTTCCAAGGTATGATGAAATTGATATGGGTCTGTATGAGCCAGCCTGATCATAGGACTTTTTACCATTTTTCTTGAGAAAAATTACATCTGCAGTGTCCCATAGCCATGTTCCAGAGTCTAGGCACTTGTTAAACAACAAACAAACATAATGTAATGTGGTTTTGTTCATGTGTTTTAACATGGCTGGGTGAAAGTCTAAGTTATCGAAGCTTTTATCATCAATTTTATATGACTTTATAGTGGCTGTTATTTCTTCCAGAGATATGGGGCAGTTCAGTTCAGACTGAGATTCTATAGGAACTTGAGGTTGATCAGCTTGCTCTATAATCAGCCCATTGTACAACTTATTTATTGATTCATAAAATACTTGATCAAAGTCTTTCTTTTGGCATTCAAGATGCTTACCACAGAAGAATGTGCTGAAAAGTTCCTCTTCAATTTCCAAGTTTTCAGTCAGTATAGTGTTGTCTTTCTTTAATGATTCAATTTTGTTGAGTTTCTTTGGATGGAACATCTTTTTAAATTGCTTCCAGAACTTTTGTGTCTGTGCAGTGTTTAGATTTTCAGTTCTCTTCAAAATAAAACTTTGGCATTCTTCTTTTCTTAAATTTTCAAACATGTCTTTGGCTTCCTCCAGGGTCTTTCTGGTGTCTGAGGTGTTTCTTTTCTGGTATGATTTCATAGCATTTCTCAGCTGAATTGAAGCCAGTGTCAGTTGATGAGTCCAATATGGCTTGCTATGGACTGTTGAAGTCTTCTTTGCACAGTGTTGAAGGGTTGCATTGTTAAAAGCATTGCTGATAATATCCCATTGCTCTATAGCCAGTAGATCCACAAAACTGCTGCACTCAATGATCTTTTGATCAACTGTTTCACCCCATTTGATCCAGTCCACTGATTGTACATCATATTTTGTTACGAGAGCTGCTGTGGGTTTAGGAAGTTTAAGATCGAGCTTGTTGTGAATGGGAACATGACCCATGATAGGTGCACCAGAGAAAAGAATGGCAGAGTTATCTGTTTGTAGTTCCTCTAAGTGATCAACAAGATTATTTGAGACTATCATGAAGTCAATGTTACTTGAACCGTTTGGCGAGAAGAACGTTGGTTGCTCACTATGCACTATTGAGAAATCTTCCAGTTTAAGGTTATGGAATAGGTCTTTTCCATATTTGTTTTCAATAGTGTCACCCCATACATGACTCCTAGCATTAAAGTCTCCCATAAGTATGACTCCTTTGGCCTTTAAATCTTTAGATTTTTGAAGAGCAAAGTTAAGCATTCTTAGGGTGTCTTGAATGGCATTATTAAATTTCAATTTTACATATATGGACCCAACTATTACTCTAGTACTTTTGACTGAAACCATTGCCCATGCGCTATCTAAGTTAGTACACAGCTGTGCAATTTCTGGCAGTGGCGTGGCACCCATGTAGTTTCGAACATACAAGGCAGCTCCCTTATTTGCAGCCATGTTTTCATCTGTTATTACAGCCATGTTTGAGAGATTCAGCTTCTCTAAGGATGTGCTTTCTGTTTCTTGTACAGCTATAATATCAAGATCTTTCTGGTCACAGTAGTGGTCAAGAGCAAACTGGCTCCTACTAGACATACCACAAATGTTGATTGAGCAGAAGTTTGTCATCTGAATATATTCCTGATTATCAGCAAAATTGGAGTCAGACATAGTTAAATCTTCGCTGAATATCTTCCAATTTTTCTTTCATTACCTTACAGTTCTTGTTTCCTGTTGAGTGGGATGTTGATTGACAGTGTGCACAAATCGTAGAGTCAGTGTTTGTGCAGTCTTTTGTTTCGTGTGAATCCTCCGAGCATTTACCACATTTTGGCTTTGCACTTCTACACAGCCTATAAACATGTCCAAAGACTTGGCACCTGTTACATTTGATCACTTTTGGTTGAGCTTTGAACTTTTCTACTAAGAAGCTCCGGCCTTCCAGTTTTAGGTTATCCTGTATGACCTGATTTAGGGAGGCCTCATCTTTGAAAGTGATTTTCATTGTACCAGTAAAACGACCATTGCGCTTGAAAGGATCACATTGAGAAATGGTGGGGTAGGCTATTTTCAACTTGCTACATATTTCATCCTCTGACTCTTCCAATCACTTCAAACATGACCTTTCACAAGGTTATAATGGTTATAATAATTCTTTTAACTTATCTTTCAAACTTACAGCACATTGTCGGCCGTTGACATGACAGACCGGGACCTTCGTGAAATTGCTAAACACGTATATCCCTGTTTGGCTCGCACGCTTCCCCAGGGAAGCGAGCGGCGCGTACATACCTATGCGGGCTTAGGAACTCGTGAAAATCAGCGGCGCCCCGACGCGCCGTACGAGGCGCGGCGTTTACGCGCGTAAACGCACCTATGCGGGCTTAGGAAGGCGCGGCGATTCACCTGCCTAACCAGGTGCTTACGCGCGCGCGCAGAACAGGGCGCTGGTTAGGGCAACGCGGTGCTGACGCCTGCTGCTTAGCGGCAGGTCATGATCATACATCGTAAGACAAAACAACACATATTCCGCTTAGGGTATTGGGCAGATCACTGATGACGCTTCCTAAGCCCGCATAGGTGTGTGTACGCGCGCGGCGCTTCCCCCCTGTGCTGGGGAAGCGCGCCGCGCAACGCAGACAGGGATATACGTGTTTAGCAATGATGACGCTTGCACAATTACAACTCATTTGCAATTGCTCTAACCAGATCCCTAGTTTTACGCGGGCGCGCCGCGCCTTGCTCCAAACCAGGAGGCGACACCCCTGGTTAGGGGGGAACAACTCATGTTGATGTGCAGCCGTGCAAGTGTGACTCACTTAGATAGTTAGATCCTGCTCTGCTCATGATGTGATATGTAATGCATGAATGACTTAATGATATATAATGTGAATTGTGATATGTTTGAGAAAGTAATTTATTGTGGGTACTTGGACTTGTAAATAAACTAAATAATTCCTTTCGGCCTTTCCCCTATATGATTTTTCCAAGTTTGACAATTAAACTTAACCCAGTTGCCCCAGCCTACTGGGGTGCAGTGTCTTGGAGAAAAGTCTTGCAGATGATTGTCTTGAAGAAAGTTTTTTTCATATCTCGAATTCATATTTTGGAAAACATGAAATCGAGATATGAGTCGACCAGGATAGCCAGGGCATGTACCATCATTTGACCTACATCTCAGTTTGCAATTTTTCCCAAGTGGACTTTGCACTTTGCTCAAAATCTCGACCATTTTTCAACCTTCAGGATCCCTTCAAAACTTAATTTTGTATTAATGTTATAGATCAAACTTTTGAGTTAGGCCTCCAAAAAATTAAGCCAGGAACATCATAGGAACTTCCTTTTTGCTCTAAATGGAGAAGGATGTTTTAAACTTAACTACACTACTAATTACAATCAAATTTGAGGATGATTAACATTCCGTAGATACTAAAAGCAGGAACTAGCGAAACCACCCCGAAACAAGCCGAAACAAGCGGAACGACCCGAAACCACCCCGAACCAACCCAAAAACCTTCCGAAACAAGGCGAAACAACCCGAAACAGCCCGAAACAAGCGAAACAAGCGAAACAACCCGAAACAAGCGAACCAACCCGAAACAACCCGAAACAAGCAGTTTTACATTTTCCACTTGTTTCGGCTTGTTTCGGCTTGTTTCAGCTTGTTTCGGGTTGTTTCGGGTTGTTCCAGTTTTTAGTAAAATTTTGGCTTGATTCGGGGTTGTTTCGGGTTGTTTCGTGTTTTTGCTGCCATATCAAGCGAAACACGGCGAAACAAGCGAACCAACCCGAAACAAGGCGAATCAACCCGAAACAAACGGAAAATGCAAAACTGCTTGTAGTTCATGTCGATTCGGCTTGATTCGGGTTGTTTCGGGTTGTTTCGGGTTGTTTCGCTTGTTTCGGGTTGTTTCGCTTGTTTCGGGTTGATTAGCTTGTTTCGGGTTGATTCGCCTTGTTTCGGGTTGTTGTGGGTTGATTCAACTTGTTTCGCCGAAACAAGCCGTAACAAGGCGAAACAAGCCGAAACAAGCGAATCAACCCGAAACAAGCGAATCAACCTGAAATTTCGCCTTGTTTCGGCGAAACAAGTTGAATCAACCCACAACAACCCGAAACAAGACAAATCAACCCGAAACAAGCGGAATCAACACAGAAAAAAGCAAATCAACCCCCAAACAACCGAATCAAAACGA
Source organism: Beroe forskalii (assembly GCA_011033025.1). Lineage (NCBI taxonomy): Eukaryota > Metazoa > Ctenophora > Nuda > Beroida > Beroidae > Beroe > Beroe forskalii. The sequence goes on from WFMF01000016.1 coordinate 352,840, forward strand.
TAAACTGTGAATTCAAGGAAAGCCTATGGTAAAAGTTTGTATAACTGTAGTACTGTATTAGTAGCTTGACTTCCATCCTCCAGCATGTTGCAGAGTTGACACTGACATGGGCTATTTCACTTCTTGTGTGCAAGTAAGAATTTAAATTCCTCATGGATATGTCTAGTGTCCACACTCCACGGCCCCGCTCAAATATAGCATCCCCAATCCATACGTGTATCAATTTATAATACCTGGAGAGCGACTTTCGGAGCAGATTTTCTATTCTGGGCAATTACTTCACTGCGATATATCCATTTAAATCCAATACCTATTCATTCTCGGGAGCTTTTTTGAGAAATTTGCTCTTCTAGAAAGGAAATGTTGAAAGTTTGAGTATAAATCTCATGCATGGCGGAAGCACGGGGGCCAAGGGGCCTTGGCCCCCACAATTTTTGGAGGACAGGGGCCGAGATGCTCTTTGGCCCCCACAATAATTTGGAAAGATTTGCCACGATTTGGAAAGATTTGCCACGTTACCATTTTATTATCGTCACATTAGCTTGCGCAGTGATAAATAAACGTCAGATAAACCAATTTGTGGGATGAAATAAAAACAAACGTAGGAATCGAGCCCAATTAGCAAATTTCATTGTCCATCATATGATGCAATAAGCTGGAATAATCAAGTTACCGGCTCATCGAAAGGCAGAAACATGACCTCCAACGGCTTTGACTTGAAATTTACCCTCTCAAGCTTCTCAAGAGTGTGTCTATCAAAACATGCCAATGATGTGCTGTCAATTACAGCACTTGAAATTGCTAATATACAACTCCCACAGTGAATTAACCCTCTCTGCAACCTACATTCTTGATATGCGAATTCATATCAGTTAATTTGCCAATTTGATATATCTTGATCGATTGCAACTCTGCCATGCCTGCCGATATACGGGCGTTTTTCAAAGGCCCTTCGACTGTGCAGCCAGCAACCCCGTCATTACCTCTGACACCATCTTTATCACCACCTTCTTCACCTTCTAGTTCAACGTCGTCCAACAGTACCTGTAGTCAGTCTACTGTCTCTGTCGTCTCTGAGCCTGATCGAATTGTGATAGATGACGAACCTGCTGCTTCCTTTGCAAAACACTGTTCACTTGAATGCTGCAATCTGTTGACAAATTCTGCATTTCGTTATCACTTTGAAAAGTCAGCAACTGAGCAAGTTGAGTACCACACTGACGGCCGAGTCAAAAGAAAACGTTTCTTTCACTGTGAATGGTTGAGTGAATTCAGTTGGCTAGTTCTTTGTAAAACATCACACACTGCTTTCTGCCAGATCTGTCGCTTTGCAGTTGCTCGAAATTTGCCAAGCTTCTCTAAGAAGGGGGACCCCGCATTCATTGACTCTGGATTTTCCAACTGGAAGAAAGGAAAGGAGAGACTTAAGTCACACGATAGCTCTGAGTTCCATCGGGAATGCAAATTGAAGGTTAGCCATTTCATGAGAGCTGCCCCAATAAGTCATCAGATAAGTGACAACCTGAAAAGACTCAGAAACTTCGAGCAGAATGTCTGATTGAGCAGCTTGAATGCATCAAATTACTCGCCAGAAATGGACAGGCCTTTCGTAATGTTCAGGAGGAGGAGGGCAATTTGGCTCAACAGTTGGCAAACTCTGCTCGCCACATACCATTCATGCGAACTTATTTGAAAGAGAGCCACTACACTTCCCATGACATTGTATCAGAAATGATTGCCCTGATGTACAGAGACGTAGTTGGGGACATCGTGTCAGACATCAAGAAAGCAGAGCTGTTCTCTATCATCGTAGATGAAACTGCAGATATAACACGTGAGTGGTTTAAATCGATTCGTCGATTCGATTCGTCGATTCGATTCGTCGATTCGATTCGTCGATTCGATTCGTCGATTCGATTCGTCGATTCGATTCGTCGATTCGATTCGTCGATTCGATTCGTCAATTCGATTCGTCGATTCGATTTGTCAATTCGATTCGTTGATTCGATTCGTCGATTCGATTCGTCGATTCGATTCGTCGATTCGATTCGTCAATTCGATTCGTCGATTCGATTCGTCGATTCGATTCGTCGATTCGATTCGTCGATTTGATTCGTCGATTCGATTCGTCGATTTGATTCGTCGATTCGATTCGTCGATTCGATTCGTCGATTCGATTCGTCGATTCGATTCGTCGAATCGACGAATCGAAGACTGACGGAGGAGATCATGGTTCTGTTGTGTAGGTAGTCAGAATGATTATTCGAGAATTTCCGGGACCAGAGTCGTGCACTTTCCAGGATGTCAGGAGAGATGCTGGGATATGGAGTGGAACGAGACTGCTATCACAAGTAAGGGCTATGTCCGGGTTAACAATCGGTGTCTAATCGGAATCCCGCGCTTGTTATTGATAGGGTTCATGTTGCTTGTCACTAGGTCGATGGTGCGACACCTGAACTCCCGTTCCCAAGCACAGTTGCAAGGGAGTTTACTATGCCTATAGAGGCTTAGAGGGGATGTGATGTTAAGCCGCGGATCAGTGCGTTTGATATAGTACTTGCTTATTGATCGGGGGATGTAATGTCGGGGCGGGGGAGTCAAATGTTGAACCGATCGTCAAACTGCGACGTTTGACCCTCTGCTTTCCTCTATAGATTCACAGTACTGAAGTAGGGGGCGTGGTGTCGGGGGATGTTATGTTGGGGGTCAAGTGTCACTTTACCGTTTTCTTGCCATGACACAGTACAGTTACATCCTAAGCGGATCCGCTAAGCTAAGCGGATCCGCTAAGCTAAGCGGATCCTTTTAGATAATGTGATTGAATCTGCTAGGGCTAAGCGGATCCGCTAAGCTCAGCGGATAGATTTACCGTTTTTTGAAAATCATCTCGATTATAAAATTCAGAAAAATTGCCGTGACACAGTTCCATCTTAAAGGTGCATGACGCGAAAAAAACAACTTTGCTTAAAATAGTAGCAGATCACTAGTGGATCACGCCTATGTATATCTTGCGGCGTGTGCCTAATTAGATCACCCTAATTAGAGCCCCCAAAGATTCCGCTTTCTGCAGCAATACAGCACCTTGCGCTGCATATCAATATCAACAACAGTACGCTAGCAATAAAGCGAGGCTAATTGCATTATAATTACAGTCTTGGTTCTACGTCCCACTTTTCACCCGCATAATTATGACATTAATTAATATCATTTGATTCACCAACCAAAAATTTCAAAAACAGATGCTATATGCGACAAAATGAACAGTTTTTAAACTGTAAATTCAATCTATATTGACTGGATCACTATAGCCAGTGTAAATCTTAGTACTTTGACTGGGCTTCCAGGTCATCAGGTCCCTCTTCATTCTTTTGACCCAGTTTTTTTCTTGTTTGAGGATCTTTTTGGGCTTTGGCAGGTATATGTACCGTAAAAAGTCTCTCCCAGGATGTGCTCTGTACTGTCCAAACTGTCCCAGAGGCCAGACTTAAGATTGGGACAGGGACAAATGGGACAGACTAAATGGGACAAAGTGAATTGGCACTTGGACAATTGGGAAAAGTGGGACAGAGAAAAATGTGACCCAAACAGTGAATTGGACTGGGACATTTGGGACAACTAGGACAAATGTGGCAGAGACTAATGGAACTCAAATGGTTGTTTGTGAGCGGCAGTTTGGCATTCTGTTTTTTAAAGCAAAGTTACAGAATACAGTGTAGTGACAGTGTAGCGGCAGTTGCTGCGTTGCAACTGCCACGTTCTTTTTTCTATAATAGGTAGGTTTCGAGAGAAAGAGAGCTTATCAAAACGAAGACAACCAAACAAAAGACAGCCAAACGTAGTATTGAGTATAGTATTATGGAAAATAACTTCAGACAGAAAGAGTCAAAAATCATTTGAATGATTAAAAACCTCGAATCAATTTTAAAATTACTGATTTTTCACTTCTTTATTTGGCCCAAATGTCCCAAAAGACAGTCCCAAACTCAAAAAGTGACACTCCCCTGCTATCAACAAAGCAGGATGTAGCGTTGTCAGAGCGCTGAAGATTCGTTATTATTGAAACTTGAAATGCATAGTTTCATTCGTTAATTTAACTATTATTACGGCAATTAAAAATTTCGAAAAAACCTTATAACAGTGTGTTAACAAGAGTACATAATTAGCCAAAGCGTCTAGGACGAGAAATATGTAGTTTACAGCACAACATGACACTAAACACGAACAGAAACATTGGAACGCAATGTAAACAATACATGCGCAGAAGCGAGGGTGCTGTATTGCTGAATCCGGAACAAATTAGTTTATCCAATTAGACCGGTAATACATGAAATTTACACGCCCATACTTACCACAAGTTTTTGTTATGATATAAGGATCACATTAAACCAATAAAATGTATATGTTACTTTTTCATGATTATCGCGTCATGCACCTTTAAGCGGATCCGCTAAGCTAAGCGGATCCGCTTAGATAATATGATTGAATCTGCTAAGCGGATCCGCTGAGGTATTGGTAATGTGAGTTTTCTAAGATCATTAAATCATTTTGATTCTTTTGCTCTCTCGTATACTTGATGATGCCATCTTTGAGTCGATTTAACTCAAGCCGCTAAGCTGAATCAGCCTATTACAGTGGGCGTGGTCACTGTAACTCATTAGGGGTTCCGTATCGGGCAAAGCTTATGGTTGCATCGTGTTTCTCGTCCCGAAAAACTACTATTTCGATACCCTACATGTTATGTAATGAACGATTCGTCGATTCGATTCGTCGATTCGATTCGTCAATTCGATTCGTCGATTGTTGTGTAGGAAGTCAGAATGATTATTCGAGAATTTCCAGGACCAGAGTCGTGCACTTTCCAGGATGTCAGGAGAGATGCTGGGATATGGAGTAGAACGAGACTGCTATCACAAGTAAGGGCTATGTCCGGGTTAACAATCGGTGTCTAATCGGAATCCCGCGCTTGTTATTGATAGGGTTCATGTTGCTTGTCACTAGGTCGATGGTGCGACACCTGAACTCCCGTTCCCAAGCACAGTTGCAAGGGAGTTTACTATGCCTATAGAGGGGATGTGATGTTAAGCCGCGGATCAGTGCGTTTGATATAGTACTTGCTTATTGATCGGGGGATGTAATGTCGGGGCGGGGAGTCAAATGTTGCACCAATCGTCAAACTGCGACGTTTGACCCTCTGCTTTCCTCTATAGATTCACAGTACTGAAGTAGGGGGCGTGGTGTCGGGGGATGTTATGTTGGGGGTCAAGTGTCACTTTACCGTTTTCTTGCCATGACACAGTACAGTTACATCCTAAGCGGATCCGCTAAGCTAAGCGGATCCGCTAAGCTAAGCGGATCCGCTTAGATAATGTGATTGAATCTGCTAGGGCTAAGCGGATCCGCTAAGCTCAGCGGATAGCTTTACCGTTTTTTTGAAAATCATCTCGATTATAAAATTCAGAAAAATTGCCGTGACACAGTTCCATCTTAAGCGGATCCGCTAAGCTAAGCGGATCCGCTTAGATAATATGATTGAATCTGCTAAGCGGATCCGCTGAGGTATTGGTAATATGAGTTTTCTAAGATCATTAAATCATTTTGATTCTTTTGCTCTCTCGTATACTTGATGATGCCATCTTTGAGTCAATTTAACTCAATCCGCTAAGCTGAATCAGCCTATTACAGTATTGAACAAAGAAACAAACCCGATTAGTTCATGCGTTTCTTCTGAACGTCTTCAGTATGACTATAAGCTTTAAAAGTTGACACATTGGACCTATAGCACCACTACCATAAGCTTAAGCAATGCCTGCAATTACTCTGCCATCAGACTGCGACAGATCCGCGAACGCGCACAGTATAACAATCGCGCGCGCGGAAGCAACCAGCGCACAAAGTACTAGCAGACGGGTCACGTGACATGACACGTGACATGACGTCACGAAACACAAAAATCCCCTGCGGACAAGGAAGGCGTTGTCCAATTCCAAAAAACTTGATATATTCGTGATCAGCTCATCGAGATCTATCAGTGAAGAATTGTGAAACTGTGATAGAATTCATGAAATTGAGTGGCATGAAAACAGTTTTTTCTCAGTTTCATATCCTTCTCAAACTTTATCTTGTTTTACCAATGAGTAATGCTTCATCAGAACGTGCATTTTTCGACTCTAAGACGGGTCAAAAAACTATCTAAGGAATCGGCTGACTCAGATGCACCTGAATCACGTGATAATGCTCCACGCTCATAAGGACCTTACTTCAAAACTAGATGTGTATAAAATAGCACGACAGTTTGTGGGTAGAAATGAACGTAGGAAGCATTTTTTCGGAGTTTTGTAATGATTCTATAAAGTATAAGTGTATTACATTTCATGATTGGTTCAGTATTGAATATTGATTGTAGGTATGGGATGCAACGCTCATTATGTGCGTTTGTGTTTTATCTTTATCACTGATTTATTGAGAGATATGTGAATATTTTCAATGATGTTGTGAACGTGATGTTGCTCACCTATTTATTATGCAGTACTATATCCCACACCTTCATAAATTTTTCGATCATGTTAATTCCAGTCTTTTATGGTTATTGATTACATAGTCTGTATCTTGATTACAATCGAAATGATCTCATCAACCATTGATCACATGTCAAACGAACCCAATATTAAGGATACACCATTTGCAATGCGCAATGAACAGCAAACAAATTCGGTAATTTGGCTTTTCTAAAAACTTCTAAAAACTTTACCGTCTAGTTAAGAACCTAATGGTGTATTTTGTAGGATTTGACATTTAAAATGCATAATCGTTAATTGGATAATTGAATTATTGACTTTGGTAAATTTTTTACTAAAAAATTTGCCCAAAATTCGGCCCCCACAATAATTTTCATCTTCCGCCATGGCTGATAAATCTTCAAAGAATTTTAAAACGAACGGAAAGTTCTTGTGGCAAAAAATGACTATCCAAAGCAAGAGCGGGGTTTGGAGAAATAACAGCACTATTATATCACTATTAACATGGATTGAACACTGAGTTCGACTTAAAATCGTAAATCAGGAACATGACATGTATTAATGACTTGTGGCAGCTTGAGCTACGAAGTACGAGCCCGACGGCCAAGTTCAAGCTCGTTACTGATATGTATCTTCATAAATCATAGGGCAGAGGCATCAGATTGTAAAATAAGTTGAAAGTGCAAAAGAAAGAAAGATCCTCAGTGGCCGGGTAATTGCATATAATATGGTGGTTTTAATCTACAAGAGAAATAGGGAAATAGGTAGTAAAAACATAAGAATTTGTTTATTCTTGTAGAGAAAATCCTCCAAACTGGGGCTACAGCCTACGGCAAACTACTTAAGCCGTTACTTTCGACCAATGAAGACCCATAAACGTTAGAGCTAAGGCAGTCACACAAGCTCCATAAAAGAGTAAAGGAGCAAAGGTGCTTTGAACTTTGAAACCATGCATGGTAACACTTTTTTTGACCCATAACGTTCTTAAAACAACGTTATGATTGCATCACTTGCGCCCGAATGTGCAAATTTTTGATCCATTAAAACAATCATAATGTAATTCACAACGAAACATCTGACATTTTGTTTGAAATGATAGAAGATTTTGCCGAGGGTAGCACCGCACACAAATAATAAGTCGCACACGAACAATATGCCCCTGACACTGTCAGTGACAGTATAAATTCTTGCGCCTATTGTTCGCGCGCGACGCATAACATGCCCGGGCAGGTTCAGCGGCAGTAAGGGAAAGGTCGCAAATGTGTCATTGATTGCGTGAGAATCCTTCATTTCGTTGCATTACAGTACGTTCATTGCTCATACGGCCCGTGCACTTATCTCCATCGCTTTCATGTAATTCGACCATGCGTTCATCTTATTCACCTTTATGTCTTTATGTGAAAATGCAAGAACTCAAGAAGCATCTCTAAATTGGCATCTCTATGCCACGTAGCCCAGTAAATTCGCCCGGTAAACTTGAATGAATTGATATCGAGTGGGACAATTTCCGAATTGATTCGAGTGTTGTCCAATTGGAGTCGTGTCATTTTGAGACTAAAACACGGATGACGATGATACTGATAATACGAACATAAGTTTTAGTAAATGTCATAACTTTAAACACCAATTCATGAGTTATAGTCGAACATGAATGATAACTGGCCCGCAAATAATTTTCTCCATTACGAATTGTGAGTTGCATTTCATTTTGTTTGCAGATTAAGGGAATAACATGATTAATTATAATGATTAATGACGTTGCATTTAAAATGATCATTTTACCACGAATAAGGATATCATTAGTATCATTTTGTTGTCAGCTTGAGAAAGATCATAATTGTCATAATTTGATGACTGTTAGCAAAACAAGACTGTTAAGTACCGTGCCTTAATGAGTTAACGAGTGATAGGAACCTGAAAACATTCGACCTCTCGAGTGATTACGTTATTATGTAATTATCAGTCAGACACAGTTGATCAGTTATCAAGGAATAGGGTGGTGATGAATGGTGAAAATAGATAACGTAGCCAGAGTACTTTATCTACATACTACAGTACGGAAGTGCTAATAAGGATCCGCAGTCAACTCTAAATAGTTAGTTGGAAAGGGAAAAATAGAAAAATAGAGATCTGTGAGATCAGGATAAGCATAATAGTATACAAATATGTGCAGTGTACGCAGTGTTTCACAGTTGACAGGTAAAATGAGCCGAATGAGTTGGGATTGGAGTAATAAAGTCGCCTATCATGAAAAGGAGATACAATTATAAGTTCATAGATTTGTGTATACACATCTCTAAGAGTGCCTAGATAGCTAGATGACTAGAAGAGAACATATTTCTTGACAAACTGAATATCAATAAATATCTATTAGTTATGTCCCATAATTATACGGGTTGATTCACCTTGACTCTGACACTTATTCCGGATTGATCATGGCCGGCTTCAGATTGATTCGGCTCGTTTCGATATTGATTCGGGTTGAATAGTTTGATTCGGTTGATTTACTCGAAACAAGCGAAACAAGCCAAAACAAGCGAAACAAGCTGAAACAAGCGAATCAACCCGAAACAAGCCGAAACAAGCGAATCAGCCCGAAACAAGCCGAAACAAGCGAAACAAGCGAATCAACCCGAAACAAGCCGAAACAAGCCAAAACAAGTGGAAAATGCAAAACTGCTTGTTTCGAGTTGATTCCGCTTGTTTCGGGATATTTCCTTTTCAGGATGAATCGAAGAACATGTTTTAAGTTGATTCAACTTGTTTCGGTGATTCGGCTTGTTGCGGGTGATTCGGCTTGTTTCGGGTTGTTCCTGGTTTTAGTAAAAAAATTGGCTTGATTCGGGCTTGTTTCGGGTTGTTTCTTGTTTTTCTGTCGTATCCAAGCGAAACAAGGCAACCAGCCCAAACAATCAACCGAAACAAGCTGAAACAAGCCGAAACAAGTGGAAAATACAAAACTGCTTGTTTCGGGTTGTTTCGGGTTGATTCATACGGGTTGTTTCGCTTGTTTCGCTTGTTTCGGGTTGTTTCGGGTTGTTTCGGCTCGTTTCGCCTTGTTTCGGCTTGTTTCGGAAGGTTTTTGGGTTGGTTCGGGGTGGTTTCGGGTCGTTCCGCTTGTTTCGGCTTGTTTCGGGGTGGTTTCGCTAGTTCCTGCTTTTAGTATCTACGATTAACATTCACATGGAGATCCTGAAGATGGAATTTTAAATTCTGAAATTGTCAGTCGATTTGCGTGGTTGTGTGAAATTGTTTGATTCATTCCTTTCATTATCATCATTGAGTTAAGAGTTTCATTCATCTCATTCACTTGATATCATGAAGGATCATATTAAAGAAGGATAATAATAATAATAATTTAAACTTTTATATTATAGTGGCACATCAACTTATTTCAATGCACAGCTGTGCCACGAAAACATAACTTGCCAAGTACAACTGACAGTGCACCAGTATTTAATCAATGATAAATTTTAGTAAAATAAGTTAAGATAATAAGTTAACAGCTAGTTTGAATTAAAAATAAGCACTGTCATTCCAAAACAAACATAATATACAGGATTTTATTTGAATTAAAAAGAAATATTTCTTCAAGACATCAATCTGCAAGACTTTTCTCCAACTCCGTAATATACAGGAAATTGAAAACACGAAAACTGAGTAAATTAAAAAGGATACTTACCTATTATATACACAAAAACCAGTCAAATAAATAAAATTAAAATTACTATGTGTCAGTACCATAGTTGTCAAAAGCAATCTTAAACAAATGCGTTTTCAGTGCAGATTTAAAGATTTCAATATTAGAACAATTTTTTAGTTCTAAAGGTAGGCAATTATTATTATTATTATCTCAAAGAATAGATAACATTACAATAACATTATCCTGCCTCTTATCCTGCCTCTAACATACTTTCAGTGAAATAACATTTCAAAGTAACTGAACATTTAAGGATAGAAAAAAAACCTTTCCTCGAATATGGCTGATAAACTTCTCACAGAAGTTAAAACAAAAATATTAAATAAACTGAGCAATGAATTAATAATTTAATAAATTGATAAATTAAATAAATAGGTATTTAAATAAATTAGTTATCCTGCAGAAGGAATTCATGAAATTGCTGTACATTATGGCCTCCCATAAAAACAAAAAGCACCAACATATGCACTTCAATAAATAAAAAAACAATGTCAATTCAAGTTGATAATAATAAACAAAAGGTAGACTTGCTGAAAAACATTCCATATTTCATGCTTACATGCAATGATACTTAATTATTGTAGTCCAATATATATACAGATATTTAACAGATATAAAAAACCTGACAGTCCAAATTCAGTAATAAGGTAGGCAATTCCAGAGTTTAGGTCCCGTTTTCTGAAATGAGCGTTCACCATAGTGTGACAGTACTCTAGGTTCATATAAATATATGGAATGGTTAAAGACAGCATATCTAAACATACTCATTAAATAATCAGGTCCCAGACCATTCAGACACTTATAAACCAATAAAAGCAATTTAAATTGAACACGATATTTAATTGGTAACCAATGCAGCTCTTTTAAAGTTTCACCTAGGTGGTCATGCTTGTAGAGGCCCACTACAGCTTTAGCAGCTGCATTCTGAATAAGCTGAAGTTGGTTTAAGTTGGAAAGATAATGGAAAGGATACTAGATCAACGACTGCGAAGTTACTTAGAAACAAAGGGGGAATTTGATGATGATCAAGAAGGATTTAGACAGGGAAGGTCAACAACAAGATATTTGTTCAGAATGCTTGCCAACTTGAAAGAAATAAAACGACAAAAGCTGGCCTGCATTATACTTTTCATTGATTTTGAGAAGGCTTATGACTCAGTACACCTTCCAACACTCATAGTCAAACTGAAGAAATATGGCATTGAGGGAAGGATACTTGGGCTTCTACAAAACTTCCTGTTCAATCGCAAGATAAAATTAAAAATAAATAGTCACCTGGGAAGTCCACGAAACTGCTTATTTTTTGGTTTGCCACAGGGATCAGTATTAGCCCCACTGCTGTTCATCCTCTACATTGCAGACATGACAGACAATTTCTCCCTGGAAGTTAGACATTGGCTTACATGTTTCAAGTTTGCAGATGATGGCACCCTATTGATTGCCCACAAGAGTATGATGGAATGTCACAGACTCATGCAATGCTTATGTGATGAGTTGACAAAATGGTGCCAGAGGAATTGGTTAGTTATAAACTGTGAGGACAATAAAACTGAGGCAATAATCCTATCAACTGGCAATAGATCATGTGCACAATCCCCACAGCAACTGCTCATCAACAACCAAGCCATAAGATATGTCACAAGTACAAAAGTTTTGGGACTGCAAGTTGACAGGAACTTAGAGTTTCACTTTCATGCTGAACAAATGCTCAAGCAATGCAAGAAAAAATGGGGGTTCCTTACCAAATCCACCAACAGGAATCATGGACTAAACGTATACAGTCTCACCACCCTACTAAGGACAGTAGTACTTACTAAGATGTTGTATGCTGCCCCTCTTTGGATGCAAAGACAAATTAGCAAATTCACAGCATTCTGGAATAACATCATTATGAAATTAACTGGAGCCACATTGAACCCACACAGAGCATTGGCTGAAATAGCACTTCACTTACCTCCACTACAGGTCCAAATAGATGTAATAACAACAAAGTTTCTATGTAAAGTTCTTACCACAGAGGATAGTGTTACAGCCACGTTGCTACAGATTGAAGGATCATTGGGCAGGGAATACCACCAAGAGCTCACATCTTTGAAAAAGTTCATAATTTGGAGGGATCAATCAAAACAATATAGACAGACCCACAACCTAAACATTAGCAAAATAAGAGAAAAACAATGCTAATGTATAGCAAATCAGTGATGGCTGAATATCAAAGAAATTTGGTTACAAGAAGTAAGAAATGCATGTATTTCTGGCAAGTTATCCAGTAATAACAATAACACTGTCGCGGTTATTGATCACATAGTGGAGAACAAAGTTCAACTGTCGCACCAAAACTGTCTATTTAATTACTGTACAACAAAGATGGAAGACAGCATCATGCTAGACTTTATCCATGGAAATTCTCTGATTTTCGGTAAGGGCAGGAAAGCTTCCTTGAAAGGAAGTGAGCTTTGTAGATTTTGTGGTTACCACGAAGACACAGCAGAACATCAGCTGTTTGATTGTTTTAAATTAAAAGATGTGACCCAAGAAAATCTTTTATCATTAATGCAAGATAAGTCAATGTACCTTAAACATATTCTGGCACCAGTATCCACGGATTCAAACAGTCAAAAAGTTTTCATCCAACGTGTTCAATACATCATGAGTGAACTGGAAAAGCTGCCTAAAACCTAGAAAATTTCTGCTAAAATATACTGCTTGAATTAGACTGTTGAAGATTCAAGATTGTCGATAGAAATTGAAGATTGTTTAAGACTGTTGAAGACTGTTGAAAGATCTTAAAGACTATGCCCAAGTTTATAAAGCAAAAGAATATGAAAGAGACTGCAAAAGACTGCAAAAGGGTTCTATAAGAGAATAAAGACTAGCAAAAGATTTTCAAAGTTTTTGAAAGACAGTCAAAGACCTTTTAAAGTTTTCAAGCTGAACCTCTACATCATGTATTCTAAAGTCACACTCAAATGGACATTTATTGAATTGCATTAATTATCTACGTGAAATTTTGTTATTTATTTATTATGATATGACTGCATATTTGAATGGCTGGCCTGACAAAGCAGCAGGAGTTGGGCACCTCCTATAAAAACTGCATCCTGAAAATTAATCAGCTGGGGCTTCTAGGATTTTTAGTTTTATCTGAGGCTTTATAATGCTGCTGCCCCAAAAGTCATTGATCACATCCAAACCTATTGTATTGTTAAAATTGAATTCAAAATAGTGTGAAAGTATCTTGAATCAATTGAAGCTTTCCATTCATAATTCACAAAGCCCCAGTCTGACCTAGCTTTCCTTACCTTCCAATCTTGATAACTTTGTGATCCTTTATCAGATGACGCTTTTAATAAATTCATTTGACTTTACTAGCTTTTTACAATGGTATGTTACACCTACGATAAGAGGTTGATAATGTGTAATTTTGTTATGTATTATCATGATTTAATAATAATAAACATTTCTTACAGCCTAGACATCGTCAAATAAATATCAGAGAGGGAAATATTTTAGCCAATTAAGCGTGACAAACTTATAGAACTAAGAACTCAGAAAACCACAGAGTCACAAATACCTAGATATTACTATAACTATACACATAGTACCAGTAAGCTATGATAGGCCAGATACAAAATGAGGTAAACAGCTTAGATGAATCATCTAACAAGTCTCACTAAAAGCTAGGTTAAAGTAGTAGGTAGAATTACCAAAATTGTAAGCCAATGTAGCAGCCACAGGCTTGTTAAAAAGGAAGGCAAACGTTATCTGTTAAAGAAAATGCATATCCTTCATCTATCAAAAATTACACCCCAACCCCCTAAATTTTGTGCCCACCTTGCCCTTGCCTGATCTTGGTACCGAACCATCATATTTAAAACCCAACTTCACAAGCGAAAGCATCAAACTTTCCTTAATTACTTCTTGCTTCCATTATACCACTTTTTTTCCTTCTTCAAATCTTAGATACCCAAAATTACAATCACTGAACCAGGGATGTGATTGATTAAGCTGACAAGGCAAGAGCATCCTTTAGCTGCAGTGATTGTTTGAGAGAAAAGTTGAAACTATCAAAAAGTTTTGTAATTTGGGACTGCCTGATTATTTGAATATATAATTCAGGCACTCCCGTATTTATTAAAGGCTTAAAGGTTTAGTCATAAGGACTTAAGTAACTGGAACTAAAATTGAGTTCTGTGCTGAAAGAAAACATCACCACCCCAACAGCATCTCAAATGAAATGCTTTGTTATACAACTTGAACCTCTAAAACATACCTTCTGACCCATCCCTGACCCCATGCAGCTAACCCTGAACCCTTAGGCTGAGTCCTCAGTATTATCTTGACTTATATTATAACTTCTAATGTGTACTTCAACTTAATACACTGCTTGATATTTTTGTCTGAATGGTACCACCAATAATGTTCGACATATTATCTGATTATAATTTACTGACATTAATTGATAATTATTATTTGAGTTGATATGATTCTAATAAAAGAAAATGTTGTCAGCTATAAATTTTAATCTTTGTTTCACAATCTTTGTTTCACAAAATATCAGCTTTACATCTGATTGAGTAAGGTAAGCTATTCCAAGTCCTTGGACCATTATATATAAATGCTGCCTCAGTCCTGGAAAAGTTTGATTTAGAAGGTATTTTTAAAAGGAAAAAGTCATTGTCTAGTCTAACACTAATTCTCTTTGTGTCTCTCACTGATATAAGATCACATAAGTACTTAGGTGCTAAGTTGTTTATGCATTTAAACACTTATAATTACGGTCTTTGAACTTTACTCTGTAAACAACGGGCAGAAAATGCAATTCCTTCAAATAAGGACTTATTGATGTCCATTTCCTTTACCAGTAAGCTTGAATATAAACCTGACAGCATTATTCTGAATCTTTTGAAGCTTATGAAGATTTTTCTCATGATGTGAGCATATGAAGAGTTACAGCTAGTCTATCATAGACAGTATATGTGCATGAACAAGTTGCACTTTCAAATCATGAGTCAGTCTTGCTCCAATTCGTCTAATATTCCTTAAGTTCAGGTATATTTGAGAAATGTGATTAATTTGATCCTCCATGCTAAGCCTGTGATCAAAAATAAAATCCAAGGTTCTTTGTAGCTAAAACAGGACAAACAGAGATTTTTGAAGCAGATTCACTCAGTTCAAGGGATTCAATTGGACTAACATAGTATCCAATGTCTATGAATTCGGTCTTTTCATCATTTCATCTTTTCATGATTTGAGTTTTACTAGGATTAAGTTGCAGGCAAAAGTCAATCATCCAGTCACGAACAGTATTGAAGCAATTCATGACCTGGGTGTTAAGTACTTCAGCCTGTTCACTAGGACTAAATGTCTTATACACCTGCTGATCATCAGCATACCCATGAATCATGAACCCAGTCTTTTCAATTGTTTTTGTACAATGATCTAGTGTATATGTTGAACAAAAATTGGCCCAAGCACAGAGCCTTGAGGTACACGCCAAACTGAAGGAGTTATGGAGTCACTGACAATGCTCCCCAGTCTGTTGAGATCGGCCCATCAAAAGCTCTTGAACCACTTCAAAGCAGTTCCCCTGATTTTAATCTCATGACTCAAGATTTCGAGTAACTTCTTGTGATCAACAGTATCAAATGCTGCTGAGAGGTCCAACACATAATCAACACTGTAGCAGACCTTTTATCAAGCTATCAATAAGTCATTTGTTACCTTTAGAAGGATTGTTTCAGTGGAGAAGTTTTTCTTGTAATGCGCTGACTGCTGTGGAATGTTCATGTTATTTCTATCCAGGTGGTCATTGAGTCTATTTGGCTTCAAAAACAAGTGGACAAATTCAAAGACCTTCTGCTAGAGCATTACTCAAAATAACTGGATCCCAATTTCATTTCTCAAATGTGCTTGGGGAGATAATCACTGGAATCCCTCCTCTTGACATCTTAGCACAAGAAATATCCAATAAGTTTATATTGAAAGCTTTAGCACAAAATGATTCAGCCACTGCTCTTGTATCAAATAGAGTCATATCCTAAGCGTCGCTATTATTATCAAATAACAGATGTCAAGAAATACATTCAATAGGTGAAGTCTCAGAGGGCCTGCACGGTAGTCTAAGCTGATTGGTGCTGGTGGACTCTTAGTCGGAGGAGTACTCGTGTGTGTCATACGAGGGTACTGGACAGATAAGGGTTAGTGATAGTTAGTGTGTTAGTTTGTCCGTCTGTTAGTTTTCTACTGTTCATATATTCATTCGATATACTTATATACTCTATTGATATCCTCTCCCCGGTGTGACTGAGATCACTTCTCAGGTCCTTCAGTTACTGGTTAACTGGTTGAAGTGTGCTAGCTGTATACACCAACAACGTGCAGACTGCAGTACGTTTACAGCAGCGGTGATTGGTGAAGGTCTTAACTCAGTGAGTTGAAGCAGTATCTAAACCCTACTGAAGTGTGCGTCGTGCAGTGAAGTTACGACGAGTTTGTTATCAAGGCATCCAGCATAATCGCGCAATCTTAACAGAAGATTAATATCAGGAGATTAAGTTATTGAGAGTTAATATTTGTTATCAAATTATTGAACTGAACTTAATGATATGATATTATAAGATTGTTTATTGTAGTAGTTACGTGACCTAGAGTGCCGCGTAGTCAGTGAGCGCAGTAGAGAGACCGCGAAGTCGAGAGTGTTTCGCGCTGTGTGCTGAGTTCTGAGAGCAGTGTTCTGAGAGCAGTGTGCACAAGAGTTGTGTACAGTGGTGTGTTCTGCAGGTTCAAGTAGATTGCGGAATATAGTTATATCATATTGATATATTTGCATTCCTTAACATCCTTAACCCTTTGTAGATCCGGACGAGTTTGTTTTACTTTGTCTAACCCTCTTATCTCCCATTTACCCCATTTATAACAGATGTATAGTAGACAACATTCAAATAATCCACAAAGATCATTCATTGTCCCTAAATGTAGCCATAATATGCCACTTATCAATATTCCTGTAAATGCTCTGTACTATAATGAAGAAGAAATTTTCAATTACAGATGTTATATATGGGACCAGGGACACTCATGTCAAAGGAGATATGAACCTGATAGTAAAGAAAGACCCCTATTCACTAGAACCTCATACTTAAGTTATTGATAAAGCAAAAGACATTGTTTCTATGTTCAATCACTTGAAGTATCCAATTCTGTCTCAAAGTTGTTCAAGATACTTCACTACCAAAATCCTCGATTTCATTCATGGACATTTTTTAAGGTTTCAGGACTTTTCATTCTCAGTACTTGAGTACAACAAATCAATTCACATCCCTATTTGCTTAGAATGTGGGACTCTTCCTGACTCATTATTCCACAAACTTTTTGAGTGTACAACTTATGACCATAATGTAACAGTATTGAGATCACAACTTACTGATTTACAGTCCTGGGGAGTAAACTTTTACTTGAAACTGATTTCAATTGAAACTGAAGATGCCTGCACACCACTCATCTTGGTGTGACTCACTAAGATCCTACTGCTCTCCACATTGCATTACCTAAAGGAATCATGTTGGTGTTCAAGTACGGAGTTGGAGAAAAGTCTTGCAGATTGATGTCTTGAAGAAAGATTTCTTTATTAATTCAAATATATTAATTAATTAATTCAATATACCAAACTCTATTTATTTGTCCTTTAACTTTACTTTATTATTAAAGTATTAGATAAGTTAATCTTCATAACCTTCACTGGCTTCAGATAAGCAAACGGATTGTATTCAAAATAGCACTCTTATCATATAAAGCACTCAATGGCCAAGCTCCACTTTATATCCAGGACATGTTTTGTTACTCATATCAAGGCTATAGACCAAAATTAATGACTCCAGCAATGAACACTTCACATGGACAAAGAAGCCTTTCATATATTGGTCCCAAGATTTTCAATAGCCTTCCTACACACATCACTTCAGCTGATAGCACAGAGTCATTCAAAAAACATTTGAAAACGTACCTATTTAATCTGACTATTTCTGATACTATAAAACTGACTAAGTGATATTTTTTTGAAACATTTGTTTGGTGCTTTGCTGAATATCCCATGAAGTTTTATGGTCCACTTATCCACTAACTTAAGTATCATTTATCTAGATAAGCTGAGTTTTTTGGTATTCTAAATTATGCCTAGCTTTCATGTGAATGCACTTTTTAAGTTAATAAAATCTTTCAGTAGAATAATTTTGGCTTCTATTGGGTTTTACACTGCTGAGTATAAGTTTTTCTTAAAAGCGGTGTACTTAAATTGCAATTATTATTATTATTATTATTACTAGCAGGCCCGTTGGGCCTGCATACACAGAGCTCACTCTGCGCTGCTACGCAGCACCTCCTTCGCAAATTTCAAACCCGGCAACTCAAATCAACTAAATTATTTTTACCGCATCAAAAAATTCTAATCACACCAAAAGTTATAAAGCTCCGAAATCAAAACAGCATTAAACCGTAAAGAACGCGTGCGCGATTAATATGCACGTGCAGAATATCTGTATCCATAGCAACGGCGCGACTAAGCCCGGCTTAGCCTTTCTTTCTCTTGATATTTCCTTGGCAAGCTCTAATTTAATGGTGTGCGCCCGCACAAACATTATTCACGTGTGAATTTACTTTATTATTAAGATTATTATTATTATTAATTAACTTACTGTATAGATAATCTAAATCTTGGCTGTATAATCACATTCGTTGCAATAGCAATGTCCTGTAATGTAAGTTATTGGTTAAGAAGAATTAAGTTTTTGATGATAAAATTACATTTTCTAAAGTTGTAACAATTACCATTACTAGGCTATGAAGATTCAAACAGAGTTTGACAAAAAGATAAAAGAAGTATATGAGATTATAGCCCTCCCATATCCTCCAAAAACATTGAAAAATGATTCTTGTCCTGAAGAAAAATTAGAATTTGATGACAATGTTATTGAATTAAAAGCATTCAAACTGAAAAGTCAGTCATTCAATATTCAAAAAGATGAACTTACTGTCCACAGAACTTCTAAACAACTCACTAAATTCTTCAATGAGTGTGAACGCAGGAGAAGAGCTAATGATGAAATTGATGATAAAGATCAAGATTTCTTGAAGTACAAAGAAAATGTTGTCCATTTCATTGAAACCACTAACTGAAAGCTTAAATTCCATGTTATGTAAGGTATCATTTGCTATAAGAGATGGATAGTCACTGATAAGTAACTTTGGGTTAACTTTTACATGAATGGTTGGCTGCCCTTGCATGGAGGTCTGAAAAAGTATTTAAGATGAGATGAAAATGTAGGCAACCTTATATGTGAATCTTTTAAAAGCTATAAATCAAACAAGTGTACTAATTGAGGAGAAACTTTGTAGTTCATGATCCACCATGGGCTTTATAAGGTGTCTTATTCACTCATTTTTTGGCCATCTTACATGTTTAGTAAGAGAATTTGCAGATCAGATTCAGATTACTGTACCTGTGTATTGTTAAACATCTGCTTGTCAGAACTATCAATGCTATCTTCAAATCTATCAATATGCTGTTGACAGTAATAACATGTACAATAGCGATGCTGATTCCAAAATCTGAAAAATTTAGTGCAAATAAAGTGAAAATATTGATTTCAAAAATCAAAATCACTTTCTTGACCATTTTGAGGCAGGAGCCAACTTTGATTAGTTCATTTTTCACTTCTGAGCCTAAATCAAACATTGGCTCAATTCAAAGTTTTTCATGCCCTGAATCTAATGATCATCTTTCAAGAGTTTTCCTTAAAAGCTTTAGGTAAATTTTGGTAAATTGTGTTAAAAGTTCACACATATAATGTAAAAACAGGCAACTGGCAAACGCACAGTCTCAAAAATTCATAAATTTGGCTAGGAACAATATTTTTATTTGGCACACAAGTCTCTTGCACAATGAGTATACCTGGCTTCAATAGATTGAACAAGATTCAATTCAATTCAACTATATATTTTTACAGCACAAAACTTGAAATATATTTTTCTCTTGGTTATATAATGAAGCATCAGACAAACTTCCTTGTGATTTCATGATTGCAATTAAGCTTCAAGCCTATACCTACTCAGCAGTGTTCAATGATTTAAAAAAACTGATACTTAGATTTCCAAAAAAAGCTATGGAAAGATAAGATCCTAAAATGACATCATCCTTCTTTTTGCTGGAGAAGCTTTAGCTAACAAGCTATTTAAAATATCTGAGATAGTAACTGAGATATTCTATATATCTGATAGTCTGAGAGGGCTCATTAGATCATGCAGAAATTATGTATTGCTCAGTGGATTGAGCAGTTTTCCTGGTACGCTGATATTTGTGGGCTCAAGTCCTTTTCATAACTATACTTTTATCAAAAAAGGGGGTTTAAAAATTCAAAACTGAATTAAGAATCGAAATGAAATGAACAAATCATATTATACTTATTTCATGTAAATATGAAATGAAAATCATGGGCACTTACGAAAATAAGAAATCATAAGATGGCTTTTCCATGCCATGGGGACCAATCCCAGATGATACATCAACTATTCTACAAGGTGTATTCATTGGCCTGCCACAAAAATTAATTAGTAAATCTAATACACTCCTAATTGCAAGCCCAAAGCACAATATAATTTAACTTCTAAATATGAAAATAGCAATCAAAGGTCATTTACTTGCTAATAAGTTAACTATATTTAATAACTTAATCAAATGACATTGAAAACATACTGGAAACCAGTAATAGTTCTAATAAATAAATTAAATTAAGGCACAGAATAAAAACTTAATAAATTAGATAAGTGCAGATATATTCAACAGAAATAGTCCAAAATGATGTCATGGATTGTAATAACAATTTCAATGATTTCAATTAAGTGTTCCAGCATGTCAACTGCTTAACACAATATACTCTGTGTAAAAATCTCCGAAGAGAGTAAAATATTATATAGCTCGAGGAAGCACCAAACATTCATAATGAATGGTGTATCGCAATAACAATAAATAACAATAAATTAATATCTGATAACAATAAATTAATCTGATATGAATAAAAATATATGTGCAAAGGTTTCAGGAGGGACAATGAATATGAAAAAAGGGTAAGGAATGTTCGCAGTTTTAGAAACCCTATTGAAGTGTGAATAAATATAAATCTGAAATATTAGAACACTCCAAGTGTGAATCCAATTAATTTTAAAAAAAACTAAAACCCCTTGCCTATGTTAATGTCAAAAAGTAAATGCATACATCCAAAAATATATAAATATGTTTTATCTTTTTATATGGATTAGATAACTCAATAACAATCATACCCATCATAATATGAAAATGACTCAATTAAAAACTCTCAACAACAAATTATGAGGGTTAAAAGGGGCAAACTTCCACATCCAAAACTAGTAATCAGTTTTAGGTATGAGATTTAAATCAAGTGTGTCCATCTCAGATGTTTTTCCACTGGGCTTGCCTCTATAGCCCCTGAGTGAAATGACACATGTCTTGAGAAGGTCAAATCTGAGACGTCTCCTCACAAAAAGCGACAGTGTCACTGTATGATTGTCCAGTCTTATTGCTCAGTTTCACAGCCAAATGCTTTAAAAACCTAGTAGCTTCATTACCCATGCCACCAGTTGTACTGAACACGAGGGGAGTGAAAGTGGCTTTTACAACCTGCAGTACCCTGTCATTGTACTTTGATTTCTTCTCATTCTCGTGTCTCCTGTACATCTGGAAGAGGCTTGTGTTTGCATTGGATTGAGCTTGTGGGTGCAATACCCTTATATCAGTAAATGCTCTGTCCAAAGGCGTCCAGAAACCTCTTGTGCATACGTCCAGTCGAGCCCCATCACTTACATCAGTACCCCTTTGAAGCTGTTCAGTGGTTATAGGTATCAGGCTTGGTTCGATTACTGTGTCCTTGCATACCTGTTCAAGCAATTTTGCTATGGTACCTTTCAGTGAGTCATGTCTCAGGGAAACATAGCCACCAAGTTTGCAGGTGAGACAGTGGTTGATTGTACTAGGTTCACCACACACACATAAACGTGGCCTGTTCAGGGAGCTCAGAGTCAAGTTGTATCTCAAACTGATAGCATCTTGTTTATTCAATAAAAAGCCATATTCTTTCAAGGGTAGTGATGTTAGCCATGATGAGGCCCCTTTCTCTGAGAGTAGTTCTAGCTGCCGCTGTACAAGAGGACTGATCTCCTTCTCCAAATCATTCTTATATTGATCATAGAAGGTCTGCCTGTTCTTCTTGACCTGAGTGATAACTTTGTTTTGTTTGGACTCATCGACTTGGAATGAGCTCTCTTGGTTGTATATGGCATTTGTTAGATCTTCCATTGCTAGAATAGAATTTCCATATTCCAACTCTGCTGTTTGACAAATGTTTGCAATGCTGAGACCCCCCATTCTGGCAGGCAGGGCAAATATCTTTCTTAACTGCTCAGATACATGCAGTTTTCCAAGGATAACTGGAAGTATAACACAATATACTTGATAGAATTATATCATTGATCTTGAATGCAAAGAAAATTGTCATCAAATACTGATTGTGAACATATCTGCTGCACAAGTGAATTGGCAAAATAATAGCAAAGGAACACAGCGAAAATTAGTATCCATTAGTTACCATTAGTATCCGTGGTAACTGGGTGGATACTGGGTGGATACTATGGTGGATACTAAATGTCAGATTTAGTATCCACGGATACTAATGGATACAGTAGTCTATTTTTTAATAAATAGTATCCACCGTGGATACTAAATTAGTATCCACTAGTTACCATTAGTTACCATCAGTTACCATTTAGTATCCACCCAGTTTCCACGGATACTAAAAATTGCCGTTAGTTACCATTTAGTATCCATTAGTATCCACTGACGAATTAGTATCCATCAGTTACCACCACTTTGTAAAAAATCAATTTTCGTGGATACTGGAGCCCAAATTTGGTAACTAATGGTAACTAAATGGTAACTAAGTGGTAACTGGGTGGATACTAAATGAAATAGTATCCACAAAATAGAATTTATTACCAAAACCAGAATAGCTGTGTACAAATGTGAATTTTAGAAATTAGTTACCACCACTTACAAGCCCCTGCCGCTCCGAATAATTATAATTCGCATAAATGAGGTGTATTTATTAGCCCTATACTCAGTTACCATTAGTATACACGCAGTTACCATTAGTATCCACCCAGTTACCATTAGTATCCACCGAGTATCCATTAGTATCCACCCAGTTACCATTAGTATCCACGCAGTTACCATTAGTATCCACCTAGTTACCATTAGTATCCACCCAGTTACCATTAGTATCCACCCAGTTACCATTAGTATCCACCCAGTTACCATTAGTATCCACCCAGTTACCATTAGTATCCACCCAGTTACCATTAGTATCCACCCAGTTACCATTAGTATCCACTCAGTTACCATTAGTATGCACGCAGTTGCCCTGATGTCACGTGATGGTGACATCACGTGACATATTGCGTGGCATATCACGTGACCTCTTGTTGTGTCCAGTGCCGATTATATCCAGTGCCGATTTTATCCTAATCCAGTGCCGTGTTAACCATTAATATATCATAGTACATGCGCGGCTTTGTCAGGTTGATTCCTCAACTTGAAATTATTAGTAAATTTACGGCTAATTATCTATGATAATGACGTCATGTAGTTTGCGGATTGGGATGTTTGATATAAGTCGCATGATAAATGTATTTTTAGTACAAAAAAACTCGGTTTGAAATACATAATGACGTCAGTCAGAAAAATATAGTTAAGCGCACCTAGCGCTTTAAAGGTTAGGGTTAGGATCAGGATTAGGGTCAGGAATGGTTGGGTTTAGGGTCAGGATTAAGGTTAGGGTTTTGGTTAGGGCCATATTTAGGTTTAGGATACAAACAATTGACTTTTAGGTCTGTGACGTCACTCAGCCAGAGATATATGGGACACATACCCGGGTCTGACGACGCACAGGTCTGACGACGCCCGTCTAATGTCTATAATTTAAAATACATGTATATTTGGTATGTGTCCCATATAACTCTGACTGAGTGACGTCACAGACCTGAACGTCAATCTTTTTGTATCCTAAACCTAATTATTGCCCTAACCAAAACCCTAACCTTAATCCTTGCCAGTTGCCCTAACCTTAACCAAACCTGACCCTAATCCTGACCCCAACCCTAAGATAGATGCGCTTAACTTTATTTTTCCGAGTGACGCCATTATCATATATTATGAAGGCTCTAAATTTATATGGGACACTTGCCCTTCTTGCACTCTCATTCAACCTTTGGGCCTTGTCAAACGGCCGCAGCCGCCAGGCATGGCATCATCCGTCAAAACTGACCCCCCTCACGCACGGGTCTGACGACGCACGGGTCTGACGACGTCCAACTATAATTTGAAATATATGTATATTTGGTATCTCTCCCATATAAACGGCTCTGAGTGACGTCACAGATCTAAACGTCAATTTTTCTGTATCATAAACCTAACCATAACCCTAACCAAAACCCTAACCTCAATCCTAACCCTAACCCTAACAAATCTTGACCCTAATCCTGACCCTAACCCTAGTCCTTAAAGCGCTAGGTGCGCTTAATTATATTTTTCTGAGTGACGTCATTGTCATAGATAATGAAGGCTCCCGTTTATATGGGAGACCTACCGTATATTTGGTATGTGTCCCATATAACTCTGGCTGAGTGACGTCACAGACCTAAAGGTAAATTTTTTTGTATCCTAAACCTAAATATGGCCCTAACCATAATCCTGACCCTAAACCTAACAAATCCTGACCCTAATCCTGGGTACGTCTCCCATGTAAACGGGAGCCTTCATTATCTATGACAATGACGTCACTCAAGAAAAAATATAATTAAGCACCTTTAGCGCTTTAAGCATTAGGTTAGGGGTTTTTGATGAGGTCAGGATTTGTTAGGTTCAGGGTTAAGATTAAGCTTAGGGTTTTGGTTAGGGCAATGGTTAGGTTTAGGATACAGAAAAATTGGCGTTTAGATCTGAAGACGTCACTCAGAAAATGTTTATATGGGATGAACTAATCCTGACCTTTAAAGTGCTGGATGCGCTTAACTATATTTTTCTGACTGATGTCATTATCATAGATAATGAAGAGGCCAGAGTTATATAGGGACACTAGCCGTATATTTACTCATAATTTCAACATGAACAGTCGGCAAATGACCCCATTGCAAAATCGCCGACTCGGCGCCGATCGGCGCCCGTCCGGCGCCGATCAGCGCTGATCGGCGCCGATCGGCGCTGATCGGCGCTGATCAGCGCCGATCAGCGCCGATGGGAAATCGGCATCTTTTCATCGGCGGTCGTCGGCGGTCGTCGGCGCTGATCGGCGCCGATCTGCGCCAGCCAGCCCCCGATCGGCGCTGTCGGCGCCGATCTGCCCCCGATCGGCGCCGATCAGCGCCGATAAAAACACCTGTATAAGGGAAGCTGTTCGGTGCATTTTATTCCAGATTTGCCCGTGATTTTTTTTGTATCGGCGCCGATGGGTGGATACGCCTAACTTGGAGAATTTTCTATATTTTTAAGCTTTCACAAGAAAATTGGATATCCGCGGGTTTTATCGCATTTGAACGATCAGGATCATGTTATGGTTTGCAATTACATATGTTTTACATGTTTGTCGAAATTAGGATTAGGGTTTGGGTTAGGCCTTATAGTTAGGTTTGGGTTTTTAAGGGGTTAGGGTTTGGGTAATTTGGCCGGGGTTTGGTTAGGGTTTGGGTTAGGGGTTTTGGGTTAGGGTTTGGTTAGGGTTTGGGTAAGGGTTTGGCAAGGGTTTGGCGCTAGGGTTGGGTTTGGGTTAGGGTTTGATAGGGTTTTAACTGGGATACTAATGATGGGTTTGATAAAGGGTTAAATCTGGGTGAGAAACCTTTATGGCAAACCCGCCCCAAACCCTGACCCTCGTCCCTAATCCAAACCAAACACAAAAACCCGACCCTAACCCAATGTGGTAACCCAACCCTAATACTAATGGTAAACCCAAATACAAATGGTAACTAATCCTAAACCATTAAACCAAGCCCTAACCCAATCCCAAACCCAAACCCTAACATGTAAATATGTAATTGTAAACCATGGGTGGATACTAATGGTAAAACTGGGATATTCAATTTTCTAGCGAAAGCTTAAAAATTTAGAAAAACTGGGTGGATACTAATGGTAACTGGGTGGATACTAATAGTAACTGGGTGGATACTAATGGTAACTGGGTGGATACTAATGGTAACTGGGTGGATACTAATGGTTACTGGGTGGATACTAATGGTAACTTGGTGGATACTAATGGTAACTGGGTGGATACTAATGGTAACTGGGTGGATACTAATGGTAACTGGGTGGATACTAATGGTAACTGGGTGGATACTAATGGTAACTGGGTGGATACTAATGGTAAATGGGTGGATACTAAAGGTAACAAGGTGGATACTAATGGTAACTAGGTGGATACTAATGGTAACTGTGTGGATACTAATGGTAACTGGGTGGATACTAATGGTAACTGGGTGGATACTAATGGTAAATGGGTGGATACTAAAGGTAACTAGGTGGATACTAATGGTAACTAGGTGGATACTAATGGTAACTGCGTGGATACTAATGGTAACTGGGTGGATACTAATGGTAACTGGGTGGATACTAATGGTAACTGAGTGGATACTAATGGTAACTTAGTGGATACTAATGGTAACTGTGTGGATACTAATGGTAACTTAGTGGATACTAATGGCAACTGTGTGGATACTAGCATGTTCAAAATTGGTGCTTTTTGAGGCATAATAAAAGAAATAAATGTATCATGGACAATAATATATCTTTTTGGGGCTAGCTGATTTTAGGTAACCCAAGTATTTTTTGTCCACAGCTAAAGTCATTTTAAGGTATATATCACTTTTGGTGGATACTAAAATTTAACTGTGTTTTTAATCGAATTTAGTATCCACAGAAAGGTGTTAGTTACCACTGGCACTGTAAAAAAATAATCCGTGGCTCGAATTATGGACTCTTAAAATTATTTTTGCCGTTTTGTGGTAACTGATGGATACTAATTCTTCAGTGGATACTAATGGATACTAAATGGTAACTAACGGCAATTTTTAGTATCCGTGGAAACTGGGTGGATACTAAATGGTAACTGATGGTAACTAATGGTAACTAGTGGATACTAATTTAGTATCCACGGTGGATACTATTTATTAAAAATAGACTACTGTATCCATTAGTATCCGTGGATACTAAATCTGACATTTAGTATCCACCATAGTATCCACCCAGTATCCACCCAGTTACCACGGATACTAATGGTAACTAATGGATACTAATTTTCGCTGTGTTCCTTTGCTATTATTTTGCCAAAGCTAATTTGCTGTTCAGCGCGGAGTCAGCATCTGGTTAAATAAATAAATTATAAATTGCTCTTACCAGATCTTTAGTTTTACGCGCACGCGGCGCCTCTGGTCGACGGATGTTGCAGTTGCCCGTTTATTTCTTTTGACTGGGAGTGGATGGCATGGGCAAGAGCGCAAAGTGACGTCCAACTCCAATTGTCCAAATGTGGAACGTTACGCCGCGCGCGCGCGGGTAGAGTAATGAGTAACATCCTACGACGCTCCTCGTTAGAGGAAATGTATATAATTGATGACTGCAATTTCATCTGACCAGATGCTTATGCCGAAACGCCGAAACTTCCTAAACCCGCATAGGTGTGTGTACGCCGCGCGCGCGGCGCTTCCCTACGGAAGACAGGAATATATGATATACGTGTTTAGCAACGCCGAAACAGCTAAGTAAGGGAGTGGAACGTTCAAAAGAGGGTGCTAGTTAAAATAAATCACTGATAAAACGAAGGAAGTTTATTCATGAAGACATTGTTTTTCAAAGTTTTTTGGGCACAGTTATTCACTGATAGATCTCGATGAGCTGATCACGAATATATCGGGTTTTTTGAAATTGGACGGCGCCTTCCTTGTCCGCAGGGGCTTTTTGTGTTTCGTGACGTCATGTCACGTGTCATGTCACGTGACCCGTCTGCTAGTACTTTGTGCGCTGGTTGCTTCCGCGCGCGCGATTGTTATACTGTGCGCGTTCGCGGATCTGTCGCAGTCTGATGGCAGAGTAATTGCAGGCATTGCTTAAGCTTATGGTAGTGGTGCTATAGGTCCAATGTGTCAACTTTTAAAGCTTATAGTCATACTGAAGACGTTCAGAAGAAACGCATGAACTAATCGGGTTTGTTTCTTAGTTCAATACTGTAATAGGCTGATTCGGCTTAGCGGATTGAGTTGAATTGACTCAAAGATGGCATCATCAAGTATACGAGAGAGCAAAAGAATCAAAATGATTTAATGATCTTAGAAAACTCATATTACCAATACCTCAGCGGATCCGCTTAGTTAAGCGGATCCGCTTAGCAGATTCAATCATATTATCCAAGCGGATCCGCTTAGCTTAGCGGATCCGCTTAAGATGGAGCTGTGTCATGGCAATTTTTCTGAATTTTATAATCGAGATGATTTTCAAAAAACGGTAATGCTATCCGCTGAGCTTAGCGGATCCGCTTAGCCCTAGCAGATTCAATCACATTATCTAAGCGGATCCGCTAAGCTAAGCGGATCCGCTTAGCTTAGCGGATCCGCTTAGGATGTAACTGTACTGTGTCATGGCAAGAAAACGGTAAAGTGACACTTGACCCCCAACATAACATCCCCCGACACCACGCCCCCTACTTCAGTACTGTGAATCTATAGAGGAAAGCAGAGGGTCAAACGTCGCAGTTTGACGATTGGTGCAACATTTGACTCCCCCGCCCCGACATTACATCCCCCGATCAATAAGCAAGTACTATATCAAACGCACTGATCCGCGGCTTAACATCACATCCCCTCTATAGGCATAGTAAACTCCCTTGCATCTGTGCTTGGGAACGGGAAGTTCAGGTGTCGCACCATCGACCTAGTGACAAGCAACATGAACCTATCAATAACAAGCGCGGGATTCCGATTAGACACCGATTGTTAACCCGGACTTGTGATAGCAGTCTCGTTCTACTCCATATCCCAGCATCTCTCCTGACATCCTGGAAAGTGACCTGAATTCCTGAAATTCGAATAATCATTCTGAATTGAATCTGATAATCGAATCCTTGATTTCCGAATAAATCGAGTCTTCGATTCGTCGAATCGAATCGAATAATCGAATCGACGAATCGAATCGACGATCGAAATCGACGAATCGAATCGACGAATCGAATCGACGAATCGAATCGACGAATCGAATCGACGAATCGAATCGACGAATCGACGAATCTCGAATCGACGAATCGAATCGACGAATCGAATCGACGAATCGAATCGACGAATCGAATCGACGAATCGAATCGACGAATCGAATCGACGAATCGAATCGACGAATCGAATCGACGAATCGAATCGACGAATCGAATCGACGAATCGAATCGACGAATCGAATCGACGAATCGAATCGACGAATCGAATCGACGAATCGAATCGACGAATCGAATCGACGAATCGAATCGACGAATCGAATCGACGAATCGAATCGACGAATCGAATCGACGAATCGAATCGACGAATCGAATCGACGAATCGAATCGACGAATCGAATCGACGAATCGAATCGACGAATCGAATCGACGAATCGAATCGACGAATCGAATCGACGAATCGAATCGACGAATCGAATCGACGAATCGAATCGACGAATCGAATCGACGAATCGAATCGACGAATCGAATCGACGAATCGAATCGACGAATCGAATCGACGAATCGAATCGACGAACTCGAATCGACGAATCGAATCGACGAATCGAATCGACGAATCGAATCGACGAATCGAATCGACGAATCGAATCGACGAATCGAATCGACGAATCGAATCGACGAATCGAATCGACGAATCGAAGACTGACGGAGGAAATCAAGGTTCTGTTGTGTAGTCAGAATGATTATTCGAGAATTTCCAGGATCAGAGTCGAATTTTCCAGGATGTCAGAGAGATGCTGGATATGGAGTAGAACGAGAATGCTATCACAATCGAAGGGCTAGGTCCGAATCGACAATCGGTATCGAATCGAATCCCGCTTGTTATTGATAGGGTTCATGTTGCTTGACACTAGGGAGCTAGGGCGATGGTGCGACACCTGAACTCCCGTTCGACGAATCGAATCGACGAATCAAATCGACGAATCGAATCGACGAATCGAAGTCTGACGGAGGAAATCAAGGTTCTGTTGTGTAGTCAGAATGATAATTCGAGAATTTCTCCGGGTAAACAATCGGTATCTAATCCCGCGCTTGTTATTGATAGGGTTCATGTTGCTTGACACTAGGGAGCTAGGGCGATGGTGCGACACCTGAACTCCCGTTCCCAAGCACAGTTGCAAGGGAGTTTACTATGCCTATAGAGGGGATGTGATGTTAAGCCGCGGATCAGTGCGTTTGATATAGTACTTGCTTATTGATCGGGGGATGTAATGTCGGGGCGGGGGAGTCAAATGTTGCACCAATCGTCAAACTGCGACGTTTGACCCTCTGCTTTCCTCTATAGATTCACAGTACTGAAGTAGGGGGCGTGGTGTCGGGGGATGTTATGTTGGGGGTCAAGTGTCACTTTACCGTTTTCTTGCCATGACACAGTTACATCCTAAGCGGATCCGCTAAGCTAAGCGGATCCGCTTAGATAATGTGATTGAATCTGCTAGGGCTAAGCGGATCCGCTAAGCTCAGCGGATAGCTTTACCGTTTTTTGAAAATCATCTCGATTATAAAATTCAGAAAAATTGCCATGACACAGTTCCATCTTAAGCGGATCCGCTAAGCTAAGCGGATCCGCTTGGATAATATGATTGAATCTGCTAAGCGGATCCGCTTAACTAAGCGGATCCGCTGAGGTATTGGCAATATAAGTCCTCCAAGATCATTAAATCATTTTGATTCTTTTGCTCTCTCGTATACTTGATGATGCCATCTTTGAGTCAATTTAACTCAATCCGCTAAGCTGAATCAGCCTATTACAGTATTGAACAAAGAAACAAACCCGATTAGTTCATGCGTTTCTTCTGAACGTCTTCAGTATGACTATAAGCTTTAAAAGTTGACACATTGGACCTATAGCACCACTACCATAAGCTTAAGCAATGTCTGCAATTACTCTGCCATCAGACTGCGACAGATCCGCGAACGCGCACAGTATAACAATCGCGCGCGCGGAAGCAACCAGCGCACAAAGTACTAGCAGACGGGTCACGTGACATGACACGTGACATGACGTCACGAAACACAAAAAGCCCCTGCGGACAAGGAAGGCGTTGTCCAATTTCAAAAAACTTGATATATTCGTGATCAGCTCATCGAGATCTTCAATTCTCGCCAAATCATGGTTCCATCTATATTATACATTCTTACATTATATTTATCGGTCCTCAGATTTATTCATTATTTACAATTTATAATTTATAATTTACAACCACATTATTTTAGGTTTCATTGCTTAATTGAAGGTTTGTTTCATTCTGAAATTTTAGTTTCATTCTGAAAAAATCTGCATTTGCTTATTTATCTGGAAATAATTTGTTGGCAGCAGGAAAAGTAGCTGATCATAAAAATCATTGAGCTGCTTAGGATGAAATGTACATACAATGGTTCTTTATTGTACTGACGTTATTTACAATTTCATCCTCATATTGGGGTGGTAAGTTCATACATTTTGTCTTTACTTATGATATAGAATAAAGTGATGAATAGACTTGAAAATATCAATCAGAATCCAACCAGTATAATTGATAACATCAAATTATCTTCAAAATCTGTTGGAATTTTTCCTGATTTATCTTGCATCTTGCTATGCCAAAATTCTCAATTAGAACTAAATTTATGAGCAACATATTGAAACAGTGGTATTTTATCTGGCAGGTTTCAAAAATCTGCATCAGAGTTCTGAGCATATTCAAAGTCCAAACAGACTCTGGTTGGACTCTGAGCAGACTCCATTTTAATATTCTGCCATCCATCGGTAGATAAGCTGCCATAGTCTGCCATTGGTCCAGCCCACCACATGGTTCTATACCAAGTCTGCCCGTGACTTGACTCTGATCAGACTCCAAGTCCACCAAGTATTTGTAGACTTAAATCTGCCAGCCCAGAACACAATCAGACTCAAATCCATCAAATTTATTTGAATCTCAAACCAAATGTAACCTAATCAACTCACCCAAAGCATAATGGCTAACCCTAACCCTAATACTGTTATAGTTTCATAGGTGAAGGGGTAGAAATATAATATCATTGTGAGACTACCAGGCAGGATCCAACTCCACCTGGTACTCATGGACTTTGATATCGATCAGAGTCTGCCAGGCTGAGTTGGTAGGATGTCCTTCACTTAGTCTGCTGGTAGTTTGGTGTCTGGCTGTGTATCAGCCAATCTATAGCAGATTCAAGCAGAGTCCACTTGAAGGCCAATTGCAGTGGCAGCATGCCCTACTTGGAACTCTATAGTGGATTTTGATCAAGGCAGACGTGATCAGTCTGCCACCAATACTGCCAAATTTTGACCTAGATGCATATGATTATGTACTGTAGTACATATAATTAATTAATAATTATTAGCCCTGATATAGAAAACTTCATTGCAGTTGTTCCAGCTCTGAAGTATGCTGCTCAGTTGAACCACCATCAGAAGGTATTTCTTGTTTATCAATAATTTAATAGGATATACCATACACTCGTCATCGAAAAGAACTATTATAATATCTATGTGGACCTTATGTACCTAATGCACAATCCATGAAGAAATAATATGTTGGCTTAGTGATGGATGATAGGTCATGAACTATTAATAAATTTACAATTGTCAACATGCCCTGACACCATAATTTGCAGGAAGGTGAGATCAACAAGAGCCTGGTGCTCACAATAACATCAGACTCAATTGGAAAAATATTACTTCACCTAACAGTGAACAGGTTTTAAACTCTTCCTATTTTTGTTATTGCATTCTTATTCATAAAATTCCTGTGAACTCATTTGCTGTTTTTCAATAAATTCTAACAAATAATTGAATATAGGCCTATCTTGATGAAAGAGTATAGCTGTCTCGAGCACCACATGCAAAAGTCTGAGATTTGTCAACATTGTGGTTCATCTTACATCTACAAACTTACAAATCTGCAATGCTAAACATGACATCAGTCAGGTTGTAGCAGAAGGTGCAGAGAGACATGATGTCTATGGCTCACATCGTGTGAAACATGTCCTGAATACCGAGTGTCACTACCACGGTACGATTGCTACACTTCCACACTCACATGCTATCCTCAGTAACTGCTCTGGTGCATTCAGGTATTGACTCTATAGCGACACCAAGCATCAGGGAATGGGGATCAGGAAATAATGAAGATTATAAACTATGATTTTTTTTTGTAATTCACCCTGCCTGTAGTCACACATACAAACTCGGTGATCTGAAAATGAGCGGGGCGAGCGGGGCTCATTTTCAGATCACCGAGTTTGTATGTGTGACTACAGGCAGGGTGAATTACAAATAAAACCAAGCATTGGCATGTAATTTGCATAGGTATCATGTAGTTAATAGTGTAGTACACTCTACATGCAGGTTATCTCGTTGAACGAGAAAGGTATATGTACCAAGAGTGCCATATATAGAATTAAAACCTATAAACTATGAAGTTATAGATTTAGATGGGTGTTTATAAGCTTGGATAGAATTTATAAAGCTCTTGGAACATGTTTCAAGTGTTTTATAAATACTTATAAGAACAGTTGACACCCTTATCTTTCCCATTTGAATAACTAGTCTCGCACCAAGATAGGTGCTTCATTTTAAAACTTCGCGGATGAGTCTGTTATTTTTCCATTTGCTGAATTAATCGCATACAAATTGTTCGGATTTGGTCAATTGCAACGGTCTTGCTCATGTATAATTCACGTGAGAAGTTAATGCATTAGTCGTGTCAATAGACACCTAGAAACTTTAATCGCGAGTGGCAAATAATGAATGGTATAAATTGAATTGCCGGTGCCCTCATGTGAGTTGGGTTTCATATAACATTGGGTCACTAAATTGATGATTCAGGATCCCAAACCAGAAATCAAAGAGAATTGCTAAGAAAATGTTCAAACAGAAGATTGGGTATTGTATTTGTTGAAATGTTGACTCATTGAAGACACAGGAGCCAACATTTGATAATAATGTGTCTCTTAATTAAGCATTCATTATGACTGATATCATACTCATTGTTGTGTTATGTCCGAATGTGCACCTAATCTCAGTTAACCTCCCTGACTCACTGACTGCGGTTTTGTTAACAGGGAAGGGGCAGAGACGTGTCCACAGTACAATATTTACTGTCGGAACTACCGGTATGACATCAACCGGCCTAGGTGAAGCATTTCCAGGATAGACTCGGTCAGAGCGGCTTTGAATTCATAAATTGATAAGTGGTAAGGAATATTCGGCACGTCCGCACGTTGGTACCGACACGTTGGCGTCTGCCGTACAGTAAACCTATCGTAAATTTTTTGGTTGGTACCAACTTCATATTCCAGGCGCGTCCTAGACTAACTCAACCACTCACTTGTGATTTCTGTGTGTGCAATCACACTTGAATTGTTGTAATTACACGGAATTACACAACGACACACTCATCTATTAACCTACAAAAATCTTGTCTCAAAGAGATGCCGAATTTTATCGGTATCATTTTCATCTGTTTTTTGTCAGAATTGTCTCGTAAATGACCCCATAAATCACTTGTGATTTATGTACGAATAATGTGCTTTTACTCATCGATAGAGCACGTTTCACACTCATGATATTTCTGACATAAACTCTTTTCGTAGATGCAACATTTCTGCTTGATATGAACCAGAAATGTAACTTTTCTTCAATCACTCAAGTTTCTATAAATTTAAGGTTACCGTTCTTCAGGGGAAGCATATCAGGTTTGAATGAAACGTGGTACCTTGTGCCAGAGAACGGTGGGTATGTCATTTTCCCAGAATCAAGCATCCCTGCGAGTAGTGATCTACAAACACTCGGTATGACAATCATTAATAAATGACAGAGAACAAAACAATTAAAGTCTTTAGTTAAATAAATAGCTAAGTTTTATATTTTATAAATAAATTTTATTATTCTCCGAGATTAACGTAACAAAAACTCATGCTCACAAAAATGGATAAGTAAAAATTCCTCATGCGTCATGATATCCTAAACTCTGATCGTAATACATATTGGTGACTTCTATAAATCACAAAATCATTTTCAGATTTTCTGGAAGATCCATCAAGCAAAAGGCCCAGGAGCTCACTTTACCGACGGAAGCGCGATTACGAAGTGAAGCCGGTGCAAAGGCACAAGTTCATCATAGAAGTGGTAGTAGTAACAGACCTGGCCTTGCTCAGCCAGTTTAACAACAACGTGACGGCTATGGAAGAGTTCGCGCTGAGCACCATGGCCCAAGTGGACTACATCTACCAGAAAGTGGGCATGAGAGTTGCCCTGATTGGCATGGAGATCTGGAGACAGGAGGATAGGATGAATGTGTCAACGGAGGCAGGGGAGTCTCTCAGAGACTTCAAATACTACAGACGGAACACACTCCTGGAAGAGTTCAAGCAACATGACTCCAGCACCCTAATGACGTAGGTGTTCAACGATAATGTTTGCAGTTTTCTGTATGCAGGTTAATAATGAGACCATTAAAATTGTCATAACATCGTACGATTGTCTTTTGAAGTCTCATTTGGTTGGCAGTTGGCACTAAAACTCGAGGAGTTGGTAACGCGGCGGAAGTCTGCGATTTAACAACGGACTAGAGTGAAATTCACATTTGTTTACATTGCACTTAGCTGTGTGGCAGAAAGTGCTGCAGGCGTTTTTCCACCAATTTACTGATAAAACCATTTGTGAGCGTCCAATTGATACCAAAGTCCAATATTAGCATGCATACAGTTTATGGGAATCTAAAACTAAAAAGCGTTTGTGAAAATGTGAAGCAATTCCATCATAAAAGGCCTGGATAATTGCAAATGTAATTACGGACCGAAATTAATTTTTGGCCCGAAACTGCCAGTCTTGGTCCGAATCTGACTTAATTCTGCTGCATATTCGTCATTTTTAAAATGAAAATGGTTCGATTTTCCCAGGCGATAACTGATAACCTGTATCCATGAAATCTTGAGTATCGAATGGTTTTGTCAGTGAATTAGTCGCAAAATGTGCGGAGCATTTTCAATCCAAAACTGATTTATGCTGTTCACAATTAAATTGGCCTTTACAACAAAACTAATTCAAACCTGCATGTCTTTCATAATATAAGTTCATAGTAGTTGCCGTATTGGAAAGTAATACGGTAAATAATAAAGGCTCGCCCTTCGGGCTCCATTTTATTTCTCACCGTATTATTACCCTGATTATCCGGCTAATGAATATATTCATTATTCCCTGTTTTAGAACCTTATGCTGAAGCTCAATCATCACCATAGATTTATACGTACCTACCCTAGGAATTTCCTGGGAATAGTATTTCCTTACAACAAAAAACTCTTGAGAAAACATGCCTTGAGTAACGTATTCTTACACGCGATTCTAGTGACGATAATACTCAATGCAAATGTTTCACACCTCTTCCATGGGAACATTTTACTTCAAATAGCCGATTTCAATCACACTAAGGGGATAAGATTTCTCAGGAATCTGCGGATGCAAACCTGGGGCACACCCTGAACATACCTGGGGCACACCTTGGGCACGTGACAGGAGGAAAGAATTCCCAAACTGCTTTCTAGATATTAAATTTCACAGCACCACTGCTTTCAAGGGAGTAGATTTCACAGCACCACTGCTTTCAGGGGAGTAGATTTCACAGCACCACTGCTTTCAGGAGAGTAGATTTCACAGCACCACTGCTTTCGGGGGAGTAAATTTCACAGCACCACTGTTTTCAGGGGAGTAGATTTCACAGCACCACTGCTTTCAGGGGAGTAGATTTCACAGCAACACAGCTTTCAGGGGAGTAGATTTCACAGCACCACTACTTTCAGGGGAGTAGATTTCACAGCACCACTGCTTTCAGGGGAGTAGATTTCACAGCACCACTGCTTTCAGGAGAGTAGATTTCACAGCACCACTGCTTTCAGGGGAGTAGATTTCACAGCACTACTGCTTTCAGGAGAGTAGATTTCACAGCAACACTGTTTTCAGGGGAGTAGATTTCACAGCAACACTGCTTTCAGGGGAGTAGATTTCACAGCACCACTTCATTCTGGGGAGTAGATTTCACAGCACCACTGTTTTCAGGAGAGTAGATTTCACAGCACCACTGTTTTCAGGAGAGTAGATTTCACAGCACTACTGCTTTCTGGGGAGTAGATTTCACAGCACCACTGTTTTCAGGAGAGTAGATTTCACAGCAGCACTGCTTTCAGGGGAGTAGATTTCACAGCAGCACTGCTTTCAGGGGAGTAGATTTCACAGCACTACTGCTTTCAGGAGAGTAGATTTCACAGCAGCACTGCTTTCAGGGGAGTAGATTTCACAGCACCCCTGCTTTCAGGAGAGTAGATTTCACAGCACCCCTGCTTTCAGGGGAGTAGATTTCACAGCACCACTTCATTCTGGGGAGTAGATTTCACAGCACCACTGTTTTCAGGAGAGTAGATTTCACAGCAGCACTGCTTTCAGGGGAGTATATTTCACAACACCACTTCATTCTGGGGAGTAGATTTCACAGCACCACTGTTTTCAGGAGAGTAGATTTCATAGCAACACTGCTTTCAGGAGAGTATATTTCACAACACCACTGCTTTCAGGGGAGTAGATTTCACAACACCACTGCTTTCTGGGGAGTAGATTTCACAGCACCACTTCTTTTCAGGGGGAGTAGATTTCACAGCACCACTGTTTTCAGGAGAGTAGATTTCACAGCAGCACTGCTTTCAGGGGAGTAGATTTCACAACACCACTGCTTTCAGGGGAGTATATTTCACAACAACACTGCTTTCGGGGGAGTAAATTTCACAGCATTAATGCTTTCAGAGGGAGTAGATTTCACAGCATTAATGCTTTCAGGGGAGTAGATTTCACAGCATTAATGCTTTCAGGGGAGTAGATTTCACAGCATTAATGCTTTCAGGGGAGTAGATTTCACAACACCACTGTTTTCAGGAGAGTAGATTTCACAGCAACACTGCTTTCAGGGGAGTAGATTTCACAGCACCACTGCTTTCAGGGGAGTAGATTTCACAGCACCACTGCTTTCAGAGGGAGTAGATTTCACAGCATTAATGCTTTCTGGGGAGTAGATTTCACAGCACCACTGCTTTCAGGAGAGTAGATTTCACAACACCACTGTTTTCAGGAGAGTAGATTTCACAGCAACACTGCTTTCAGGAGAGTAGATTTCACAGCACCACTGCTTTCAGGGGAGTAGATTTCACAGCACCACTGCTTTCAGAGGGAGTAGATTTCACAGCATTAATGCTTTCAGGGGAGTAGATTTCACAGCATTAATGCTTTCAGGGGAGTAGATTTCACAGCATTAATGCTTTCAGGGGAGTAGATTTCACAGCACCACTGCTTTCAGGGGAGTAGATTTCACAGCTCCACTGCATTCAGGGGAGTAGATTTCACAGCACCACTGCTTTCAGGGGAGTAGATTTCACAGCACCACTGCTTTCAGGGGAGTAGATTTCACAGCATTAATGCTTTCAGGGGAGTAGATTTCACAGCATTAATGCTTTCAGGGGAGTAGATTTCACAGCACCACTGCTTTCAGGGGAGTAGATTTCACAGCTCCACTGCATTCTGGGGAGTAGATTTCACAGCACCACTGCATTCTGGGGAGTAAATTTCACAGCATTAATGCTTTCAGGGGAGTAGATTTCACAGCACCACTGCTTTCAGGGGAGTAGATTTCACAGCACCACTGCTTTCAGGGGAGTAGATTTCACAGCACCCCTGCTTTCAGGGGAGTAGATTTCACAGCACCACTGTTTTCAGGGGAGTAGATTTCACAACACCACTGCTTTCAGGGGAGTAGATTTCACAGCACCACTGCTTTCAGGGGAGTAGATTTCACAGCACTACTGCTTTCAGGGGGAGTAGATTTCACAACACCACTGCTTTCAGGGGAGTAGATTTCACAGCACCACTGCTTTCAGGGGAGTAGATTTCACAGCAACACTGCTTTCAGGAGAGTAGATTTCACAGCACCACTTCACTCTGGGGAGTAGATTTCACAACACCACTGCTTTCAGGGGAGTAGATTTCACAGCACCACTGTTTTCAGGGGAGTAGATTTCACAGCACCACTGTTTTCAGGGGAGTAGATTTCACCGCACCACTGTTTTCAGGGGAGTAGATTTCACAGCACCACTGCTTTCAGGGGAGTAGATTTCACAGCAACACTGCTTTCGGCGGAGTAGATTTCACAGCACCACTGCTTTCAGGGGAGTAGATTTCACAGCACCACTGCTTTCAGGGGAGTAGATTTCACAGCAACACTGCTTTCGGGGGAGTAAATTTCACAGCATTAATGCTTTCAGGGGAGTAGATTTCTATGGACCCACTGTTGGAATGGCCCTGGTGGGCACTATTTGCCAGAGCAGCTGCTGTAACGTTAACAGCAACACCAGGAACAGCTCCAAGTTCCTTGCGTCAGTCATTGCTCACGAGTTGGGACACAACCTTGGACTGCGCCACGACACAGGTTAGTAAGATGCAGGCGTATTACTGGTAATTGGCATGGTAAGATCTGAGTTTATCAAGTGTAAAACGTCCTAAATGACTCAACTTCCTTCACGATATTCTCAGGTATATTTCCAACAGACTCACTTCACCAGACTTTCAGTGACGGATGACGATGACGACTGCAAGTGTCCACCGGACCACACCACCTGTATCATGGGAGGTTCTATAGGAGGCGTCGTACCCAAGCTGTTCAGCGACTGTAGTAAGGAGTTCCTTAACTCCACTGAGTTTGTAGAGGAGGACTCCTACTGTTTGTGGGACGTGCCGGAGTCACTGTACGGGGACCCGGTGTGTGGCAATGGCTTTGTGGAGGAGGGGGAGGAGTGCGACTGTGGTTCTGAGGAGGTAGGAGGGTGGCTGTTTTGTCTGATAAGGTGTACTTTCATCCGTTCTGAACATTGAGTTAGGAGTTTTCAGTTGACGACTTCAAACTCTCTGATACTGCATTCAACTTTTACCACTTACTATTGTTTCGTCACCGATTGTTGCGTCAAACAACTTACAGGGTGCGCCAAAAGTCTTGTCCCCTTTTACTTTTTTGATTATTCGAAAAATACAGCAGATATTTCGATTTTGTAAAAAGTTTCGTTAAATACAACCAAAGAATGGCAGATTCTGAGATTTTTGGGTTGCTATGACTTTCATAGCAACCACACGAGTCTCCATAGCAACCAGGCTCAAAATGGAAGAATCTGGGCGTCTTTAAGAAAACAAACTCACTAACGGCCATTTATTTCAATTCTATTGATGATGGAAATGGAAGTAAACAATACAAAATCATCAAATAAAGTGAATCTAGCTCAAAAGGGATTCAGTGCATGTTCGAAGTAATCTCCTTGGGTAGAATTTGGGGCTAATTTTAGTGAAAATCCTTGAATTTTAGGCCCGGTTGCTATGGAAACTTGTGTGGTTGCTATGGAAGTCGAATCAACCTGAAAATCTCAGAATTCAGCATTGACTGGTTATGATCACTAAAAATTTTCACAGAATCGAA
The DNA here is from genome assembly GCA_011033025.1 of Beroe forskalii. Lineage (NCBI taxonomy): Eukaryota > Metazoa > Ctenophora > Nuda > Beroida > Beroidae > Beroe > Beroe forskalii. Next base: position 393,929 of record WFMF01000016.1, read on the forward strand.
ATATCTATCCTGTATGATGACCAATCAAATAAGCAAATTTGGTCTAGATTTATGTCAAAAATGCCAATAATCTTCAATTTTTATGTCGGTTGCTATGGGAACTCGTGTGGTTGCTATGGACGTCATAGCAACCCAAAAATCTCAGAATCCGCCATTCTTTGGTTGTATTTAAAGAAACTTTTTACAGAATCGAAACATCTGCGAAATTTTTCGAATGATCAAAAAAATAAAAGGGGACAAGACTTTTGGCGCACCCTGTATTAATATTTTCACTTCTAGGAGTGTTTGGCGAGTGACCCGTGTTGTGAGCCTGTTGGGTGTAAGCTGAAGGAAGGAGCTCAGTGCTACGCGGGAGACTGCTGTGATGACTGCAAGTTCCTGCACTATAAGAAAGTGTGTCGGGCTGCATCCTCAGAGTGTGACTTGGTGGAGTACTGCAACGGAACACACCCTCAGGTAGGATTGTCTGTTGTCTACGTGTTGTTTTGTTAGACTGGCTAATAACCACATGATATTGGAAAGCTTCTGATATTATAATCTGTCATACCAATCAATTTCTTACCGCAAGCGGTTCATGTGCCTTGTTATTGCTTGCTGAACGTACGTACGTTTAGGGTACGTTTAGGGTTGTTTGACTGGGCGTGCTCAGGACATCTGCGTCATGCGCGTCTCCTTCCAGCTCAGCAATGAGTTGTTGTTCATAGCTGTGTACCCCGGAACAGGAGGTGTATCCGAACTGCTCAAGGAACCTGCCTAAACCGATCTTGAAGCTTTCAAGGGAATTCAGTTGTGAGGACGGCTGGTAAAGTATTCCAAAGCTGAGCGGCTTTTACACCAAATGAACTGTCATAGTCACTACGAACAGATAGCTGGGCTTTTGGTGTTGATCTTTGGGATAGTTGCCTTGACCCCAAGCCGAGGATGGTCCTTGAACTGCATTTGTACATCGTTTGGGGCATGTCTGTTGATCATCTTCCATACTTGGATGATGCAGTATCTCTCTCGCCGGCGCTGAAGTGACATCAATTTGAGCTTCTTAAGTCGGTCCCAATAGCTCATGTCTGATAATCCAGATATTTTACGGACAAAGCATCGCTGAACATTTTCGAGCTTCTGAATGTCTGATATCTTAACAGGATTCCAAACAGGGCAACAGTATTCGAGTCTGGAACGAACCATAGACTTATATAGAGTGAGCATGACAACAGGAGATCGATCAGCGAAGGCACTGAGAACCCAGGATGCCATTTTACGGGCACCTTGTGTAATTTGTTCGATATGGGGTGACCATGATCTATCACTTGAAACAAGGACTCCCAGATCCCTGACCGTCTCTTTCAGTTCTATAACGTCCTTTTGGCGTTTTGTACTGGAAATTCTCCAAATAGAATGGGAGCTGCCTTAAATAGTAAGAACTATTATGGATAGTTTAGGAGCTGAAACTTGTCTTCATGAAGCTCCATGTTGTTGATGGTTGACCAATCAATAACACTACAAAGGTCTTCTTGTATGCGAGTGGTGCTTTCTATCCCAACGACTTGAGATATAAGCTTGGTGTCGTCAGCAAAGCACAGTCCTTTACAGTTTTTAAGAGTAGGAATAAGGTCATTTATGTAAAGGAGGAACAGTATAGGCCCCAAAACTGTACCTTGTGGCACGCCACTGATCACCCGTTGGGCCGATGACAGAGCCCCTTCCACCTGAACAGTCTGAGTGCGGTTAGTGAGGAACTGTTCGATCCAGGACAATACCTTTCCCCCGATGCCATAACGCTTCAGTTTCTCGAGCAAGACTTGGTGGTCGACTTTATCAAAAGCCTTGAGTAGTCCAGGTATATGACATCTACTTCATCATTGCTATTGAGACAGCTGTAGATGAATTCTATGACTAAGCAGCTGGGTCAGGCAACTGCGCTTTTCCTGAACCCATGCTGGTTGTTGCTTATCAAATTTGCCTCTTCAAGATAGGTAACAAGCTTATCTCTGATTATTCGTTCGAAAGTTTTGATAACGTGTGATGTAAGGGAGACAGGCCGATAATTCGCGGGGTCAGTGCGATCACCTTTCTTGTAGACTGGTGTTATAAATTGAGACTTGAGCTCAGAAGGGATGACTCCATTGGCAAGGGAATGTGACCAGTATGTGTAACGGGGCAGATAGTTCGTCTCTGCAGGAGCTAAGGATTCTTGCAGGAATGTCGTCGTCTGGGCATGCCGAATAAGGGTCAAGTTCTTTGAGGGCAGAGATTATGTCTTCTTTTGAGAAGCTAAAGTCAAGGAAGGAACTACTCATCCCTTGAGGAAGCCCATTTGATTGTAGGCATTCATTGATGTTGGCTTTGGCAGGGTCACTGAAAACTTTCTGATATTGAGATTGAAGAATTTCTGCTTTGGTTTTCGGATCACTTATGAGTTCGTTTGGGGATTTACGAAGCACTGGGATTGTAGATTTGGTCTTTTGGAACCGTTTGGCATAAGAGAAGAAGTATTTCGGGTTACTTCTGATGGTTTGGACGGCTTTCTCCTCTCTACGGGTTAAATTTTTCAATATTTCTTTCTGGATGTCATAGACAAGGAGGTTAACTTCTTTGGTTAGATTGGGGAGTAAACGTGACATAGGGTTCCTTTCCTGTAGAGCACGTATTCTGGAATTGAGCTTTCTCCTTTTTCTCTTCATGCCTGTAACAACACTGGTTTGTCTGCGCTGTGTATGAGAGTTACTTAATGCTTTGTTTGATGGGGAACAAAGTAGAGTGATTTGTAGTACAGTGAGCTTCATCAGTTCAAGGTATTGCTCAGGATTACAGTCACAAATTATCCACAGATCTTCCCATTCCACATCTTTGAATGCTTCTTTCATAGCACCAAAGTCAGCGTTATGGTAGTCTGCTGCTCGAAAGGAGTGAGGGTCCCGGCTCTCGGTCGGGGAATCCTGGGTCAAACCAAGCATGTCATAGCCAAGTAGGGCTTGAACCAGAGAGTGGTCAGACAGGATGGTAGGCTTTACTCTGACTTCTGCTACGTAACGTGGCGCGTTAGTAAAAGCAAGGTCAAGTGTGTTATCACCTCTGGTAGGCTCGGTAACAATTTGAGAAAGTTGGTTTCTATCCATGAAATCGAAAAGATCGGCCACAGAGTCTGAATTATAGGATAGTGGCATCTTCCAGTCTATTTCGGGGAAGTTGAAGTCCCCAAGGACATATAGATCTGGCATTCTGTGCTTGTCTGAGAGACGGTCAATTAAATCTTGGAGGTGACAAAGCATTGCAGAAAAGGCTGTCGGATTTGCATCTGGGGGCCTATATATTGCAGCAATAACAGTATGGCTTGCTTCGAGATAACAACATACCATATTGTTCTGTTGGTCTTTATACTGAGAAACCTCTTTGACGAGTAGCTGATCATGGAGGTAAAGAAGACAACCTCCACCAACTTGAAGCACACAACTTCCTTCAACCCTCACACCTACAAGGGATGACTTGCTCCATTGTGGGTTAAGTGAGCAAACACTCACTCTTACACTTGTAAAACCGCATTACTTTTGCAGTTTGTAATCTCACATATCCCAATCGTACCTTAAACTCCCCTCCCCCTCAGATTTTACTCATAATCTTATTATCTGAACCCAAGCCTTTAATTTACTAATTTACACATAACTTTCGATGCTAGCACACGTACCTACATGCAGTTATTTTCTTCAATATTTTAATGATTGATTTTATGTGTACGCCAATGTTCATTGTTGAGCAAATTCAATTACTGAATAAAACCGGTGTGTAAGAAAATACGTGTCATATTTCAAACTAAGTCAGTAAACACTAAACAGTACACTCGCATATCAATATCATGTAAGTAGTGAAAGTATTGGCAGGAAAAACTTGATATCGTAATTTGAATTCCTAGGTGAAGCTAGATACGAAGAAACTCTCTTAGTAACGTGCAGTTATTAAGATAATTATTCCATTTCTCCAAAAATTGATAGACAGGTACTTTTTACCATAATGAAGGCCAAATCATGATTTGATAACAGTTCCGCATTTGGTGGTGCATTTCATCGTCCTTGATTAGATTCGGCATATGGAGAAAGTCTTGCACTCTTTATAACACAATGTTATATTTGAAAGACCAAGTCGAATTTAGGCCCGAGTTTACCAGGTCCCTATAAGACCACAAAACTGCTAATTCTGTATGTTTTACGCGACGTGGGACAAAAAGGTGGCAAAAAAGGGACAAAAGTCGCCTGAGGCGACGTGGGATTTTAAGGCCTCATATGTGCTTGATATGAGTTGTTATGGTTAGATATCGTGTTTAAGAGTTGCCAGGCCATCATAGGAGCCACGCCCAACCTTGAGCCACGCCCAAAATCCCATCTTTCCTGCCAATATGGTGGCAAAAGGGACAAGTGTGGACATGGAAATTTCAGCCGATAAATCACTCCAAATCATTTCATTTCGATCTTAAAAGTTAATTTAGGTTTCTAGACACTAAATCAACCATTCACAGCCCGTGGCCACGCCCAGATTCCACGCCCCATAAATGCGCGAAAAGTCGCTAGCTGGGTGGCAAAAAGGGACAAAAAGTCGCCTGAGGCGACGTGGGATTTTAAGGCCTCAAATGTGCTTGGATATGAGTTGTTATGGTTAGATATCATGTTTAAGAGTTGCCAGGCCATCATAGGAGCCACGCCCAACCTAAATCTTTTAAAATTTTTTCCCCCTTTTTGCCTTTTGAATTTCAGTTTTTTTAAATTTTCCGCCATTTGTTGAATTGGCTTGGTTTCGCAGTTTGGTATTTTACTAATCAAAACACCTACCTGTTATAAAACCCCCAACTCCCAAATTTTTATTTGTTTATTGACGATTTATCATTTGGGGAGAGTTTGACAGGGGACGGATGGTCTGATCAAACTGTCAAAATATTTTTATAACCGACAGCCCCAGATTAAAAAATTTGGGGTGAGAAGATTTATGAAATAAAGAGAGGAGGGGAAATTTTAGACTGATATTAGGGAGGATTATCCGGCCACTTTCCGTTACAGTAGTTATAAAATCTGGACCGTCCATAAAATCCCCTATTTCCCTTAAACACGATCTCCAACCCCTTTTGTTTTTTGTAAGACAAAAGGCGTTGCGTGGAAAAAAGATATGGTTCGAAAAAACCTTCAAAAAAATTAAGTTCTGTTAAAAGCCCTTTTGAATATTATTCTGTTAGAAAAGTGTAAAAGTAAAATTTGAGTTTCTTGGCATGATTACATGATGACGGTAAAAAAAGAATTTTAATTAATTTCCCCCAAAACCTTCACCACGATTTGGAAGGAAATCCTAAATCATGGGGATAAGATATGCCCAAGTGACACAGCCTTTACCAAGGGTGGGGGTCTCCAGAAAGGACCCAAGTTTTTCCCCATGATATAATCCCTTTCCCCAACGGCTTCCTACCTAAATTTAAAAATATTTTTTTCCAAAAATTTTTGAAAAAAAATGAATGTTCTTTTTTATGAATAAATGAATGAAACAACCCAGTTGCAGTAAACTTTATTCAAAAGTAATTTAAGGTCACTGTGACGGCATAAGAAAATACTTTGGGTGAAATTTTTATAAATTTTTTAACGGTTACTTGGGGGGTTTTTCTTAACTCTGGAACTAGCAGCCTTAAGGTCATAAAATAGAGTTCCAAGCAGAATAAAAATTTAAAATAAAAAAAAATTTCATGGAACTTCCGGGGTTTTGAAACTAATGGACCTCTATTTTTAAAAGGCTTGAAATTTCCTCGTTTTTTTCACAAGAGGGGTAATAGGTTAAAAAAGGGGTATATTAAAAAGGGTTTGGTGTTCCCCAATGGGGAAAAAAGGAAAAAAACGAACTGCAGTGGAAGAAGAAGTAGGGAGGGGTGCTAATGGGAAACCCCTGGGGAAGACAAGTTTTTGCCACCCGAATTTGATCTCCTTTTTTGTGATGAGGGCTGGATTTGTTGATGAGACTTTCTGTCCCTGCCATCCACAAACATCAGTTCTGTGACGTATTCCCGATTTTTCTGATGGTTTTGACGGTTCGTGTCAAAAAATCACAAAGGTGTGGGAGTTTCCCAAAATTCAGTTAAAAGGGAAATTTCCAATTGGATCGAGGATGGGGGGCCCCTTTTTTAATGAAGGTCTCTAAAGTCCCAAACATGGTTTTCAAGAAAAGGATTTTTTAAAAAAATTTAAAAATGGGGGAAAGTTTATCTTTGTCGCCCCGGGGATTTGTTGTTTGTTCCCTTTGCAGTTTGACTTTTTGGGAAGGAAATAAGGTATGAAAAGTAAAAGAAAATTAAAAAACTTAACCCCAAAAAACCAGATTCATGCTGAGAGGGTTTTCTGCTTCCCGGGGTTAAAAATTTGCCATCTAACAAATACGTGTTTGGCATGAAATTTTCCCCAACCCGATAATAATGTTTTGGGGGGGAACCAATCTAATATCGTCACTTGTTTTAAAAATAGTCATAAAAAACGAATCCCAAATCAATTAACTTTAGTCTTTGGGGCTGTCTTTCTTTTGAGTTTTGAAAGTGCAAAAAATCTTATTTTGGGAAAAATATTCAAATTTTCTCAAAGGCCAGATGGGGGAGTATTTAGCCTTAAAACTTAAAGTTCTTTTTATAAACATGAAAGTAAAACATAAAAAGACATTTTTCCTCACTAATGGCTTGTGTTGGGGTTATGAAAGTTTGCAAATTTAATTAACGAGACTGTATGATGCCTCGGATGAAATGCATTGTACAAACCATTTTAATGAAGAGAGCAAAGATTTCATTCCAACCAAACTTGGCAGACAAAATATTGACTGTGTTGGGAATTTATGTAATGCCTACTGCAATAGAAACATTGCCCAGAGTTTCCTGGGAAAAACGTTATTAGGATGGTTTTGGAAGTTATGGTGGAAGTTCATCTAATCTGGCATCAATGCCAACTACAATTAAAGCAAAGTAAATTATAATGAAAAAGGTCGAACAATCTCTAGCAAACAACATGCTTTTCCTGTAACATTATGGTGTGACCTTTGCCTATGCTTACCTGGTCAATATACTTATTTCAGCACCACATGGACTGTTATCAAAGAAGCTGAATGGCTCAAGTACCAGCTGCTCGGCTATTGGGGGTGATCAACAGTTAGCCTGGAACCCAGGTCTGTCTGCAATGACATCAATAAGTTTCTTTAGGATGTCAGTGTGACTGTAACATAAGCATACCGCCTGTATCAAGAAAAGGTACCCTGAAGATTCTACTGATTAGCTTTTCTAGTAGTCGGCATGGCAATTGCCATTGCTCTCATTCCTCTTATAGGATACTTTGAAGATTACTTTGTGAATGGTCTTTACCATGGATCAGAGAATAGGCTGTTTCTGGGTGCCCCAAACAAAGCTCATCACATAAATATTCTTGAAGCATATTATGGCAGGCTGAGAACAGATTCTTTGAGATGGGACCAAATCCGGCAACTGATTAATGACATGTTTTCGAAGGATTACAGAGTCCCTCACAATAAATTGGGGTTTATGGAAATGATGAGTTTGTATTTTCAAATACATGGTCACATATGACGACTAACATATTCTTGTGTGGGCTCTTCATGCTTTTGCTGATCGTTTGTTTTCGGTGATAGCCATTGCGTACATCAGAATAGAAAGAACGTCGACAAATCAGCTCCTGCACTGTTGCAGATAAAGAAACCAGTAAAATACTCAGAAATCGAAGGAGAACCATCCAGAAGAAAGTTGCCATTATAATTATCACCAATTTCATCACTTGGATACCCTTCATAACAATTTGTATATTGCACTCCACAAGGGTTCTGGATGCCAGTAGCTGGTACTCGACTTTTTCAATAGTCTTAAATCCACTGAACTCAGTCATTAATCCTCTGATATTGAGCACCAATATTGTAGAAAAACTCGAGAGAGCTAAAGAATTGATCAGAAATCAACTGAAAAGAGCCCCAAAAGAAATGGCTGATGAAAACAAGGGCACTAAAAGGCTATCTAAAGGGTAAAACGCCAATCAATAAGAAATAAATATTATTATGAAAGAAATATTGTGCTCTAATGATCCTTTGTTGGAAGTTCTGGCTGTGTTTTTAACGAGGAATTATCAAAAAATGTGAGACATTCGTTCTATTGAAGTGTTGATGCTCGCATGATAAATCCGAGCTATCAGATTGGTTGTAAGATGGTTATACTGTTAAGTTGATTTGGTAGCTGAGTCTTTTGAGAATTGTTCATATCGGCAATTTCTTTCGCCTTATTGTTGAGGCTTGAATAATCACAAATCAGCACTCATGATTTTACGATTGAACCATGGTGCATTGTGAGTAAAACTAATATGTCACTGCCCATCGCCTATATATAATTACCATCAGTGAAACCCGTCCTCTCGGACTGCATTTAGTATAATATCAAAATGAGAAGACCTGTGCTCACTATGCAATGTTCATGTGAATCATGCTGCTTGTTAGCGTATATATGCAAATGATGTCAAACGTGACTGGATTGAATGAATTCCTATCTTCGTCATGCTTGATTGGATACTGGGTGGGGTCGGAAAAGGTCATCAATATGGATTTAGGAAGAATCATTCAACAACTTATTTGACTCTTGATATGTTTGATAAAATATTTGACTATAAATCAAATGGCAACACACCAGCATTAATTTTCCTTGACATTAAGAAGGCATTTGACACAGTAGACCATAGTATACTTATCAGTAAACTTAAATTTTATGGTGTAGATGGAACTGTTATTCTGTGGATCACAAACTATCTCAATAATCGAAAGCAAGCCACAAGATTTTTTTAGGTAAAGAAAGCAGCTTTCTCAGTATTAAATTTGAGGTTCCACAAGGTAGTTTACTTTGGACCACTCCTATTTAGTATCTATATCAATGACCTGGTGAATGCATGTAACTTGTCTCATCCATATCTGTTTGCTGATGATGGTGCACTATTATTTGATAATATATGTCGCAAAAAGTTATCTCAGTGTAAGGATAGAAATGCTAACAATAATTAAGTGGTTAAGTGTCAACAAATTATCCCTTAACATAGATAAAACAAAGATCTTAATTTTTGATAAAAAACCAACTTCTCTGTTAAAATAAGATTAAGTAATAATTATGCTATTAAAGAATGTAAGTGCTACAAATATCTCGGTTTGATGGTGGATAATCAACTTAAATTCGATATCCATATTGACTATATCAAGAAAAAAGATCCAGAAGAGGATTGGTGCTATGTACAGAGGAAGTAGTCTACTGCCTGTAAAATATAGGAAAATGTTTGCTAATTCCTTATGTTACCCCACTTTGATTATTTAGACACTATATATGGCCGTGAGCTCCAAAGACTAAGCTTCAAGAATTAGATATCCTATATATAAGAAAGTAGCTAAAATTGCCTTAGGTGTCGAAAAAACTGAAAGCAGCATAAACGTTTATAGAGATATGAAATGGCTCCCCCTACACTTAAGACGCCAAGTTCACTTATCATCCTATATGTTCAAAATACTAAATGGACATAGCCCATCTAACTTTATCTACAAATTCAACTTCATATCTGGAGGAAGCAGGGATGGAGCCCAATGTAATCTTTATACTCCAAAATCAAAAAATCTGAAGAATTTTTATTACTTAGGTGCTAAGGCATGGAATAGCATACCACTTGAACTAAGAAGTATTAGTGATCCAAAAGATTTTGGGAAAAAATACAAAACTCATCTATTGGACTCAGTAACTAGCGACTCTAACTATGCAGTGAACAATTCATTTGACCACATATATAAACCTAAGGTGTAGTGTCCTAAGGATCAAGTTATTTATTTGCTTTGGATACTAGCTCATACTATAAATTTCTTATACCCCCTGAATAACAATGTTGCAGTTTCCTCTCAATTGACAGTAACTATTTTTATTATATGTTTTGTTGCTTGCCCCAGTATCACAATAGGTACTGCCATTGATTTTAAATTTCTATTTTCTCATTCTTTACATTTTCATTTTAATGAATTTATTGTGCTGCTGAGGGACTTTTTAATTAAATTATTACTTAAAATTATTTTGAATTGACCTGGGATTGTCACTAAAATGCAGCCTGACCTTGGTAAGTCAATAAAATACAGCTTTATGTTTCTGTAAATAAGTTAAATACTCTTTTTATTTTATTCTTAACAGTATGCACTTTATTGAGAGTGTTATGAAATTAACTAACCAATTTATTTTCAGCATATTATTTGATATATTATAATTATTTCCTTAATGGGTGGCCTTGTTAACAGTCTTGATGATTGACTAAGTGCTGTCCCTCAGCACAACCGAGACGTTCCTCTATATAAATTATTGAAAAAATGTATATTGTAATTGTGCTGTAAAATTATATTCAAATTCAAAAATTCAAACTATGGAAGTATGGAATCCACACGTAAAAAGTCTTGGTTTCATAATTAACAACACTCATCATTTTAATGATCAAGTTATATATCACTCAAAAAGAAGTGTTTTCACACCCTCAGGAATCTGAGGAAAGTGAGAGGACTACTCCCAGAGACTCATATGAAGTTAGCATGGTTTTATCATCTTGGACTATAATAATGATGCTCTATTATTTGGTGCTGATAGAAGATAATTAATACAGAATGCAATAAATTTTAAGATCATCACTGGGAAGTTTAAATAAGTAGATATGATAACAAGTGGACTTGATTTACTTGCATTGGCTCTGTATTAGGAAAAGAATCATTTTTACTTGCATTGTTAGCTTATAAAACAGTTGTAGGGATAGCTCTTTCTTATATACAGGACATGTTTATTGTTTAGGTATGCATTATGCACATTATGGTCATTGGTCATGTTATTAGACTTTTAACCCCTTTTTCAAACTCAAAGTTTTGCAGTCGAGGTTTTTCTCATATTGTTCCAAAAGTTTTAAATAAACTGCATGTCACTGTATCGTCTGATGATAATACGTATTACAAGGACTTAAGACTTACTTTTTCAGGCTTAGCCAAGTTATATCGCTAATTTTTTTTAAAGTTTTAAGGCATCACGAATTTGTTAGTCATTTCAATATTTTTGGGTTCAAAATGTCGTCGATACTAAAAGCAGGAACCATCCGGAACCACTGGAATCCACCCGAACCCATTAAATCCATCCGAACCCACCTGATTAAGCCGCGAAACTTCCCGAACCAACCAGATACAACCAAACCCAACTGAAACCACCCGAAACCAACCGATCCCATCTGACCTCAACCAAACCAACCGGAAACTTCGGGTGGATTCCGGTGGTTTCCGGTTGTTTCAGCTTTGAGTATCAACGTCAAAATGTTTCAGTAACTGCTTATAATTTATCGCTTACCATAGGAAAATTAAGCTTTTTAAATTCAATTTTACAAAGGATTTAACATTGCTGAGTATAAGTTAAACTTTAAAGTATCGTTTTAAAAGTTCAAGTTTATTATTATTTCCCGAAAAAATCGCTCTTTAACATTTAAATCACACGAAAGTGTTTTATTCTCTTCTCACAGTATTGCGACAGAGAAACAGGCAAACAGACGCACGAACATTCCGAAAGTTTGACAATACAAAGTATGCATTTAATTTTAGAATCTGAAGATTTCAGAGAAGTTAGACTGCCATTTAATTATGTTTTGATTATGGTATGAATAATATTACACCAACTGAATTCAAGACTTACAAATTGATAAATTTAAACTTGGCTGAAAATAATAAAATACATAATGTTTTGTTTGATATTGTTGAGACTGAAGTAGTGAAGTATGCGCTTTCAAGAACTTAAATTATCAACTTCACATCATGAATGAATACTGCAGGATAGAAAAAAGTCAGTAGGTACTTAGGTAATACAATAGTATACTAGTACATTGTCCTGATTTTTTCATGATCTAGAATGTCCCATTGATTTGAATAAAAACATTTGCTATGATCTGAAAATCGTTGCAGGTTGGAAAGATTGTTAATAACCAAATTTAAGTCCTCTTTAGAACGCTTTAAGTAGTTTGTACCTATAATACCTTAATAATCAGAACCTAGCAAGCTATTTAAATTGAGATGACGATTGTGATTTAGTATCTAACAAGGTAAGGATACACACAGTTCACGGGCGATGCATGACAATTTTCAATTAATACTTGAACCACTACCACTGAAAGGTAATAGACTTCAGAACAAAATACATAACAAATCGTTATATGGAGAAGTATGACATAGTAGCTGCTCGCACGAGGACTGTCTCCAGAGAAGTTATACTATGTCACCATTTTCCACAGTGAGCCATGAAAGATATAAAGTGTGACTCTCAACAACAACCAATTTATTATGAAGTGCAATGTGCAGAAAGCAGGATAGGTGTACGTCATAAAATACCGATCATTCATTTCGCATGCCTGATGCAGATTGAATTGGTACGTTATTATGTATCTTCTTGTCTATGTTATTTTCTAAAAGCTGTGCCTTGACCAATGACTACGTCACGGTAACTTGATGATACTATCGTATAATACAATCAACAATGGCAAGGCTTATAATAGAATTTACGATGGTTCACATAAAGAAAATAAAACTCCCAACTTTCCAGGGTAATGTCGAGGAAGGTTTGCGAAGCGGACAATCCGTTCTCATTGCTGCTTCCATTCGTGTACTGATGTGTCTTACACAGTTGGATGAAATACTTGGCATACCACGACTTCCTTGTGTCATCCATCACCTCTGAAGGGAGAAAAAAGTGGTGCGATGTCATTTACCAAACACAAAAGTTATCAAAGTTTGCTCAAAACTGGATCCAGCTCAAATTAACGTGCTATATTTTCTTGGCTCTTGAAGAACGTTTCAGTTATCATTTCGGAATATCTATGAAAGTCCGCACATACCATTCAAATGGAGACCGATCCTGCCGATAAGCTTAGCAATGGTTACCAGAGCCATGGTTGGTTTGTCGGAGACAGCCTGATCCATGTAGGACCAAACTGTAGGGGCGATGCTCTGTCCTATCACTTCTGGAAAACGTGTTATGGGAATTTAGGAGAAATGTGGACATGGTTACTATCATATTTTCTATTCGTAAATTTTTGCAGGTAGAGAAATCAAGATTGATAATTTTTGAGATTTTGAATGAAAATAATGATAACAATTACAGATATCAACAAGGACATTTACAGAACTTAATAGCAGTGTCTCTCACTTACCTTTTGTTAACGAGGGACAGATATCAACCAGGACGGTAATAGCAGTGTTTCTCACTTGGACCTCCTCGTCTTGTAACAACTCGTGAATCTCCGGTAGGATTAGCTTCACAGTATTTTCGACACTGCAAGAGGGAAGACTTTATTTATGTTCCGAATTTAAAGACCGCCGTATACCATCTCGTAATATAACAAATCTTTTTTTTGATGTCATAAATAATTTAAAAAAAGATAAACATTGATTTCATACTTCTCCTCCACAGCTTTTTCGACTTAATCGACCCACGTGAAAGCATACAGACAGCTGACTGCTGAATGATGCTTGATTTGAAATCATATGGCAGTCAAAGTCAGATTGAATAAGACTTTGAGGCTTAAAGCATCCAATTGTCTTTTCAAACGCTGGTCGTTTTCAATTTAATTGCTGTTTTCAGCTAGTTTGGTTGATGTCACCAATTCACCACTTTAAACCACAATAATGACATCACTCATAATTGACTACTTCTGATTCACAACCAACAGTACCACGAGATGACAGGCCATCACGCCTTTGTTATCTCAGTTATAAAATAGACATTTCTAGACGACTGCCAGACGTCAACTGTTTTCATTTTGATGCTGTTTATGTCAGTTTCGACATGATCCTTATTTTACTTATGATGGTGGTAGCTCAAGCTCAGGCCAAAGGGAAGTTCTATCTAATCAATCAGAATGGATATAACAACAACAATAGGAGTGGCTTACTGATGGCAGAAAATATTGGATCTTCACGGGTGAATAAGATAGTTGTCAGTATGATCCACTTTGTTGTAATTTCTAAAATTTTCAATTTATCAAAATGAATCATTGCATGTAAAATTAGCTCCAATAGTTTCACTTTGTAGTGATTTTAATTTTGAATTTCACAGACCGGCGCAGTCTGTGGTGAATACTATTTCAACAACAAGGCAGCCACTGTTATCTGCAGAGAAATGGGACAAAAAGGATATGTTTCTTGGAAGATAGATGGCAACTGGGGATACAGAACAGTGGTGCTGAATAATGTCAACTGCAACGATGATACAGCACCTTTTTCAAATTGCACATACTCAACTCAGTCTAGTTCAGACTGCTACTATCGCTATAACTACCGCTATAACTACTACTATGTATACCTCGAATGTTCAGGTGAGTTTTCTTCTCACTATCTAACTATAAACTATTGCTGTCATTGCCATCGACATTAGACATTGAAAATAACTGCAATATGAAGATGGTTGATTCAACGATTCATCAGAGGCCGCAGCTCTCGATTGAAACTATCAACTTTCTTACTCTTTCATTTTTCATAATTTTCCTAATAAATCGATATAACCCGGGAAAACTTCAAGGGAAAAGGATCCCTGATAAGCTCAATTATGACACTAAAACAATCTTTTCTTTCAGCCGACTGCCGTGAAAACTATTACAAATCATCAGACAGTTGCATTCCATGTCCCCAAGGCAGCAGCTCAAAAGCTGGTTCTACTTCCTGCACCTGCCATGCAGGAAAGTTTTTGAACACCACTGATAACCGCTGTGAGGACTGTAAACCTGGCTACTACAGCTATCCGAATGCACCAACTTGCATCAAATGCCCTTCAGGAACCAACTCTACCAAAGGCTCTTCCTTCTGTGAGTGTCCCCCGGGTCTCTACTTCTCACAGGGTCACTGCAAGAAGTGTCCCTCTGACCAGTACAGCAATGGCAACACTACGGTTTGTACGGCGTGTCCCCCTGGGTCACGGAGTGTCCCCGGGTCACAGGTGTGCAACTGTTCCGGGGACTGTATTGGAGTAACGAAACATGCCACACTTGTCCAGATAACTACTACAGCTACACAGGCAGTACAAACTGCACTGCTTGTCCAGGCAACTACACTTCAGCCACCTACCAAGCATTCTGTACCTGTCACCCTAGATTCTACTGGAACACAACGATGGAACAATTGTCTACAGTGCCCCATCAACCACTACAACTCCAATCTAACCAGACCTTGTGTCGCCCCTGCCCCACTCATTCCACCTCAGTGGTTGGGTCGGAGACTTGTAACTGTAGTGCAGGGTACAAACTGACACATCCTGATCTGTGTGAGATGTGTCCAGAGAACACTGTTAGTGGTGAGGGGGCAACAGAGTGTGTCCAGTGTCCCCACTTTAAAGCAGCAGCCCCTGGATCAGAATTCTGTTACAGGTACTTTAATATTTAGTTGATCTTAGTTTCTCTATCACCATTAGCGTTAGTAGGTATTTGAAGTAACTTATTTTGCAATTTTAAAGTTGGTGTTTGACATAACCTCATTCAGGATTCTGACTTTGCAAATCAATTTTCTGAGCAGAAAATTGATTCTTAAAGTCCGAATCAGAAGCTTCTGATCCAATGATCTAACGGTTTCTGATCTTATGGTTTCTGATCCTACGGTTTCTGAGAGCGAGTAAAAGGAAAATACAGAAATAATATGAAATCTCCATCGCAGGTGCACTCTAGGACAGTACTGGACAAACCACACCTGTGTCTCGTGCCCTGACCAACCTCTATGGGGACGGAGTCCACTGTCTGCAGTGTCCCCCCGGATTAAGTGTAGACAGTGGGTTCTGCTACAAAGTGGCAGATCCAGACGACCTGTCTGCGGTCATGGCTCCCCTCAGTAGCACAGACAGTGGTCTTACCGCATGGTGTGCTATCTTGACAGTGGCTCTCTTGGTGGGAGTGGTGTTTGGGTTCAGGAGGGAAATTCAGCAGGGTGGGCAGAGTCTGGTGAACATGATGAAGAATCGCCGGAGAATGAAGGAGGAGAAGAAAACAGGAGGGAAGACTGATGGGGCTCTAAGGTTTAAAAACCGGTGTACTTTGGAGTTAAACACAGCCCCAGATGAGTCTAAAGGAGCAGGATGAAAAGGAGAATGATCCGTTGGATGACGGAAATGGTTCCAAGAAATGTCAAGAGAATGAAGAGTCGTATGAGGAACTTGATTTTCATCAAGACACTTGAGATTGAGAAAAAATAATTATTTTGATCTCGTAATTCCTTCTTTTGAATGATGAACATGGACCTTAGCGCACAAATGTTCGATTGAGAGTGACATTTTTCGAAGTTTCGTTCATTTCATGCGAATGCGTTATAAAATATGTTGAACCTACAGTAATGTTTTGATAAATTGACTTATATTTTTGATGAACTTTTGTTCTATTTTATCCAACGACTTTTTATATAAAAAGCAGCTAAATTTGATATGGTCATTTCGAGGGTACAAATTTGAATAAACAGTACATCAATGCGTCTCAACAAGACACATGAAAAATTTTACATGAATATCTGGGGGTGAATCTGGGACATTTGGATATTTCTAAGTTTTTACGGACCCGAATGGTTTGGACAAGTCGACCAGCTGGCGGCACATGGCACTCCGTACGTCGTAGTCTATGTCCTGACAAAGCATCTTTATCGTCGGACAGATCTCACTCTCTACCTGAAACGTTCTCAATCAAAGGTCTCAAAAATCAAAATTTCATCTCATCTTTTGCGAATTTTACCATTCAGTAAGTGTGGATAATTAAACTTGAACAGGAGTTCTAAATTACCACAAACATTAAAAACATCATGAAAGAAGCGCTACAATACCACAAAAATAATAAATGCTTTCATCTAGAAATTTCTGAAAATACGATAGAAAGAAAGAAGTAAAGCTCTTTGAGACATCATTCAGTCATAAGATGGTCGATGCATGATATAATTCAATATTTGGAACGGGTTAAAATTTTTCCCATATTTGAGACGGTTTGAGAAAAATTAAATAGTCTATATAATATAATAGTTCCTCAGAACACGCTTTTCATCCAATCAAAAATCTCACGTTATGTGTATAGGGCATATATTTTGTTAATTGCCAGAGCAACCTATGTAGGTTCTTAGATTAACATTTTGTAATACATTTAAGTATTTATATAACAATAATTAAACTGGTGCACACATTCAATTAACAGGCCCACGTTTTATAACGCCCGTGTGTTATAAAACACCGAGAGCTGTTAATCGGCGGTGTGGCGTCATCAATTCACTACATTAAACTTTGATAATGACGTCACTCTAAACAGCTTACTAGCTGATCGCAACCCATAGGGGTACCTGTGCCATATCAAGTTTCAGACAAAGAGCTGTAATCAACTGGGAGCAGGCTATTCTCGAGGATGTTTTCTGCGATAAGTTACCTGAAAATTGATGTTTTATTAGCTGTGAGCAACGTCTGGAACTTTGGTACTGGGTTATGAATTTGACTTACAGAGTCAAATTCCGAGATGTTTCTAGAGATTAGAAATAACATAATATTGGGACAATGGCGACTAAACTAGCATAATATTATGTATGCATCATATTTTAGAGGAAGAATGTAAGAAATTGGCAACGTAGAGTTTCTACCAAACATCTCTGAAAAAAATGTTAAAAATAAGGGTGAATAGGTAATACTAATAGAAATACTAGAATGTATGATATGAAAGTAACCTTTAGCTAAGACCATCTTGATCATGTTAGTCTTAGTAATCTGTTCCTCTGCAGCTGTGTCAATGTAAGTTACCAGGGCATCAAGCCACGTGCTCTCAACCTCGGCTTCATGGGTAGACAGGTGTGTCTGGGGGGTTACAAGTTGTCAGAACGTGTGTGTGTGTGTGTGTGTGTGTCTGGGGGGTTACAAGTCGTCAGAACGTTTGTTTGTGTGTGTGAGGGGGGTTACAAGTTGTCAGAATGTGTGTTTGTGTGTGTCTGGGGGGTTACAAGTTGCTAGAACGTGTGTTTGTGGCTTGGAAGGGAAAATAAGGAGAGGGATATTCTCCTAACCTTCATGGTTTGAATAAAAAGCCTCGAAATATCCGGGCCATAAGATGTATGTTGTACGTATGTACGAAGAACATGGTGTCAGAGCAGTTGATTTACCCATATTAGAGGGATGATGTGAGCAGATAGCTGGTCATCAGGCAGTATATCGGTGGAGGACAACGTTTTGACGCACTGAAAACAGGTGTTGAATTCATTAATTTTAGTTTTATTAACTAGTAAACTTTGAGTACAAACACTCAAACAGAGCTTCCATATTTTCAACAGCGACATCAACGAGATACAGATAACGATGTAGGTACCAACTAACCTTCCCACAAGCAATCAATAGGTCGGTTGATGTCGTTGCGTCTACCATTTCCTGAAATGAGAGTGATATTTCAATGATTTTATCCAAAAATTACTAGAATAGCATTTTAGATATTTACTCTTTAAAATTTCTCCATTATCTGAATGATCACATAAAGTTTCTTTTGAAGTTTTAATAAGGGGTGCAGAAATAGGTCAAAATTTTACATTTACACATTTAATAACTTCTGTGATGTGGAGTTGTGCAAGGTATATTATGGCCTAGTAGAAGCTTTCATTGTTGAAACTTGAAGCGTCATTAGAGTATTAAAAAGTAGTACTGTTCATTAGACGAACTGCTACATACGACAAAAACAATCAAGTTTTCGTGTGAAATTTTATCGAGATATGCAGGATTGCTTGGTACCTGTATTTTACAGCAAGCATCATTTAAGAGTCTGTAATTATCATATCATGGCGTTCGAGAATGATGGATGCAAGCTTGGAAGAGTCTTGTATTATTTCTTTGGAACTTAGGAAGGTAAATTTCTGAAAATGTATATCCTATTCTTGCATAGGTTCTTTTATTCATAAATTACCATAAGTTAGAAATGTATGATTGCATGAATGAAAGAAACTTGCCACAAATTTGGGGAGCAACTCAGGAATAGCTTCAGGTTCTCCTCGAAGCAGATTTGGCAGATTATTTGCCAGGCTGATCTTTTGTGATTCCTGACCATCACTGAAAGGTGTTTTTCAATAATAACATTTTTAAACATTGGGATCAGACCCTGTGCACAATGTAGAGGAGACAATAAGTAGACCATGCAATTTAAATGTCATAAACCAAATTTGACTATTACAGTATTGCACTATTGCACTTATTATATGATTTCAGGCATATATAATTCCAACTAGGATTCATTCACATTTAAATTCAAAAGTGTTCTCCATTTTGCCATTTATTCTTATTCAAAATAGATTTACTGATTTAATAACAAATGAATTGTTTTGTTGCTGAGAGCCCTACTGTGCATTCATGTCTTTATATTTCTAAAATTTTCCATTCTATAACACACTGAGTGCATTAAGGATCATACAATATTACCTGAATATTAATAAAGCTCTATCTTTTTCACAGAGGGATTCATCAAATCTGAGCTTTTCTATATCCTCTGCAGTCTGGAAAAAGGTTATGTCATTTTAAAGGTGGTTCATGCCCTTATTATAAGGAAAACATGTTTCAGGTTTCTGAGTAATGGTTTACCCTCAAACCCACTGGTGCCGCCATGGTGCCGTGCCTATGTCAAAAGTGGGCCCAAAATGGGCACATTTATTCTAAAGCGACTTGGATGGGATCTAAGGTGTTCAATTGATCAATAATGGTCCTCTGAGTTACCATATTATTATTATATTATTATAAGAGACAGTAGGCTTACTAAAGCCTCCGTAGTGCCCCCAACCCCACGGATTTGGAGGACATATATGCACAACCATACCCTTCAAGAAACCTGGGTGGGCATGTATCCATTCAGGTAACGTACTATTTCAGAAACTTGTTTTCCAAAGTACAATCTCTCCCCCTAGCATAGCTCTAGGGTAGAGGTCTGAGAAGTTGAAGAAGTCAGCCGACCCTGTAGTGATTTGCTAGAAGTTAAAACAGTGTCATGAAGCTGTTAGGTGCTGCTACGCGTTGCAACATGTTACCATAAAAATTTGAAGTTGATATGTCAAAAAATGGCCAACTTATGGCTGAAAAATGTATGCCCATATATGGGCATACAATATCAATACATGAAACTAGACAAAATTCCTAAGAAACAAATAGAGCGCATTCTTGATTACTTGATTTAGGTCTTCAAAAAAATTGGCCCCAAAAGTGTAAAATTTTGCCAAAATTTCAGCAGTGGGTCTGGGGTTCCAAACCTGGCCAAGAAGTTGGCCCACAGAGTGTATCTCTTCAGTCAACCATTATCTCAGAAACTTGTTTTCGAAAGAAATGGCTTGAACCCCTCCCCCCCCCCCCTTTTTTGGATTGGAACTGAGAAATCTAAGGTTGATGTTTAGGTTCTTCCTGATAAATAACATACCTAATTTATCTGGCCCCTAATTCATCTAAAGTGAATCATTTACATGAAACATGAATACAAAATGTGTATCAGTACAATATCTTCTTTGTATAACAAATACAGTCATTTTTGTAGTCAAGTATCAGTACAAATGTATCATTAAAAGACAAAACTTAAATCATAACATCAATCAATCTACTTACAAGTAATCCCTTGGTGCAGGTCTTTTCAAACTCAACTTCTTCATCATCAAGCCAATTCAGTGATTGAATCATATAACTAAGATCATAAAAGGTTATAGAAAACTGCCACTATAATGTATCTCAGACAGGAGTTTAACATATCACTGACACTCAACAGCAGTTTAATGTGATGTCTGCATAGTTTTTCATATCATTGACATCAGTCTGAATATCACTGATGAAAGTCTGGCATATCACTGACACCAGTCTGACATATAACTAACACCAGTCTGATGTATCACTGACACCCAACTGATGATTCAGTGTTTCAATGAAATATCATTGAAACCTATCATGAAAATTTCCAAAAAATAAAGAATGATTCCTTCAAGACATCAATCTGCAAGACTCTTCTCCAACTCTGTACTCCAACATGGCCCCTTAACACAATGTTGAGCACTTAGATCAATGTGTTGAGCAGCAAGATACAAATGAATCACATCACGATGCAGGTATCATCAGTCCAATACCCACTCAGCTTTTGGGGTGTTCTAATTGTGAAAATAAAATAAAATAAAATAAAATCAACACTCTGACTCAAATTGATGGATAAAAACACTCTGACTCTGTTTGAAATGATTGATCATTGCAGTGAAACACATAAATCTCAACAACACAATCAAACCCACGATGCACTATGACCCACTACAATACTGACACTTTCAAAATAAAACAGCGCTTTTTCTGGTTAGATCCTGCTGCTCTCAACATTGCATTACCTAAAGGATCATGTTGGTGTTCAAGTACGGAGTGGAGAAAAGTCTTGCAGAATGATGTCTTGAGGAAAGATTTCTTTTTAATTCAAATATACAGCTTTCCCAGGTTAATCAGGAACTCCACATAGCTATAGTGTTATACAGTTACACAACATCATTTCATTTAACAATTTCCATGTGATCTGATGAGGCCAAGGTACTTTATGAGGCACTCTCCAAGTGTGACTTAAATCTATTTGTTGCCCTTATCAGGACCAGATTGCTAAACACGTATATCCCGTAGGGAAGCGCGCGGCGCGTACACACACCTATGCGGGCTTAGGAAGGACCAGAGGACCCTGGTTTCGCACACAGAGTGCGCGGCGTCTTTGTTAGGGGAATGAACAGGAGCATACGTGTTTATCAAAAAAAGGCAAACTTGGAGGGTACTAGTGGAAAAGGCGAGGCTTCACTTAACCAGGGCAAAGGCGAAACGAACACTGAACAGTGCACACGCACACGTCAGAGGGTAGGGCGCGCGGCTGCCCCAACCAGGACCCTGGTTTCGCACACTGAGTGTGCGTCGCTACGCCCCTGGTTAGGGGAAGCCTAGCTGTTGTCGTACGATGTATGACCCGCTGACGCCAGCCGCGAAGCGGCTGGCGTCAGCGCCGCGCGCGCGGCGCTGTTTCTCGAGAGGGTCTGTCAACGCCAGACAATTTTTCCTTAATGTTAATTTTCTATAGTCTATACTTAATGTGGCCTGGAAGATCCAGTTTAATGCCTAGTGAATCATAGAAACAGTCGTGTGACATTTGTTTATGTAATATCAAAATTTATTTGAATTAAAAATAAACCTTTCTTCAAGACATCAATCTGCAAGACTTTTCACCAACTCCGTACTTGAACACCAACATGATCCCTTTAGGTGATGCAATGTGGAGAGCAGTAGGCTGTAGGATCCACGTGAGTCACACCAAGATGAGTGATGTGCAGGCATCTTCAGTCCAATACCTACCTCAGCTTTCAGGGTGTTTAAATTGCAAGAGCTTTTTATGAGGTAGGCCCCCAGCAGTCACCCCTGGTACCAGGGTATAGCACTGTCAAGTGCAGTGACCACCTGCCTGAATAAAACTGAAACTTTAGGGTGCGCCCTTTTTTCAAAGTTTTTTGGGCACAATTCTTCACTGGTAGATCTCGATGAGCTGATCACGAATATATCAAGTTTTTTGAAATTGGACAACGCCTTCCTTGTCCGCAGGGGCTTTTTGTGTTTCGTGACGTCATGTCACGTGTCATGTCACGTGACCCGTCTGCTAGTACTTTGTGCGCTGGTTGCTTCCGCGCGCGCGATTGTTATACTGTGCGCGTTCGCGGATCTGTCAGTCTGATGGCAGAGTAATTGCAGGCATTGCTTAAGCTTATGTTATAGTGGTGCTATAGGTCCAATGTGTCAATTTTTAAGCTTATAGTAATTCTGAAGACGTTCAGAAGAAACGCATGAACTAATCGGGTTTGTTTCTTTGTTCAATACTGTAATAGGCTGATTCAGCTTAACAAATTGAGTTAAATTGACTCAAAGATGGCATCATCAAGTATGCAAGAGAGCAAAAGAATAAAAAAGAATCAAAATCATATTAGCTCAGCGGATCCGCTTAATTACCTAAGCAGATCCTTTTAGCTAAGTTATCCCGCGCTTAGCTAAGCGGATCCGCTTAGCAGATTCAATCATATTATCTAAGCGGATCCGCTTAGCTTAGCGGATCCGCTTAGGATGGAACTGTGTCATGGCAATTTTTCTGAATTTTATAATCGAAATTATTTTCAAAAAAACGGTAAGCTCTCCGCTGAGCTTAGCGGATCCGCTTAGCACTAGCAGATTCAATAATATTATTTCTAAGTATCTAAGCGGATCCGCTAAGCTTAGAGTAAGCGGATCCGCTTAGGATGTAACTGTGTCATGGCAAGAAAACGGTAAAGTGACACTTGACCCCCAACATAACATCCCCCGACACCACGCCCCCTACTTCAGTATTGTGAATCTATAGAGGAAAGCAGGGGGTCAAACGTCGCAGTTTGACGATTGGTGCAACATTTGACACCCCCGCCCCGACATAACATCCCCCGATCAATAAGCAACAATATCAAACGCACTTATCCGCGGCTTAACATCACATCCCCTCAATAGGCATAGTAAACTCCCTTGCAACTGTGCTTGGGAACGGGAGTTCAGGTGTCGCACCATCGCCCTAGCTCCCTAGTGTCAAGCAACATGAACCCTATCAATAACAAGCGCGGGATTAGATACCGATTGTTAACCCGGACCTAGCCCTTACTTGTGATATCAGTCTCGTTCTGCTCCATATCCCAGCATCTCTCCTGACATCCTGGAAAGTGCACGACTCTGGTCCTGGAAATTCTCGAATAATCATTCTGACTACACAACAGAGCCTTGATTTCCTCCGTCAGTCTTCGATTCGTCGATTCGATTCGTCGATTCGTCGATTCGATTCGTCGATTTGATTCTTCGATTCGATTCGTCGATTCGATTCGTCGATTTGATTCATCGATTCGATTCGTCGATTCGATTCGTCGATTCGATTCGTCGATTCGATTCGTCGATACGATTCGTCGATACGATTCGTCGATTCGATTCGTCGATTCGATTCGTCGATTCGATTCGTCGATTCGATTCATCGATTCGATTCGTCGATTCGATTCGTCGATTCGATTCGTCGATTCGATTCGTCGATTCGATTCGTCGATTCGATTCGTCGATTCGATTCGTCGATTCGATTCGTCGATTCGATTCGTCGATTCGATTCGTCGATTCGATTCGTCGATTCGATTCGTCGAGTCGATTCGTCGATTCGATTCGTCGATTCGATTCGTCGATTCGATTCGTCGATTCGATTCGTCGATTCGATTCGTCGATTCGATTCTACTTTCCAGGATGTCAGGAGAGATGCTGGGATATGGAGTAGACCGAGACTGCTATCACAAGTAAGGGCTATGTCTGGGTTAATAATCGGTGTCTGCGCTTGTTATTGATAGGGTTCATGTTGCTTGTCATTAGGTCGATGGTGCGACACCTGAACTCCCGTTTCAAGCACAGTTGCAAGGGAGTTTACTATGCCTATAGAGGGGATGTGATGTAAAGCCGCGGATCAGTGCGTTTGATATAGTACTTGCTTATTGATCGGGGGATGTAATGTCGGGGCGGGGGAGTCAAATGTAGCACCAATCGTCAAACTGCGACGTTTGACCCCCTGCTTTCCTCCATAGCTCTATAGATTCACAGTACTGAAGTAGGGGGCGTGGTGTCGGGGGATGTTATGTTGGGGGTCAAGTGTCACTTTACCGTTTTCTTGCCATGACACAGTACAGTTACATCCTAAGCGGATCCGCTAAGCTAAGCGGATCCGCTTAGATAATGTGATTGAATCTGCTAGTGCTAAGCGGATCCGCTAAGCTCAGCGGATAGCTTTACCGTTTTTTGAAAATCATCTCGATTATAAAATTCATAAAAATGGCCATTACACAGTTCCACCTTAAGCGGATCCGCTAAGCTAAGCGGATCCGCTTAGATAATATGATTAATGATTGAATCTGCTAGTGCTAAGCGGATCCGCTTAGCTAAGCGCGGGATAACTTAGCTTTGCGGATCTGCTTAACTAAGCGGATCCGCTGAGGTAATATGAGTTTTCTAAGATCATTAAATCATATTGATTCTTTTGCTCTCTCGTATACTTGATGATGCCATCTTTGAGTCAATTTAACTCAATCCGCTAAGCTGAATCAGCCTATTACAGTATTGAACAAAGAAACAAACCCGATTAGTTCATGCGTTTCTTCTGAACGTCTTCAGTATTACTATAAGCTTTAAAAGTTGACACATTGGACCTATAGCACCACTAAGCTTAAGCAATGCCTGCAATTACTCTGCCATCAGACTGACAGATCCGCGAACGCGCACAGTATAACAATCGCGCGCGCGGAAGCAACCAGCGCACAAAGTACTAGCAGACGGGTCACGTGACATGACACGTGACATGACGTCACGAAACACAAAAAGTCCATGCGGGCAAGGAAGGCGTTGTCCAATTTCAAAAAACTTGATATATTCGTGATCAGCTCATCGAGATCTATCAGTGAAGAATTGTGCCCAAAAAACTTTGAAAAAAGGGCGCACCCTACTGAAACTTGCTCTTTGGTCTTTGTTTGTACTCCAAGCACCAAGAAATTAAGCAGCACACTAAGTGAAGGAGTGCAGCCCAATCAATCCTACTTTTACTCAGAATAAAACAAAAGTTTCAGAATAAAACAAAAGTTTATTTCGCATTTCTTTATACACACCTAAATACTGAATATATACAAAATATGATAAAAATTCTGGTTTCAGGGTAATATTGAAATCAATATAATATTAGAATATTCTAATAGGGGGATTCTGGTTTCAGGGTGATAGGGAAACTCTAACATTAGAGCATACAGATGATAGGGTTCTGATATCAGGGTGTAGGGGAATTGTATAACATTGGGACATTCTAACAAAGTGATCAGGAGTAAAATTTCTTTGATTTTGACTTAGCCCACGCCTTTAGATGACCTCCTACCCAGTGAGGGTAGGCTTACAAGTGCTGGCGAAACGCAAGGTCGCAAGGCTGGAGGCTTATTGCTTCCTTTAAGTGTACCAGCACTTGAAGCTAGGATAGTCTTTGTTTCTAGTATATATCATTATAAGAATATTTTATTGTGTTTGTATAATGTAGGCGAAGTCAATTTTCTTAAAATGGATGAGTTTCAAACTTTTTCAACATTAAACTTAATGTTAAACTCATTAAGTTACATAATATCAACTTATTAAATAAACAACATTATGTCAACAAATGTAAAACATTTTATGGTGTGTTCTCAAATTTTAAAAGCAACAGGTTGAAAAGTAGCTCAAATGGGTTCAACAAATACCCCTCATGGCTTGTAAATTCTATATAGTTTCAATTTTCAACTTTAAATTGCATTGCCTAAAGCGATCATGTTAGTGTTCAAGTATGCAGTTGGAGAAAAGTCTTGCAGATTGATTTCTTGAAAAATTTCTTTGTGATTAAAATATATAATTTTTAAGAGAGATATGGAGATAGTTCCTGTAGAGAAAACTGTTCAAACTAGGGCTATGGGAAATGCTTGGTCTTTTTTACCTGCCCTTTCTGACCTGTTGCTTTTGACCTATGAAGACACATGTATAAAACATCTATCTTTAAGATAAACAATTCAGAAATGGAGCTGGAAGTTAATAAAGATAAACTTGATGGGCTTAAGTATTAGATTCATATCTGTACAGTATAAACTCAAGTCAATTGCATATGTATGCAGACCGCTCAATTGACAGAGGCCTCGATAAGGCATGCCTCTGCATGCTTCAACTTTCAAAATAAATTCTGTCAAAAGCACACAATTTCACGTGTCTTTATCAAGGCCTTTTTTAATAGAGGTCTGCACACATATGGGAATCAATTTAAAAGAGGAGAATAGGACTGTGTTAAGTGTAAATCATCTCATTCAGGATGAAAAATTCTGGAAATGGGCCTTACCTACACCGAAGATCTAGTGAAAGGTAATTGAATTATGAATCAATTCATTTTGATTAAAAGATAGCTAGGTGTGCCTACTGTGTTATTACAGCTGTTTTACTATAATTATATTATATGTCTTCCAATCTTCCTTCAAATATTCTTAAATTGACTGGTTATCCTCGATTAATCTGAATAAAATAAGAACAATTATTTTAAGTAATTCAGTCCTCTACAGATTTCTAAACTATAAGAATTAATGTATTTAAATCATAATAATAGATAATCTTAGATTGAGATATGCTGTTGATGTTGCTCAAAAGTCAGTGAATGATGCTTTCAAGATATTTTCTCTGGGAAAGAGACCTTATCATCAGTTATTCAGTGATGTTTGTCAGGTATTATTAAGTTTACATGTAGACACTATTGAATCAATTTCATTTTTGGGTTATACCTGTTTTCTTGCTGCTTACTTATTCAGTGATAACTGTACCTAATTTCAACATATGAAAACTAATTATCAGAATTCAACAAATTGTCTTATTAAAATTAAACTACATCTATGCAGTATACATAAGTGTATATTGAATCAATCAAACAATAGTCTTAGTCAAAAATATATTTCAGGATATCAATGCTCAGTTGGATACACTGAACCTTCTCATTAAACCATTGATTGAAGCAGCACCTCTCTATGATTTTGAGGTAAAATAACTGGGTAGCAAATTTATACCTACTATTCATGAAGTCTCTATTCTAGTCATTTCAAGGGTAAATTAGGGAAACTATTGATCAGCATCGAAATCAAAATGAAAATCTATTTCAATAACATTGTAGGAACTTCCATATGAAACATTTACTCAATACTTATTTCGAACATTGTTCTCTAACTGATATATCAGTTTCTTAACTCAATCACATGCTTGTAAGAACCCATGTATAAGATTTATGTTGAGAATCTTCTTTCTGATTATTTGTTAGTTTGTTACACATATGCTACCAGGAAGTTGAAGCTAATGGCATCAGGAGCATGTTGGGAGTGGTGGATAGTGTGTTAAAGGAGCTCATATCCCATGTCCGTTACTGCACTGAAAAGCACACTTCTTTCTTCTTCAATGGGTTTCTCTTTGAACTTCCTGTTTTTGCAAACCATGATTTGGGGTTTGAGTATTTTTTCATGGAACATATGATCATGATATTTAACTCCTTGCTGAAAGAAAAGAACGTAAGACTTAAGGGTGGGTGGCCATTTTCGAAAGTATGGAATAGTAGGTACAATCGGCGCTTTTTGAATACGAAAGTGGGAAGGGTGTTTTTTAGCGAATTCCATGAGGTACCATGGTACTTTTTTGATCGTCGGTTAGTGAAAAGAATGGGTGCTTTGGCCAAAATTTCGAAAATTGATCATATGCTTCATGAAAAACTACTTAAACCCCTCTAATGAATTATTAATGATAAGTTTATGGGTGCATGAGAAAAATACATGTTGATTCATGCTCACTGCTTACCTAATCAATACTTTGAGGCAGAACTACTAACTGTACTCTTTTATGTACTCTTTTATGGAATTATTCTTTCCAAACATTTAGAATCGGCCCTTATTTAACCGGCATTGAATATGGATCAAATTAATGAAAGGTACAATTTTGACCGAGAATGTTGGTAAGAAAAGGCCCGATAAGGTATTTACCTTTATAAATTTGATCTTGAGCATCGTTGAATTACCCAGAACAAATGCTGCTGCGAAGCTGGCTCGTTTCTGTCTGCTGCTCTCACGTCTGGGAAAGATGTTGGACATCACGACTGCTATGCACCAGCAACTAGGGTAAGTTAATTGATAAAGTCTGCCTATTTTTGGAATTCACTCAAACGTAAGATATTATCATGCATTTTGGATAATGTATTAATTAAATCAAAAAGTGTTATATTTTTCAAAGTTTAATTTATTTACTACGAACCTGGAAATTCTTACTTTTGAAGTTTGAACTATTTTAAAGAAGTGAAACGCTAGGTGAGAACATCCGAGGGGTTTGTCACCCTCTGTACAACATTAGATATATTGACTCTGTTACATGTCCTCTGAATAATACAAATCGTTAATAACAGAATATTACAAGCTGCCAAAATTACACTTAAATAAACTAATGTGAAAAAATTATAACTAAAACTCTGTATCCAATAAGACGTGACATGACAGAGAAGATATCAAACACACAATCACTAAACAAACAATGTTTGCTCTCGACAACCTACATGCTAACGAATACGTATACAGAAAGTGTATCATGTACACCAAATACCAAGAAACTAGATACCAGACACTAATTAAGTACAATATTTCCTACATGAATTCTGATACATTGAAGTTATGCCAGTACTTTGACAAGCATCCTGGACGGCTTTTCAGGAAATTATTGAGTGTGCCGTACAGTCTGTTCTGTTCAAAGTTCTGGTTTAATAACTTAGTAACTAGTAGCCTAACGTCCACAATAAAATCGCGATGGTCTGATGATGATTTACAGATTCGGTAGAGTTCACCAACAAAAGTACCATAAGAGTTTCTATTGGGGACATTAGATTCAGATTGGGAAAAGTAACTACTTTAAATGGAAAATCTCTTCGCTTATCATACAGTTTGCATAAAAATCTGTTATTCTCTATTCGAATATCCAAATCTAAGAAAGAAGTGTTGAATTTGCTATCATTAGTTGCTACGATACTTAGCTCCTCTGGATATATCTCTTTGGTAATGATGTCACAAAGTTTCCTACTAGCATTGGGGACATTCAAGTCATCAATATACCTTCGGGCATATTTAAGAGTGTGGGTAACAGGGTTCTTGTCAGCAATAGCCTTGAGTATGTAACTGTGCTCATACCAGTAAAGAAAAGATCTGCTACTTGCGGAGCACAGTCACAACCCATAGGTATGCCAACAATCTGCCTGTAAATCACACCCCTAAACTTCACATAGATATTGTTTATCAAAAGGAAAAACATTTCCAGTACCTCCTGGCAGGTGTATGTCCACTGAGTTTTCTTAACTCCTGTCCAGTAAGCACCGAATTTGTCATCAATTTTGATATAATCAACTTTCTTAATCATATAACAACGTTTGATAAGATCTGAAATCTTATCAATAACCTTATCATGGGGAATATTAGTATACAGTTTCTTGAAATCAAAAGAGTCCACTGATTTAGCAGAACTCGCATTATTCAGATAGTTAAGATTATAAATAGTAGATTCCTTACTTTTAGTGACCCAGTAACCTGTAGTATTCTTAAATTTAAACTTGAAATCATCGTCATACTTCAATGTCTTATCACACAACTTTAATATACCACTCAAAATTTTCGATAATTTCTTGGTAGAACATCGGGTCCCTGCTGCAATGTACCTAAAGTCCAACTGTGGTTTGTGGAATTTAGGTAACACATGCATGAAGGGAAGCGACAGGTCTTCCACAGGAATGTTGAACTTATTACAAAACTGAACATGTTTTCTAATGATATCTTCTTCAGATTCATTAGCTCTCTCGTATGTCTGTGTTGTACTAAGTTCATTCTCTAGATTTTGGAGATAGTATTGCTTACAAAAGAAAGATATGTTATTACCAGCCTTGTCTACACTGGTCATTACAAAGTGTTCCTTAAGAGTCTTAAAATCATCACTTTCAGTCGAAAAAACTGAAGAATTTCTCTTACATACAATTTTACTACTAAAAACTACAGACTTTATCTTATCAATGATAAGTGCTAACCACTCATCAAAATAGTGGTGTGTTATATTGTGCTTATTGGCCAACTTATTTACATACTCCTTAAGATCAGATTTAATGCTATTAAATATCAACAATTTATCTTTATATATAGGTTCTATGTACCCGAAACCTTTTTTGAACGTTTTTTTACTATAAACTTTGAAATTCTTACTTCTCTGCAACAGACGCTATTCGCTGAATCATACACCAAGTGCACTCAATTCCTCTGGGAATACGTCATCAAGTAAAGAAGTAACATTATCTGCTGTTAATTAGACTAACTTTATCTTCACACGTGCGACCTTTGCCGGGCTTCTGTACTCCAAATGCCAGTTTTTTACAAGGATCGGGGTTATGCGTAACAAAACACAGTACAGAGTTGCAGTGACTCGACCTACTCATGTCTCTGTGTTTTTAAAATAAATATTATAAATGGAGATGTACAGGAGCGATTATGAAAATTTAACTTAAGTATACTGGGTGACGTTTTACACTCGTTCCAAAAATTTGAGCTGCCCTCTCAAATTTTTGGTTCTTGTATAATTTTTCGAAAAAATCCTGCAAATCCACTATTCCAGGGGATTAAGACTGTAAGGTTTCATTTCATCTACTAGCCACAGTACAGAATTGCTGTACCCTGATCAGTCCATGTCTTCATAGTTTTTTTGATAAATTTGTTAAATTGATAAATTTGTTAACTAGCTTTATCAAATTATAGATGATAAGATTCATTGTAATAAAACTCTCGCCTTACAACAATTTTTCTAATATCATCGATTATTGATACACCAGTATAGTACCTACTGTGCCATAATTTACATTGTGATGTGACAAAAATCACGAATCATCGTACCTTCACAATCGTAGACGGAATAAGCCGTCGATCCCTCGTAAGAACTGCGATCACACACTCTCAAAGCGTTCTCTGTGCTGAAGAAGCAGTATAAGGTGGAACTCTGGCTGCTCACGAAGAACACACCGCAGTTCCATATACTTCTGCACTTTTCCCGGCAGTCCGCCACTGACGTCCCAACTACTGCCGTGCCAATTACAACTTCCTCATCAGCAGGATAAACACAACCTCCCTCCCACAAGAATCCACAGGGGCCGTCTGGGAGGTGTAAACTGTTATATTGCTGGTGCAATATCTTCAAATAGCGACCTTAAACAATATGCTGCCTGATCCTTGGAAAGTTGAAATTTGATGCGTCCTAAAAGGCTAAATTCATATTTTATAATAGAAGTTTTTAATATCGGCTCTCAACTTACTAACATACCTGGAACTCCCTGAGCTCTTACGAGTCGCAAAGTGGCAAGAGAGATGACCAAGAAAAATATCATCAGGCATCAGCTAAATTAAGTGATTGATTATTGATCGGAATTCTTGTAATTACTCAATTAATGAGTCACATACCTAGTCGATGATTCTAATTTGGTTATTCTTCACCTATTTGACATAATTTAGATGCCCTGCAACTGTTAAATTCAATGTTCAGCATTACCAACATCACAAGGAATGTAAGATATTGGCCAATAGTCGAATTCCTCCACTGCAATTAAAAGAAGTAAATATAACTACTAACTAGAACTAGAAGTAACACAAATCAGAGTGGAAATCAAACTACGTAGAGGTGCTATCTTCTATCTCCCACCCACATTATATGGCATTTAATTAATGATAGTTATTCCTCTTTCCTTGCTTCTAAGAGGCCAACAAGACAGATATTTCGTATACCAGGTATTTTAACAAAACAAATTCCAAGCTGAGCCTCTGTGCCATGCACAGCGTACGAGAAAGCACAAATAAAAGTCAGCACGTGCAAACACCTTATTCCTTAGCAACGGCGCCATGAAGCATGCTTTCTCTCTCACAACTTCTTCTTCTTAGAGGGGGATAGTTCACTCTCACAGCTGATGGCAGTATCTAAACAGAAGCACCTTTTACAAACCTGCTGCTCATTGTGTGCTCGCATCACGTGAAACCTTCTAATAATAGCTCAATAGTAGATTATATCCATAGCAACAACACCACAACTGCTTCCATTTTATACCTCTCTTCTTTGTGCACCAAATAGACAACGCGGGCAACGACAAACATTATCCACAAAATGAAGATTAAGATTATTTGGATTTTGGAGTAGGAAAGTGGGCGCCTTAATGATCATTCGTAATGATCCAATGGATTGCTTGCAATGGAATTGCCGAAGCAAATATCAGGAATTGAATGCCAGGAACAGGTTTAAGAGGGTCCTGGATAACAGGTTTCTAGGTGCAAGAGAATAGCATGTGGCACAATGGGTAAGCTAATAATATGCTGCCCAGCAGCGATATAAAATTTAGCGGTAGATACTAAATATGACATCTCAATAAAAGGTGACTATGCTCTCTCATATATACCCGAACGAGTTCTATAAGAAGATTATGGGGAATACCGCGCGCACAACACGGCATGTCCCTCTTCGCTCCATCACACGGCAGAATGCTGCTCAATAACACTTCTGACTTCCAAAGATCAGCCCTTTTAATCCAAGAAATTGTAATATCATAATATGACATTACAATTTCTTGAATTTCCTTGCATTTAGTTATTATCTAAATTTGATAAGAAAAATGTCCGTCATCGATATTGTATAAACTTTATTCGGCCACTGCCTATTGTTATGATTTACAGCAATAGATGTATATATGCGCGGCCCTCAAATAAGTGAGAAGATTTTTTAATTTTTTATATAAAACCTGTTACCAGTAGTCACAATATCACTACTTCGACCTTAGCGTTTCCCCTTCATTGCTCACACTTTTTAGTTTGCAGCACCGCACTAGTTTTCCCTTCTATAGTATAGGATAATCAAACACCCTTAGGATACGTTTATATGAATTATCACACGAGCGAAGCGAGTGTGATAATTCGAATTATTGCTCGAGCCGAAGGCGAGTGCAATAATTCGAATTATCACTCGAGCCGAAGGCGAGTGTGATAATTGATATAAACGTATCCTTAGGGTGTTTGATTAATCTATTATATAACGTGAGAAACGGGCGGATATTTACACTAGTTTTCCAATAAGAAAGCGAATTTAGAAGCCTTTAAATATAAAAATCCTTTGAACTAGAAGGCCTGAAATTGAATCTTGAAAATATCAAGCTTTGAATTGGCCGGTAATTTTAGATTAGATGGTGAAGAGTGGCTATGTATATTTGAATTTGCCTAAGAAAGTATGAATAAAAACGCAAGTCCGGAATATTCATAAACTTTGGTCGTATCTTTTGATTCAACAAGGTACTATAAAGTGATTGTCAATTGAAATGTACAACAACAAAATAGAAAGGACATTTTCGTGTAAGTGTGCAACGCCGTAACGGACGCAAATGTATCGGCAAATTGCGGGCGGTGGCATTTGTTTAAAATGTATAAAGATGTAAGAAGGGAAACATGATTCAAACAAGCGAAATTTCACCAACGTGTACAACAAGTATACAAAAAACCAAAACAAGAAACCTTAACGCCAAAGCAAGAGAATAAATTTGTATATGCTCGTGTATCGTTATTTATACAAGTAAGCAAGTAGTGAGGGTAAGTGGTCCTTGTGGCACGTGCGTGCGCGGCTCATATAACGACAACTGAGTATACATAAACTCATTAAATCAAAACAAGATAACATGATAATGTATACACTGATGTATTGTAATGGAGAGAGAGCAAGTGGTCTAAAGGGTTTACTGGCACGTGCGTGCGCGGCTCATATAACGACTAAAGTGGACACATGAAACGAAAACAAGATAACGTAATATGTATACACCGGTTTATCGCAAGGGAGTGAGGGCATTAACTTAAACTCTAAAAAGTTAGATTTAAATGATCTTACATAGTAGATAAATACTAATCACAAAATTCAAAAGTTTTGATTTTTGGGGTGTGATAATTTTTCAAAGATGTGATAACTGTTCTTTGAGGGGTGTGATAACTGTACAGTTATCACACACCTGGAAAAATTATCACACCCCAAAATTTCGAAAATTTTAAAATCTTATGAAAACTATTAATTGACCCCTAAACTCCATTTTTGAAGCCGTTATATAACAAAAATTATCGAAGCAAGAATTATATAACGATCGTTATATAATAACAGTGCACTACCTTGTGTTCCAGGGGCAAGGAGCTGTTCGTTGAAGTAAACAACCCAGTGGGAGCGTTCTGCATGAAGGAGTTCGAGGGTCTGTCTCGGGAGTGTTTCTACGGTCAGCTGGTGGGGATTCACTACATTCCTCAGATCAGGAACCTTATGAAGGTCAGTCCGATGCTTCCCATTCGCAGATGTTAGAATGTGAGTAGCACGCGCATTATGAAGGTAGGGTCCAATGCTTCCCATTACCAGATGTTAGAGTGTGAGTAGCACGCGCATCAGGAACCTTATGAAGGTAGGTCCATGCTTCCCATTACCAGATGTTAGAGTGTGAGTAGCACGGGCATCAGGAACCTTATGAAGGTAGGGTCAATGCTTCCCATTACCAGATGTTAGAGTGTGAGTAGCACGGGCATCAGGAACCTTATGAAGGTAGGGTCAATGCTTCCCATTACCAGATGTTAGAGTGTGAGTAGCACGCGCATCAGGAACCTTATGAAGGTAGGGTCAATGCTTCCCATTACCAGATGTTAGAGTGTGAGTAGCACGCGCATCAGGAACCTTATGAAGGTAGGGTCCAATGCTTCCCATTACCAGTTGTAAGAATGCAAGTAGCACGCGCATCAGGAACCTTATGAAGGTAGGGTCCAATGCTTCCCATTACCAGATGTTAGAGTGTGAGTAGCACGCGCATCAGGAACCTTATGAAGGTAGGGTCCAATGCTTCCCATTACCAGGTGTTAGAGTGTGAGTAGCACGCGCATTATGAAGGTCAGTCCAATTCTTCTTTTTCCTAGATGTTAGAATGTTAGTAGCACGCGCATCAGGAACCTTATGAAGGTCAGTTCAATGCTTCCCATTACCAGGTGTTTAAGTGTGAGTAGCACGGGCATCAGGAACCTTATAGCTTTATAGGCGGTTCAGTTTCATAAACTTTCTAAATAGTGATATGATAACTACTAACTAAGTCGTCTTAGCCGCCTATTTCTCGTGTGGGCATGTATCATGGTGTGATAGGTATAGAAGCTCTGTTGTAGTGAATGGTGTATTAGGTTTACAAAAGCCATTTACAGTAGTTATTCAATATCCATCTTACTAACGGTAGGTGACTGTGACTGTGATATAAACTTACATTATTTCATGCAATCAAATTTCTTTTGGATGGGAAACATGGATCCTTTTTCCTATCTATAAATTCAGAAAACATCATACAACAATTCACCCTGTTATTGATAACGGTCTATTGTTCCCTACATAAGTTCTGAATGTGCGAAGTGTACCAGTACACTAAGCAAAGTAAGTAGCTGATGCACATCATGTGTACCTACTGTGTGTTCTCAAGTACATTAAACTGTCTGTTGCCCCATGTGACTTTGTCAGTATACACATAACTATGGTAGGCTGTGTCTACTCTACTACTCTAGCTGTCTGTAAGTTTACTCTCTGTCTGTTAATGTATTTTTAGGCGCATCTGTATACATTTGTGTACGTATGTATGTCGTCTAATGTATTTCCTCTGTACGGTATGTCGATATATGTCTATTTTATGTCTGGGTGTGTACTGTCTACTGTATCTCTGAATGTATACTGTATTTCCACTTTATGTCTCTTTGTCTGCAGTTTGCCTGTATGTGTATTCGTCTGCGTGTGTCTTTGTGTCTGTATAGAAGTATAGGCTTTGTCTACACTCTGTATTTCGTCTGTTGGTCTAGACGAGTCTACTGTGTAATCCCAGTTCTGACAGGGCATCTGCGTGGCTATGTGTAGTTACGGTATCGGATACTACTCGGAAGCCCCCCGCTCATTCGGACAGCCTTCTTCCCTACTTTGGAAGGGATCAGCCAGCGTCATAAGCGGAGCCAAGTAAGTCGGATTTGTACTTGATCAGTAGTCAAGTAGCTTTTTGGAGTGTAAACTCTAATAAGTTCACTAAAATCTCATGGGTACAGTGTTACTGATGTCTTGTGAATACCTGACAATGAATTGCAAACACCAATGAGCATAGTTGGTTTGAATCGCTTCCATCAACTTTTAATAATGACATCATCATATTATTATCAACTAACATCCCTATTAGTTATTTCTCTGTTATCAATAAATTCCAGGTTTTTCATGATGGAGGAGGAAAGGTCCCGTAAGTTCGTGGAGTTGACTCACAACTGCGCTACCATAGAGTTCACCAAGAGCTTCTGGAGTCTTGTTGACTGCGGCCCTTTAGCGGTACTGAGAGGCTCCGTTGATTTCTTATTAATTGCTGTGCAGATCATTAATTGCTGTGAAAATTTCATTGAAGTACATGATCAATGAGTTTGGATTGGTATCTGGATTTGGCTGAACCACTTTTTGGTGCAAACTTATATTCAAACTCGCCATTCTTCCGTTTTATGCTTCAAATACCTTCTCTTGATCTTATGTTACTACCGAATACCTGGATGTTGTTAGAATTCCCATGTAACATTTATCTCGTGTAATAACCAGCTATGATTTCAGGACGTTCCTAAAATGGTCAATAAGAGGGTTGATGTTGCTTGTCAGATATTTATTGAAGGTTGGTAGCTGAATATACAGAATACAGATAATGGAACGAATCCGCCTTGCTCCATTAGTATCCTTATTACCCCATTTTCACTGCTCAATTTGGTCGCAACCGTTTCAAGAATTTTTTATCCGTCGAAAAATTTCAATGTATTTCCCATCTGAATCTGCTTCTAAGATCAGTTTGATAATGTATAATTCGATCACAACAGACCGCCGCAGCGACCAAAATTTTAATGGGGTCCATCTGAATATGCCTCTAAGATCAATTTGGTAATGCATAATTTGATCACAACAGCCCGCCGCAGGCGAAAAATTTTAGGGTATTTCCTATCTGAATCTGCTTCTGAGATGAATTTGGTAATGTATAATTCGATCACAACAGACCGCCACAGCGAAAAATTTTCATGGTTTTTCCATCTGAATATGCCTCTGAGATCAATTTGGTATTGTATAATTTGATCACAACAGCCGCCGCAGGCGAAAAATTTTAGGGTATTTCCTATCTGAATCCGCTTCTGAGATGGATTTGGTAATGTATAATTCGATCACAACAGACCGCCGCAGTGAAAAATTTTCATGGTATTTCCATCTGAATATGCCTCTAAGATCAATTTTGTAATGTATCATTTGATCACAACAGCCCGCCGCAGGCAAATAATTTTTATGATATTTCCCATCTAACATTAGGACGTTCATCTTCCAGAGAAAAAAAGAATTTGGAAGAAATATCGATCAGACGAGGTGTTAGAGCCAAAACTTACTTAATACTTTTTCAAAAACTTAATATTTCCTTGTGTTTCAACAGTTGGTTGGCATTACTCAATTATTTAAGCATGTTTAGAACCTTCGAAAAACATTCATCTTCCCAAGGAAAAAAGAAATTTTGAAAAAATATCAATCAGACGCAATGTTTCAGCCGAAAGTTAGCTTTTAGAAACTAAACATTTCCTTGTGTTTCAATCGCTTTTCATTGCTACTCAGCGTCTGAAGCATTTCATGGATTATCTATCAACATGAGAAAAAAAGAATTTAATAAATATATCGACCAGGTGCAATGTTAAAGCCAAAACTAGATTTTTTCATAAACTGAATATTTCCTTGTGTTTAAACAGCTTGTTATTAATAATCGACACATTTAAGCATGTTTAGAATCTTAGCAAAACAAACATCTACCAGAGGGAAAAAGAATTTTGAAAAAATATTGCTCAGACGCAATGTTATAGCTAAAACATGGATTTTCGTAAACTAAATATTTGCTTGTGTTTGAACAGTTTGTTATTAATAATAAACATATTCAACCATATTTAGAATCTTCGTAAGTCATTCATCTACCAGAGGAAAAAAGAATTTTGAAAAAATATCGATCCGTTCTCAAGTTATAGCCAAAACAGTGTACACAGTGAATATTGTAAGTATTTATTTGCCGGCGACCACGCCATCGAGCGTAGCCCTGGCGACCAGCGAGCGTAGGATGAGATTTTACCTGTAATTGTATTGTGGTCGTCGAGCATGGCGACCAACACCAGCGAGCGTAGCTTTTTCAGCTTTTTTCTGACGACCAGCACATTTTAGAGCTGCCTGTGCCTTTATCATTTGGACTAACATTTGAACGAGACTACTTTGAAGTTTACCTACGTGCTCAAATATTACAAATAATTAACGTATGGTTAATACAAGTTTATTTCAAACACAAGCAAATATCCCACGCACTATCATAGATGTTTTGAGTACGTAATCACTGATTTTGCGGTCCAATACAGCTGCGAGGGCTTGAGACAGTCATCGTAAATGTACTAGAGACTTTTGTCAGGATGATTCTTACTCTTCACGACATAAATAAAGCTGTACAATTGTCAAACACAATGAAATACTTAGTTATTATAAGTCACGGTTATAATTTGGCGGCTTTTGAACAGTATTGTAAGTAATCAATTCGTTTATGCTAATTTCATTGGGAAT
Organism: Beroe forskalii; assembly: GCA_011033025.1. Classification (NCBI taxonomy): domain Eukaryota; kingdom Metazoa; phylum Ctenophora; class Nuda; order Beroida; family Beroidae; genus Beroe; species Beroe forskalii. The sequence continues at coordinate 433,248 of WFMF01000016.1, forward strand.
TTCAATGCTAATTTCAATGAAAATTCGGTCGTTTAAGGACGTTTGGGTCGCCACTAACGTGGCTGTTGGTTGTCGAGCGACGCTCTCTCGCTCGCTAGGGTTCTGTCACTGGGCTTATTACTATCGTGACAATCCTTGCTATACAGATGTGTCAAACATCGATGTCAATATGTTTGATTTCATGCGGATTGCAAAATATGTGACACTGAATAATGCACTTGATATATAAGAGAACGCTCCAACCCAAATCCCAACTTTCGCAAAACTTGCCCATTTCAAACCTCAAATCACGCAATTCTCACGCATTTCAAGCCTCAAATCACGCAATTCTCACGCGTTCCAAATCAAAACTCACGCAAGTGTACGCGTTCCGACTTCCAAGTCCTGATTCCCAACTCACGCAAGTTTCACGCGTTACATCACGCGTTACATCACGCGTTACATGTTGCAGGTGAACCGTTGTACGTGAAGAATAAGCACGACCAGATGATCCTCATGCACCCGCCCGTAGGGAAACACGGCTTCGCGGGTGTCACTGTCGGCTTCCTGTCCTCAAAGTTCAGGGAAGGACAGGTAAAAGGAATAACGATAAAACTTAAGTTATTATGTTCATGATAAGTGTACTCTTTGTTCAGCTCTAGGGTGCAGTTTAGTGTATTTATTTTCAATTTTCTAAATTCTTCCTTCTCCCAATATCCTTTTTTGGTTTGCAAATATGCATTGAGGAAAGGTTCCAGCAACTCAGATCTGACAAATTACACAGTTAATCCAGTGCGACCAGGTAGCAGCCCCTCCTGACTCCAGCTCCAGCGCCCCTCCGAAACGCTTCCCTAAGAGCAGGCGACTCCTGGTCCACTTTCACGGCGGTGGATTCGTTGCCGGCAGCCACATTCAACACGAGGTGAGGAGGAGTTTCAAAAGGGGTTAGGAGGAGTTTTAAAAGGGTTTGGTAGGGGTTCACGGGGGTTGGGGGTTTTCAAGGGAGAGGGTAATGGTTTTTACGGGCTCTGGGAGTTTAAAGCGGGTATTGGGGATTCATGGGGATAAGAGAACCAGCCTCGGGTTGAATTAATTGTCTGCGCCAAAACACTACATGCAAGCATTTTACATAAAATTTACTAACTCATATGGAACGATATATCATTCGCAGCACTTCTGTACTGTGCTTTAGAGACTAGAATTACCAATGCATAGCAAAATGATCCAATTGTTTTCTAGGTGTGCTTGGGCACTGGGAACAATAGTAAAGTAATAAAATTGTAAAATATACATATTTTGAACTCTGTACAGTATACATTGAAATTTGTACGATAGTACGATATACATTTCCTACCAGGAAGCTGTGCGTTGTTCAGCATCATTGTCAACTCACCAGACTGCACAGGTGTGAAGTGTGCTCACACAATGAAACAGGTGTTAGGAGCCATTGTATACAGAATGTACACTATACACAATGTACAGAGTGTCGGAGTGTTAGCTTCATGCTCATCACATAATGCCACTCATTAGCCTGGTAAAGTTTACGAGTGTGTGATTTTACGAGGTCCATGCCAGTACACACTTTTTCGAGCTAGTGGGGGCCGAGGCCCCCCTAGATTTTTCAAGTGGGCCCTTCTCAAAACTAAGGGGGGCTGCCCCCCCTAGGAGGGGCGTGTAGTCCCATGACAAGGCCTTGATTAGACGAATATACCTATCCAAGCTTTCATTGATGGCCCATGTCGTAAACCAGCCTGTACGTTATTCAGGAACATCACCAAATTTAAGATGTAATGAAGAGATTTATCTTGTAACATCAAATACAGTGGGGTATGTTTTAGTACGGGTTTAAACTTTAGTTTTAGTTGAATAAATAGGTTTCTCTTAGATATATTTTCAACTAATTCTAAGTGCATCATGACTGGCAGTTAAAAGCTCCTTTGGACCACGTACAGACTATTTGCTTATTCGAAAATTAATAAAACAAATAATTTAATAAAACAAATAATTTACATTTTGTAGCACATTACACCATGATTCAAACACAAATTCCTTTGATCATATAACAATTGTGATTTTAAGTAGTTGGATACTTGGTTGATGAGAGACATAGCATTTAATTAGCAATTAATAAAGTAATAATTTAAAATTAAAAAAAGGGAGACAGACAGCCCATTATCATAATAACAAATTAAAAGATACGGGGACCCTGCCATGCTGGTCCAAAATAAACAACTGCTTATAATAAAAAAAAAAGAACTAGTAAGGTATAATTTGATATTATAAACAGGTTTCATAACCTGCCATTGTAAACAGGAAACGTAGCAAGTAGTTGGTATAATGATTAAATTTTCTAAAAAGAGAGTTGTGTTGTGGGCTACAGGAAATACTTGTGGAAAACTTGGGTATCACCTTTGGTACAACAACTATATTAACATTTAAAACAGTTTTCCCAGGAAAAATTTACCAACTTGCTACCACAAAAACTATTAAAAACAATAAGCTAGTAGTGAAATACACCTCAAACTCTATTATGGTAAATATCATTTAACTGAAAGCTAAAATTAAACTGATTAATTAAAGTTGACATGACCATTAAAAACACAATTCAGTTCATGTTCTGTTATTAACCTGTGTTCACCTAAGTTGAGTATAAGTCCTTCCATATATATACAAATACAGGTAATTATAACATGCAGCAATATTCAACTGTTGATCTGAAATACATGAAAATATGCAAATTGATAATCATAGTAGTCCTTTAGTGAGAACTGCTGTAGGTAAATAAACCACCAAAAACATCATACTACAAAACTAATATTTTGACATTCCCAGTGCTCCGATGTCCTGATGACTGAATATTGAGAAGAAATTTTTAAACCTATTTTTGCAACACAGGATGATGTGGATAGTCTGAGAGAAAGTTTGTGTTTAGCTGGGCAGTTGAGTTAGTATAAATTTATTCCATACAATAGAGCTCGATACAGAAATTGCTGTCTTGATGTTTCAAGGTTATAAGGGGAATAACAATGTTATTCCTTTGACAATTTCTTATGGATTCAGGGAACCTTTTCAGTAACGTATACAAGGGAATTGGATATCTATATTTTTTAATTTTGAATATTTCATTCAGCAAAAAAAGTTTGTGTAGATTATGAACACAACAACTCCCCAGCCGTCTTCAACATGCTCAAGAGATGCATTTCCTTCAATGTGCATATTTGGTAATGAATAATGGGCAAAATTACCCGATCAAAATAACGCAAAACAAAATACAGGAAATGAAGCATCAGTAGAGCAAATCTGAAATGAAGAACCGGTCCTCTGATGACGTCACCTTGATAACTCATAACTGGTTAATCAAACAAGCTCACAAGCTGGAACCACAGGTAACGAAACCACGGAACAAAATTCGAAGAAGCACTGCACAAAATGAGCTGTTACGACATCAGAGCACTCCACAGCGTTCAGCCAATCAGAGACGAGCGTCGCAAAAGTTATTTAGGCACGATGAGATATTTACGCTATGCGCGGCGCATTTTTGACAGAAATCAGTAAATTGGTCATAACTTTTGATAGGAGCATCAGAATCACATGATCTTTTTTGCGCTGTGTTACTGAGAACAAGACCTTTCGAATGGTATATAATTTGTCATAGGTTCGGTTGTTCCGACACCGAGTAGCGCAAAAATCGCCCCAACGAGTGCATAGGTTTCGTAGGGCCTAACCAGCGCCCTTGTTTCGCGCACGGAGTGCGCGGCGCAGCAAGCCGCGACGCCCCTGGTTAGGGGAATGCGCGTCGCTACGCCCCTGGTTATGGGAAGATGTTGACAGATCTTGTTGACAGATCGTGCTGAATTTCCAGACGCCGCGCTTCATGGCTACTGTGGCTAGCGTCAGCATGTCATTGTCTTTGCCAGGCGTTGCTTGGCCCCCTCGCGCGCGCGCGCGCGCCCCGATTCGCAGAGACAACGTCTGGCAATCATTGTCTGACGTTGACAGACCCTCTCGAGAATCAGCGCGCCGCGCTGGCGTCAAATTAAACGGGGTATGGAAACCAAACCCCAAGCCTCTTTTTAGCGCGGCCCGGCGCCGCGCGCTCCAAATAGCTTGCTCGAACCAGATCATCTTTAGTTTTACGTGACGCCCCTGGTTAGGGGGACCAAATAGCCAATTCAATAGAATTGGAAATTGAAATATCTCAACTCAAGTTTGTGAGTTCCATAATGAACTTGGTACTTGCCTTTTTTCCCTAATGTTAATTTTCTTTATTAAGTTAGAGTCATTAACGAGCTACACCCTATGAAATGCGTCCTTGAATATCAGTAGTATTAGAATCGGAAAAGGTGGACTACCAAGGTTAGTGTGGCACGTTTATGTTAATTTTCTATAGTCTATACTTAATGTGGTCTGGAAGATCCAGTTTAATGCCTAGTGAATCAGAGAAACAGTTGTGTGACATTTGTTGATGTAATATCAAAATTTATTTGAATTAAAAAGAAATCTTTCTTCAAGACATCAATCTGCAAGACTTTTCTCCAACTCCGTACTTGAACACCAACATGATCCCTTTAGGTGATGCAATGTGGAGAGCAGTAGGATCCACGTGAGTCACACCAAGATGAATGGTGTGCAGGCATCTTCAGTCCAATACCTACCTCAGCTTTCAGGGTGTTTAAATTGTGAGAGCTTTTTATGAGGTAGGCCCCCCCAGCAGTCACCCCCTGTTACCAGGGTATAGCACCGTCAAGTGCAGTGACCACCTGCATGAATGAAACTGAAACTTGCTCTTTGGTCTTTGTTTGTACTCCAAGCACCAAGAAATTAAGCAAAACACTTAGTGAAGGAGTGGCCCAATCAATCCTACTTTTACTGGTGTGTTCTCAAATGTTGAAAGCAACAGGTTGAAAAGTAGCTCAAATGGGCTCAACAAAGACCCCTCATGGCTTGGAAATTCTTTATATGTTTGTTTGGCAAGGGAGGAAGTTATATAATATAATTTGATTTATAAATGTTGCAAATATCAAATTTTGTCTTTTACTAAAATTTTGTCTTTTACTTAACAACTTTCAATTGCATTGCTTAAAGGGATCATGTTAGTGTTCAAGTATGCAGTTGGAGAAAAGTCTTGCAGATTGATCTCTTGAAGAAAGATTTCTTTGTGATTAAAATATATAATTTTTAAGAAAGATATTGAGATAGTTCCTGTAGAGAAAAATGTTCAAATTAGGGCTATACTATGGGAAATGCTTGGTCTTTTTTACCTGCCCTTTCTGACCTGTTGCTTTTGACCTATGAAGATTGAAGACACATGTATAAAACATCTATCTTTAAGATAAACAATTCAGAAATGGAGCTGGAAGTTAATAAAGATAAGTGACAGGCTAAAGTATTAGATTCATATCTGTATAAACTCAAGTCAATTGCATATGTATGAAGACCGCTTAATTGACAGAGGCCTTGATAAGGCACGCCAATTTCCTCTGCATGCTTCAACTTTCAAAATAAATTCTGTCAAAAGCACACAATTTCGTGTGTCTTTATCAAGGCCTTATTCAATAGAGAGGTCTGCACACATATGGGAATCAATTTAAAAGAGCCAAGAGGAGAATTGGACTGTGTTAAGTGTAAATCATCTCATTGAGGATGAAAAATTCTGGAAATGGACCTTACCTACACAGAAGATCTAGTGAAAGGTAATTAAATTATGAATCAATTCATTTTGATTAAAAGATAGCTAGGTATGCCTACTGTGTTATTACAGCTGTTTTACTAATATAATTGTATTATATGTCTTCCACTCTTCCTTCAAATATTCTTTAATTGACTGGTTATCCTCGATTAATCTGAATAAAATAAGAAGAACAATTATTTTAAGTAATTCAGTCCTCTACAGATTTCTAAACTATACTAATTAATGTATTTAAATCATAATAATAGATAATCTTAGATTAAGATATGCTGTCGATGTTGCTCAAAAGTCAGTGAATGATGCTTTCAAGATATTTTCTCTGGGAAAGAGACCTTATCATCAGTTATTCAGTGATGTTTGTCAGGTATTATTAAGTTTATATGTACATAATATTGAATCAATTTCATTTTTGAGTTATACCTGTTTTCTTGCTGCTTACTTATTCAGTGATAACTGTACCTAATTTAAACATATGAAAAAAAATTCTCATCAGAATTCAACAAATTGTCTCATTAAAATTCAACTACATCTATACAGTATACATAAGTGCTTATTGAATCAATCAAACAATAGTCTTAGTCAAAAATATATTTCAGGATATCAATGCTCAGTTGGATACACTGAACCTTCTCATTAAACCATTGATTGAAGCAGCACCTCTCTATGATTTTGAGGTAAAATAACTAGGTAGCAAATTTATACCTACAATTCATGAAGTCTCTATTCTAGCCATGTCAAGGGTAAATGAGGGAAACTATTGATCAGCATCGAAATCAAAATGAAAATCTATTTCAATAACACTATAGGAACTTCCATATAAAACATTTACTCAATACTTCAATAATTATTTCGAACATTGTTCTCTAACTGATATATCAGTTTCTTGACTCAATCACATGCTTGTAAGAACCCATGTATAAGATTTATGTTGAGAATCTTCTTTCTGATTATTTGTTAGTTTGTTACACATATGCTACCAGGAAGTTGAAGCTAATGGCATCAGGAGCATGTTGGGAGTGGTGGATAGTGTGTTAAAGGAGCTCATATCCCATGTCCGTTACTGCACTGAAAAGCACACTTCTTTCTTCTTCAATGGGTTTCTCTTTGAACTTCCTGTTTTTGCAAAACATGATTTTCGGGTTTGAGTACTTTTTATGGAACATATGATCAAAAGCACCCGAAAAGTGGTATTTAACTCCTTGCAGAAAGAAAAGAACATAAAACTTAAGGTTGGGTGGCCATTTTCGAAAGTATGGAATAGTACCATCGGCGCTTATTGAATACGAAAGTGGGAAGGGTGTTTTTTAGCGAATTCCATGAGTACCATGGTACTTTTTTGATCGTCGGTTAGTGAAAAGAATGGGTGCTTTGGCCAAAATTTCGAAAATTGATCATATGCTTCATGAAAAATTACTCAAACCCCTCTAATGAATTATTTATGATAAGTTAATGGGTGCATGAGAAAAATACATGTTGATTCATGCTCATTGCTTACCTAATCAATACTTTGAGGCAGAACTACTAACTGTACTCTTTTATGTAATTATTCTTTCCAAACATTTAGATTCGTTGTGGGTCTGAACCGGCCCTTATTTAACCGGCATTGAATATGGATCAAATTATTGAAAGGTACAATTTTGACCGAGAATGTTGGTAAGAAAAGGCCCAATAAGGTATTTACCTTTATAAATTTGATCTTGAGCATCGTTGAATTACCCAGAACAAATGCTGCTGCGAAGCTGGCTCGTTTCTGTCTGCTGCTCTCACGTCTGGGGAAGATGTTGGACATCACGACTGCTATGCACCAGCAACTAGGGTAAGTTAATTGATGAAGTCTCTATATTTGGAATTCATTCAAACGTAAGATATTATCATGCATTTCGCCTTTCGGATAGTGTATTTAAATCGAATGGTGTTATATTTTTCAAAGTTTAATTTATTTACTACGAACCTGGAAATTCTCACTTTTGAAGTTTGAACTATTTACTATAAACTTTGAAATTCTTACTTTTCTGCAACAGACGCCATTCGCTGAATCATACACCAAGTGTACTCAATTCCTCTGGGAATACGTCATCAAGTAAAGAAGTAACATTATCTGCTGTTAATTAGACTAACTTTATCTTCACACGTGCGACCTTTGCCGGGCTTCTGTACTCCCAATGCTAGTTTTTTTACAAGGATCGGGGTTTTGCGAATACACAACACAGTAAAAAGTTGCTGTAACAGTGATTCGACCAAGTCATGTCTCTGTTTTTTAAATATATATAACAAATGGAGATGTGCAGGAGTGATTATGAAGATTTAACTTAAGTACTGAGTGACGTTTGACACTCGTTCCAAAAATTTGAGCTGCCCTCTCAAATTTTTGGTTCGTGTATTATTTTTCGAAAAAATCCTGCAACTCCACTATTCTAGAGGATTGAGACTGTAAGGTTTCATTCCATCTACTAACCACAGTACAGAATTGCTGTACCCTGATCAGTCCATGTCTTCATAGTATTTTTTCTTTTTTTTCTTTTTTTTGAATAAATTTGTTAACTTGATAAATTTGTTAACTAGCTTTATCAAATTATAGATGATAAGATTCATTGTAATAAAACTCTCGTCTTACAACAATTTTTCTAATATCATCGATTATTGATACACCAGTATAACACCTACCGTTCCATTTATTAACACGTGATGTTGAAAAATACCAGAATCACGAATCATCGTACCTTCACAATCGTAGACGGAATAAGCCGTCAATCCCTCGTAAGAACTGCGATCACACACTCTCATAGCGTTCTCTGTGCTGAAGATGCAGACTAAGGCGGAACTCTGGCTGCTCACGAAGAACACACCGCAGTTCCATACACTTCTGCACTTTTCCCGGCAGTCCGCCACTGACGTCCCAACTACTGCCGTGCCAATTACAACTTCCTCATCAGCAGGATAAGCACAACCTCCCTCCCACAAGAATCCGCAGGGGCCGTCTGGGGGGTGTAAACTGTTATATTGCTGGTGCAATATCTTCAAATAGCGACCTTAATAAACAATATGCTGCCTGATCCTTGGAAAGTTGAAATTTGATGCGTCCTAAAAGGCTAAATTCATATTTTATAATAGAAGTTTTTAATATCGGCTCTCAACTTACTAACATACCTGGAACTCCCTGAGCTCTTACGAGTCGCAAAGTGGCAAGAGAGATGACCAAGAAAAATATCATCAGGCATCAGCTAAATTAAGTGATTTATTATTGATCGGAATTCTTGTAATTACTCAATTAATGAGTCACATACCTAGTCGATGATTCTAATTTGGTTATTCTCTTCACCTATTTGACATAATTTAGATGCCCTGCAACTGTTAGATTCAATGTTCAGCATTACAAGCATCACAAGGAATGTAAGATATTGGCCAATAGTCGAATTCCTCCACTGCAATTAAAAGATGTAAATATAACTACTAACTAGAAGTAACACAAATCAGAGTGGAAATCAAACTACGTAGAGGTGCTATCTTCTATCTCCCACCCACATTATATGGCATTTAATTAATGATAGTTATTCCTGTTTCCTTGCTTCTAAGAGGCCAACAAGACAGATATTTCGTATACCAGGTATTTGAACAAAACAAATTCCAAGCTGAGCCTCTGTGCCATGCACAGCGTACGAGAAAGCACAAATTAAAGTCAGCACGTGCAAACACCTTATTCCTTAGCAACGGCGCCATGAAGAATGCTCTCTCTCTCACAGCTTCTTCTTCTTAGAGGGGGATAGGCCACTCTCACAGCTGATGGCAGCATCTAAACAGAAGCACCTTTTACAAACCTGCTGCTCATTGTATGCTCACATCACGTGAAACTGTCTAATAATAGCTCAATAGTAGATTATATCCATAGCAACAACACCACGATTGCTTCCATTTTACCTCTCTCCTTTGTGCACCAAATAGACAACAGGGGCAACGACAAACTTTATCCACAAAATGAAGATTAAGATTATTTGGATTTTGGAGTAGGAAAGTGGGCGCCTTAATGATCATTCGTAATGGTCCAATGGATAGCTCTCAGTGGAATTTAATATCAGGAATTGAATGCCAGGAACAGGTTTAAGAGGGTCCTGGATCACCGGTTTCTAGGTGCAAGAGAATAGCATGTGGCACAATGGGTAAGCTAATAATATGCTGCCCAGCAGCGATATAAAATTATTACCTTCTATAGTAACAGTGCACTACCTTGTGTTTCAGGGGTAAGGAGCTGTTCGTTGAAGTAAACAACCCAGTGGGAGCGTTCTGCATGAAGGAGTTCGAGGGTCTGTCTCGGGAGTGTTTCTACGGACAGCTGGTGGGGATTCACTACATTCCTCAGATCAGGAACCTTATGAAGGTCAGTACCACACGCTTTATGAAGGTCAGTCCAATGCTTCCCATTACCAGATGTTAGAATGTGAGAAGCACGCGCATCAGGAACCTTTTGAAGGTAGGGCCAATGCTTCCCATTCCCAGATGGTAGTGTGTGAGAAGCATGCGCATCAGGAACCTTATGAGGGTCAGTCCAATGTTTACCATTCCCAGATGGTAGTGTGTGAGTAGCACGCGCATCAGGAACCTTATGAAGGTAGGGTCAATGCTTCCCATTCCCAGATGGTAGTGTGTGAGTAGCACGCGCATCAGGAACAAAGTTTGGTTCAATGGTTCCCTTTCCCTGAATATGTTACAAATTTAAAATAGGCGGTTCAGTTTCATAAACTTCGTAAATTGTGATATTATGATTACTACGAACTGAGTCGTCTTAGTTGCCTTTTTCTCGTGTGGTAGGTATAGTAGCTCTGTTGTAGTGAATGGTGTATTAAGTTTACAAAAGCCATTTACAATAGTTATTCAATATCCATCTTACTAACGGTAGGTGACTGTGACTGTGATATAAACTTACATTATTTCATGCAATCAAATTTCTTTTGGATGGGAAACATGGATCCTTTTTTTCTATCTAAAAATTCACAAAACATCATACAACAATTCACCCTGTTATTGATAACGGTCTATTGTTCCCTACATAAGTTCTGAATGTGGGAAGTGTACAGTACACTCAGGAAAGTAAGTAGCTGATGCACATCATGTGTACCTACTGTGTGTTCTCAAGTAAACTGTCTGTTGCCCCATGTGACTTTGGTAGGCTGTGTCTACTCTACTACTCTAGCTGTCTGTAAGTTTACTCTCTGTCTGTTAATGTATTTTTAGGCGCATTTTACGTATACATTTGTGTACGTATGTATAATGTGTTTCTGCTCGTCTAATGTATTTCCTCTGTACGGTATGTCGATATTATGTCTATTTTATGTCTGGGTGTGTACTGTCTACTGTATCTCTGAATGTATACGGTATTTTCACTTTATGTCTCTTTGTCTGCAGTTTGCCTGTATGTGTATTCGTCTGCGTGTGTCTTTGTGTCTGTATAGAAGTATAGGCTTTGTATACACTCTGTAGTTCGTCTGTCTGTCTAGACGAGTCTACTGTGTAATCTCAGTTCTGACAGGGTATCTGCGTGGCCATGTGTAGTTACGGTATCGGATACTACTCGGAAGCCCCACGCTCATTCGGACAGCCTTCTTCCCTACTTTGGAAGGGATCAGCCAGCGTCATAAGCGGTGCTAAGTAAGTCGGGTTTTTACTTGATTAGTAGTTAAGTAGCTTTTTGGAGTGTAAACTGTAATAAGTTCACTAAAATCTCATGGGTACAGTGTTACTGATGTCTTGTGAATACCTGAAAATGAATTGCAAACACCAATGAGCATAGTTGGTTTGAATCGCTTCCATCAACTTTTAATAATGGCATCATCATATTATTATCAACTAACATCCCTATTAGTTATTTCACTGTTATCAATAAATTTCAGGTTTTTCATGATGGAGGAGGAGAGGTCCCGAAAGTTCGTGGAGTTGACTCACAACTGCGCTACCATAGACTTCACCAAGAGCTTCTGGAGTCTCGTTGACTGCGGCCCTTTAGCGGTACTGAGAGGCTCCGTCGATTTCTTATTAATAATTGCTGTGCATACTGGTGAAGATCATTTATTGCTGGGAAAATTTCATTGAAATACATTGGTCATTGGTATTTAGATTTGACTGAATCGCTTTTTGGCGTAATGTTATATTCGAGTACCATTCTTCTGTTTCATGCTTCAAATACCATCTTTTGATCTTATGTTACTACTTACTAAGTTACTACTGAATAGCTGGATGTTGTTAGAATTCCCATGTAAAATTTATCTCGTGTAATAACCAGCTATGATTTCAGGACGTTCCTAAAATGGTCAATAAGCGGGTTGATGTTGCTTGTCAGATATTTATTGAAGGTTGGTAGCTGAATATACAGAATACAGATAATGGAACGAATCCGCCTTGCTCCATAAGTATCCTTATTACCATCGTGACAATCCTTGCTATTCAGATGTGTCAAACATCGATGTCAATATGTTTGATTTCATGCAGTCTGTGCAAAATATGTGACACTGAATAATGCACTTTATATGTAAGAGAACGCTCCAACCCAAATCCCAACTTTCGCAAAACTTGTCCATTTCAAACCTCAAATTACGCAATTCTCACGCATTTCAAACCTCAAATCGAGCAATTCTCACGCGTTCCAAATCAAAACTCACGAAAGTGTACGCGTTCCGACTTCCAAGTCCTGATTCCCAACTCACGCAAGTATCACGCGTTACATCACGCGTTACATGTTGCAGGTGAACCGTTGTACGTGAAGAATAAGCACGACCAGATGATCCTCATGCACCCGCCCGTAGGGAAACACGGATTTGCAGGCGTCACTGTCGGCTTCTTATCCTCCAAATTCAGGGAAGGACAGGTAATAGGAATAGCAATAAAATCAAATTGATTATTTTCATGATGTTTGTACTTTTTGGTTACCTCTGGGGTGCAGATCCATGTTTTTATGGTCAATTTTCTAAATTTTCCCCTTCTATTCTTCGATAACTTTTTTGGTTTGCAAATATGCATTGAGGAAAAGTACCAGCAACCCAGATCTGACAAATTACACAGTTAACCCAGTGCGACCAGGTAGCAGCCCCTCCTGACTCCAGCTCCAGCGTTCCCCCGAAACGCTTCCCTAAGAGCAGGCGACTCCTGGTCCACTTTCACGGCGGTGGATTCGTTGCCGGCAGCCACATTCAACACGAGGTGAGGAGGAGTTGCGAAAGGTGTTAGGAGAGTAGGAAGAGGGTTTGGTAGGGGTTCACAGAGGTTGGGAGTGTTCAATGAACACTGTTCATGGGAGAGGGTAAAGGGTTTCACGGGTTATGGGAGTTTAATGCGGGTATTGGGGATTCATGGGGATAATAGGTTCAACCCGTCAACCGGCCTCGGGTTGAATTAATTGTTTGAGCCAAAACACTGCGTATGCCAACATTTTACATAACATTTACTTACTTAGAGATCATATAGAACGATCTATCATTCGCAGCACTTCTATACTGTGGTTTACGTAGCAAAATCGTTGATCCAATTATTTTCTAGGTGTGCTTGGGCGCTGGGCACAATAGTAAAGCAATAAAAGAGTAAAACGTACATATTTTGAACTCTGTACAGTATACATTGAAATTTGTACGATAGTACGATATACTTTTCCTACCAGGAAGCTGTGTGTTGTTCAGCATCATTGTCAACTCACTAGACTGTACAGGTGTGAAGTGTGCTCACACAATGAAACAGGTGTTAGGAGCTATTGTATACAGAATGTACACTCTATACACATAATGTACAGAGTGTCCTAGTGTGTTAGCTTCATGCTCATCACATTATGCCACTCATTAGCCTGGTAAAGTTTACGAGTGTGTGATTTTACGAAGTCCATGCCAGTACACACTTTTTCGAGCTAGTGGGGGCCGAGGCCCCCTAGATTTTTCAAGGGGCCCTTTTCAAAACTAAGGGGGCTGCACCCCCCTAAGGGGGGTGTGTAGTCCCATGACAAGGCCTTGATTACACGAATATATCCACGTTTTATTGATGAGTGATGACCCATGTAGTAAACCAGGTACGTTATTCAGGAACATCACCAAAATCAAGATGTCATGAAGAGATTTATCTCGTGACATCAGTGGGGCTTGTTTTAGTATACGGGTGTAAACTTTAGTTGGAGTTGAATAAAAAGGTTCACATATTTTAAACGAATTCTAAGTGCATCATGACTGGCAGTTAAAAGCTCCTTTGGACCACGTACAGACTATTTGCTTATTCGAAAATTGAGAGCTGTAAAGATGCTTTTAACTACAGTTGATGAATATGTACATTTTAAATGGCACTTGGTTCAAATATTGCTGTAATAGAACGATGATATCCCTTTTATCACCACAACACTTTGAGGTTTTTAATGGCACTTGATACAAATAGTTCTGTGATAGAACGATGATAAAAGTTGACCACAGTCCACAACACTTTGAGATTGTGGTTGTAGGTTGGTGTGTGTATGTGTGGTGTGTATGTGTGGTGTTTGAGATTTTACTGGTATATAACACCTTCACTCATATTATAACATCTTATTCTCCTACTGGTAAAACACCTGTTGCCCCTGACTGTCTATCAGTTTTGTAACTGTGACATTTCCTTCTCAGGGAAAGCTCCCTGGCTACATAGTTGACATATGTAGATAGTAGGTATATGCATAAAATGGCAAATGCGCGATGTAGTTGACGTAGAAAATATGTGCATGAGAAATAAAAGTAAATTGTTTTTTTCAATGAAAAAATCAAATAGGTATTCTCCTTGGAAAATTTAAAAAAATACTCATAGTATCAATTTACTTGTAAGTCGTAACATTTGACACAGTGAAACTGTCAAAAGCACCTAATATGTCCTGATTGTGGACAATAAGGGAGTGGTATTGGTGTGGTAAGGGTGATATTTGTGTGGTAAGGGTGATATTTGTGTGGTAAGGGTGATATTTGTGTGGTAAGGGTGATACTAGTTATGATATTTGCATTAAGGGTGACATGTCTGGCCAGGGTGATACTAGTTATATGCTTAGCATTCAGTACATGTCTAGCCAGTGAACTGTATTCACTATATGCATATATTCTATCTCTTAAATATGCACTGAATATTCTATCCTTCTTTTCACTCATGATGATGTCAGGGCGGGTTGCTATTCCTATCGAATATATGTGTTGTCTTCTGTGTAACTTGAACTCATGTTCACGCGAAATTATCATCAGAGAAAAAAGGATATTCCCCTCAAAATTTTCTTTCACTTCTCACTAAATTCCCTCTCAGCTTCCCAATTTCCCATTTATTGTCAACAGTGCATCAACTTACCCAGAGGTCCTCTTGACATTGACCAATCAGCGCAGAGTTGACTTAATCAAAGCCTCCTGCTGTCTGCTGATTGGTCCATTTCTCGACCACTTCGGGATCCTACGCACACGAGTAACTTATATCTCAATATTAACCCCCCCACCCCTTACAGACGTATCTGCGGGGTTGGTGCAGTGATCTTGACGCAGTGGTGGTCTCCATCAACTACTCCCTGGCCCCAGAGAACCCCTTCCCTAAAGGACTCGATGACTGTGTCTTTGCGTACGCTTGGTGTCTCGAGAACATGCACACGCTAGGTAAAAAATTGAAAACCCACTTGGGGCTCCGCGGAGGGCTTCTAAAATTCAATTATTCAAATTAAAATGAGTAATAAAAACATAAAATCCCTCATCGGGACACTGTCTTTGCGTACGCGTGGTGTCTCGAGAACATGCACACGCTAGGTAAAAAATTGAAAACCCACTTGGGGCTCCGCGGAGGGCTTCTAAAATTCAATTATTCAAAATAAAATGAGTAATAAAAACATAAAATCCCTCATCGGGACACTGTCTTTGCGTACGCGTGGTGTCTCGAGAACATGCACACGCTAGGTAAAAAAATGAAAACCCACTTGGGGCTCCGCGGAGGGCTTCTAAAATTCAATTATTCAAAATAAAATGAGTAATAAAAACATAAAATCCCTCATCGGGACACTGTCTTTGCGTACGCGTGGTGTCTCGAGAACATGCACACCTTAGGTTTGTAAGAACTTTACAACACTACATTAAATAATACAATCGAATTGAAGGTTGATGACGGAGTAGAATTCTGAAAATATTCCTAATGTCAGTTTATAAAATCAGATTCATTTGTTAAAATCAGCTCCTTATATTTTGTGGCAGAGACTACTATCATCATTTATCATGGTCATCTTGAAATTGTCATAACAAATAGTGTCATGTGACTTTTTAGCTAGGTTTTCGGGGTTGGTTACTTTCAGTTTCTATCTATGCTCTCAAAATTGTGAAAGCGTGTTACTTCTTACAGTTTCTATCTATGTTGATAAGGTCATGTGACTTATCAAACCAGGTGTTCAGAGAATAGTTTAGCGTCTTACAGTATCTATTTTAGGATATGTATTTCAGTAGACCTACTCATGATAGAATCTTGTCCTTGAATCATTTGATTGCTTTCTATGGCCATGTACAGTAATTGATGGAGACCTTGCAAGTGAAGAAATTCTGCAGTAGACTTTGTAACTTTTATGTCGGATAGATGTGTGCAGAAATAAGTTCTCTTATTTTACTACATCTGTAGGTGCTAAAAGCTTTATAAATGCTGCAACAGACGTATCATTGTTGTGGAGACTGTGCTATTTATGTGGGAGTTCTGTTAAATAAGAAGGTCGGCTGCTGAAGATCGTTCGTTAATAAAAGTTCAAAATACCAGAAGCGTGAGTTGATCCAGAACAACTCGGTAAAGCAGCAATAAGAAAAAGTTCATTTTATATTCCATTCCCATCTCAGTTTTTTCCATCCCATATTATCTTCCCCCACCCCAGGACCCAGGACCCAGGTTGCACGGGTGAAAGCATCCCATGTTATCTTCCCCCACTCCATTCCCATCTCAGTTCTTTCCATCCCATTAAATTAAATCTACCCCTCTTCAGGTTGCACGGGTAAAAGCATCGTGTTCGTCGGGGACTCTGCGGGCGGTAACCTTGCCATCTCCACCGCCATGCGGGCTAACAGCTACGGGCTGAGGTGTCCTGACGGGGTCCTGGCAGCCTACCCTGTCACTTACGTTAAATACGCGGGTAAGTACTTATTTAAAAGTAAGTTAAGTTAGTACTAACTTAAGTAGGTACTTACTTAAGTAAGTACTTATTTAAGTAAGTGAATATTAAAAAAACGTTTTAATAAATACGCGGGTAAGTAATTACTTTACTCTCAGCTGACGACGATAATCACAAAAATTTTCAAAAAGCTTCTGATTTTCTCCACCAGTTATATCACTTAAACTTCAATCTCTTAAGTAAGCACTTACTTACTTACTTAAATAAGTTAATACTTTAAAAGTAAGTGGTTAGGTCGGGTGTTGTCTAGTTAGCTATTTAAGTATTTAGCTAGTTGTTAGAAAACTGCTTGATGTCTAGTCTAGTTATCTAGTTATTAGAATAGTAGAATGGTATAAGATATTAGAACTTCTAAGGTCAGGAGATTGAGATACGAGTGCAATGCTCGTACTAAATTTGGTTACTTGATTCAACAATCAACATATCAAGTAACTTAAAAGTGAACTTTTAATGATGGAATTGGAGGAAGTTGCGATTAATCTAGAGGTGATATATTATGTATCTGACATTAACAACCCACTTGCTACTTTGTAAGTGTAGCTCACATTATCAATAACCCACTTGCTAAATTGTTAGTGGACACCTCAAAAAAACTACATTTAACTCACTCAGCTGCTTCTATAGTAATAGCAGCTGCCTGTGTATACGATGGTAATATTACAAGTAATAATATTCAAAATTCAAATATTACAAGTAAATCAAGGGAATCGACATGTGAAATGATTCTCGTGAAATTGCTTTCCAACGAAATTGCGAAGTAGCTAAGCTATACCTGCTGTTTAGGGAGTTATATTACTTTGCCGCAGAACCTTTGCATCGCGATCGACCAAGGACCGATTTGCCGTATAACCTCATAACTTGAACAGTCTACACTCCACACTCAACAGTGCCCTCCTTTACTTTAATTAGCCCTATTGGATGTATCGCTCACGTAACATAACTCATCACGGTAACCATAATGACATGAAACTAACGGTCATCTCTCTGTGACTTATTCTTCTTCTCGTGTGATGAAGAGAGGATATTATAATAGACAGAAAAATTTTAATGCTTATTGCTTTATTGTTCCTAAAGTTATAGAAGATGCAATTTAACAAGATAGGCTCAAAATTCAAAATGGATGCAGAAACGCTGAACATGGTTATTTTGAACTCAATTATCCGAACTTATCAGAATTTGAGTGGCAATACTTATCGTAAGTTTTCGCCAATTACCATCCCTCATTCCCTCAGATTAGGGTCTGTTTCCCGTCTCCTCAGCACTCTTGACATCATGCTTCCCAGGTTCAGTTTCCCGTCTCCTCAGCACACTTGACATCATGCTTCTCAGGTTCAGTTTCCCGTCTCCTCAGCACCCTAGACATTATGCTGCCCTCGGGTGTGCTGCAGTGCTGTCTGCGGGCCTACTCCGGGGTGCCTGTAGACAGTAACGCTGGGTTCTGCCAATGGCTGCAGACAGCAGACTCCAGACCGGCGGAGGAGGAGGAAGAGGAGGGAACGAGGCACACCGAACAGGTACTTGGGTTGGTTGAGGTGTTAACGAACGGTCCTAGAATGTGAGGAGAGGGTGAGTTTCAAACTCCTGATAAATTAAAAGCATCCTTTTAAGTCGGACTTAAATCTGGATTTGAAATCATAACATGAAAGAATAAGATTTAATCCATCATTTTATTTCAGACGATATCGGAGGGTAACTCCAGGTTCATCAGCGATGTTTGCTGCACCGCGAATGCTACCGAACTGACAGATCCACTGGATACTGTAACACGTGAGACCTCACGTGACACAACGCGTGAGACCTCACGTGACACAACGCGTGAGACCTCACGCGACACAGCGCGTGATATTATGCCCCCTCACGGTGCTCAGCCAGAGACCGACAATACGGTCATTTCATCGACACAATGCGAACTAAGTCCGTCAGATACTGCAGATCTGGGTGGAAATAGGGGCTCTGTTGAACTAGACACAATCAGGTTGAATCCTAGTGTGTTTGGAACGAGCCCTTCGAATACCAACCATTGTTTGTCAGAAGACCTAATGACGGCGGAAAGGGAAACACGTGACGTTACAGCTGAAACGCGTGACGTAACGAAGGAATCGCATGAGGAATCATTTGAGTCGCGTGACAGTGAGGGTTCCAGACATGAAGTCTGTGGTGAGGAGGGTGTTGTGGAGACCTCACCCCATCGGGTGTTAAAACGCCTCCACGAGTCTGAGCATCACGACATCTCAAGCGATGAACAGGATGAGGGTGATAACTCACATCGCCGCAGTGAGGGAGGAATACAAGAGGGTGATGGTAAGGAGTCGGTGGGGAGCAATGATGAGAGGCAATACGTGGAAAAGGAAGTGGAAAAGGAAGTGGGAGTGAGGGAGGAGGTGGAAGAATTGGAAAAATATAGGGAAGATGTGAGACAGGAAGGTGAATCTTCGCATGATACCCAACATGGCGATGAAGCCGTTGTCAGTCATCCTGCAACGGATAACAGCACTGGAGATCCTACTGATGCTGGTTTAAAGCCAGAGCAGCTTCAAGAAGTTGTCATTATAACCGAAGATAATGATGAAAGTGATAGCGATGAGGATAGGAAGACCTTGGACTCGGGTGTCCCTCGAAATCACGACGACGATGATCTTGAAAGGGTAAGGTCTTATCTTGATTTATTGGAGATAAGAATTAAAACAAATTAAAACACAAAAATTAGTCATTCTTTAAGCTTTATTTTTCAAAAAGGGTGCTTTTCCGAGTGCTTTTCCGAGTTCCAAAAATGATATTAAGTTTAGTAAACTGTTTTTCTCTGTTATAAATCGCATTGAAAGTTGAAACTCCCTCTTTTACGAGCTATCGGCCTCTTTGATGATTGATGCTTTTCAAACGCAACATGTAGTCATGTACTAAACTCCAAAAATCTGTATATGTCACTATGAAATACGCCGTGTATTTAAGTGTATGTTTGAACTGTACATTTACTACTCATCATGTGTACACTGACATTATGAGTTTGAAGCGAAAAGAAATGTGCATTATGCCTCGTAATCGGAAAGTGGCTTTGAAATAATAAGCACAATTTAGGATGGTAGCACTCAGAGCAGGCGGTAGGGAGCAATAAGCAAATGGAAATATTATGTACAGTCCAACAAAATGCATTTAATGATCGAACCATCCCGGCATTTCTACAAAATACACAGACGTGCACCTTTTGGGTCCATAAGTCCATTTTGGCTTTTTGGGATACTTTTGGCAAGTTTCTATGTACTGATTAAAACATGAGAGGGTCCTATATAAAGTTTAATAACCCAACAATAACCCGAATTAATAATTCTATGTTTTCAATTAATTTCGTCGAATACCTTGTTACTTATGACTCACTCTTTCCCCTGACAGATGCTGTACGAAGACAACGAAACACGGTTTCAAGGGCGCCAAGTTGGTTCTGACACCTGACCGAAAAGACGGAGATCGCTTCCAACCCACGCCACCTCTGGTTACGCCCGTTACGCCAACTCGTGTCTTGAAACCGGCAACAGTCGTCAGAGACGTGGCAGATGACCTATGTGAGTATGTTGTGAGCTCTGAGAGCCATATATGTCTTCTGTGGTAGCGAGCAGGGAGGTTTGAATTGATACCGCACGCGGCGTCGCATTTCTGTGGCAGAATTTGCCGCAGTTCTGCGACAGAATCCGTTTGTCAATTTTCGTACCATGCACTTGATCAAACTGGAAATGAATCGTCAAGAAAATCATGTTCAAACAAACCGTACATTTATGGTACATATTTTGGCAATTTTGTTCTGCGTAAGACTTCGAAATGCGTACTGAACGGAGCACGCGTGGATCAGAATGATGATACTTCGGCGCAAACGCGCGCATTTGCGCGTTTATTATCCAATTAATCTCAATCAGAACGTACCAAACTACCAACTTGAGTCCGCCCCACTTTGTAAAAAAAAGTTAAAATTTGAAGTTTATAAGCGGGGTGGGCTGGAAACTTGGTACGTACAATAACGTATTCTTTCATCAATCAACGGATGTTAGTTCATTAAAGCCAAAATGTTCATCAAAGCCAAAATGATTACCCAACAGTTAGGTGGTTTCATCCTTCCGCGTCGATCGAATGGATTGATCAAATGAAAAACGCCCACAATACACAAAATGCAAGCGCGCGCAATCGATCGACGCGGAACGATGCAGGTGCCTTATAAATTTACTAAAAACCCTCAAAAAATGACTTGGTCTAATCGTTGCAACTTTGTACCGTGTTTTATAGATTACAATAGACAACAGACATACGTTTTCACCCAGCAATTATCGTTACAGATGACATGGAACCCGCGTACGTGATAAACCCTGGGGAGATCGCTACTCGTAACAACAGCACTTTGCTACAGAAGTACTTCGACGATCCTTTCATGTCCCCGTACCTCGCTGACGATGCGACACTGGCTGAACTGCCGCCTATACACATTGTGGTGAGTAACGCATTTAATCATGAGAGCATGGTGACATAACAGTGGTCGATCCTGATAGGACTATATCAATATGGTACACTGCGTCTATATGACACTAATTTTAATTAATTCATTGCCTGTGTAATATATCACTAGTTCAATCAAGTGTTAGAGGAATCATTTTAAAACCCCCTAATCTACATGCCTACTCTATTGTCTATCCTCCTTATCTATAACGATTCCTCTGTACCCCAATAACGACATTTCCCACCCCTCAGGGTGCCGAGTATGACCCACTGCTGGACGACGCTGTAGCGTTTTGCAGGCGTATGAAAGGTGCCGGGGGTCAAGTGTCGCTGGAAATAGTGCCAGGTATGACACACGGCTTTCTGAACCTCGTCTTAAGCTCGGCAACTTGTGAGGCGGCTGCGAAACAGTGTCTGGAGGCCATTACTCGCTTATTCGAATCATGTTCAGCTGAATGACTCGAGTGTGTTTCATACTCTGCAGATCACTATCAAACACTTGTCAGTTTCCGTGAGGATTACGATTATTTTCCTCGGAGATTTGTTATTTGTGAAAGAGGAATTCTCGGTTTATTGATTGTTTTGGATTATAAACAGCTAACAGCTGGTCTGAAAAGCTCTTAAAACATTTCAGCCACAATTCTGGCATTCCGATTATTGTACTTTTGAGTGCTTTATGTGTCTTGGAACGCTCCAGTAAGCGCGATAACCCGGAAGATACTAGGTGAAGTCTTGCCAATTGTTATAAAGAATATTATGATTGTATAAGTGGTTTTTATATCGTTAGTTTTTCAAAATGTTTTGATTTAGCGTTTACATATTCGTCGAAAATATTCTAATTTATGATTTACTTTGTTTTTGATCATTAATGGACATGAATTTAAACGTTTATTTCAGATTCTTAATTTACTTAAGATAAGAAGATCAACTTCAAGATGAATGAGATTTTGAGAAATTTCGAAAGCAGAAATTGATCAATATATGCGCAGAAGAATTGTGTAGAATTTGCCGAAACGGTTGTCACGAATAGATTTTTATAAGTTCAGTGCTATGAGTAACAAATATTTGGTTTGAGATTAAATGATAATTGACGTCAATTAAGTTTATTGTTGTAATATTATGTTATCATATTCAGAAAACCTTAAAAAACCCGATTTTCTGTTTGTATAAGTGGAAGAGGATGTGAACTGTGAAGTGACGCATTATGAGTTAGGCATCTGAGAAATTCACAGTTATTATCCTTTGTTTTACAGTTACACTACACAGTACACTTGCTAAACACGTATATCCCTGTTTGTCATGGTTTGGTTCGCGCAGCGCTTCCCCTGTCCCCAGGGAAGCGCGCGGGCTTAGGAAACAGTACCTGTACACGTGGGCTTAGGAAACAGTACACGTGTCGAAAGTTTGACTTTGAGAAATGAGAAATTAGTCGTACGGCCCCAATGAAACCGGTTTATCACGCCTCGGTGTTAAATTTGCCTATCAGTATCACGTAAAAAGTACAACGTACGTACAATTAATATTTTGAACTTGATAAGGTGGAAATTTCGGGATACGGTATTACGGCGTTGTCAGACGTTGTTTGACGCGCCGCGCACGTGCCCACCGAAGGGGATCTGACATTACACAGGCACACAGCCGTTAATCCGTTATTCTCAAACCCGAGACACCTGTGTAACACTCGTAGTTATTCGTGATGGATCATGTTACGAACATGGACAATAGAAATTGGTTCCTCGCAGTCAAACCATTACCAAGTCACAACGATGTGATCCTTATTGCTAAATAGTTTCGAGGTTGTCTGCTCTGCCCCGCGGATCGTTCTACGCTCCGTGCTCTGACTCATGATGACTCATAATCAAACTCAATCTCATCGCAATTGAATTCCCGTGAGTTAACAAAGAATTCTGATGATTGATTAATTAAATGATGGATCACGCCGGTACTCAGTGACGTCACCCATCAAATCATCGTTTGCCGAAATTGGGTGAATGCCAGATTATCGATTTAAATGACATGTGCTACATCATGCGTGTAACGTCAGAGAGCTAGAGCCTCGTAACGAACCGGTCTCACAAGCACGGATTTTAAATCATAAAATTGTGGTACCATTGATAAACCGCGGTGATCTCAACTTCTTGATTGAGTTAAACGGAGTTTCGAGAATAATCTAACGTGCCTAAAATAGTTTTATATGGGTGATTTATTCAAAGTACTAACGATAATTATAGACAACAAACTGATTAACGCGTGCGAGGCAGCCTTAGTCTATGGAGTTGGTGGAAATGTTGCATATTTCTCCATATCAGATTTCGGGTACCTAGGTGACAAACTCAATCAAGACACTAATGGCATGCCAATAAAGTCTTTCTTCCCTTTGTGCAATGTTTATTGGCCTTTCAATTTGTCTTGCATTGAATTTGGATTTGATGTTGAAATTTTTGGAAATTTGAATTTAGACTTGGAGACTCTTGCCCGGATTCAATTATTTGAAGTTTAGGATAAACGTAGAAATAGAATTTGACTTATGCATTCGTATTCCATCTAAAAATTATTGACCTTTGTTATCGCTATCCATATCAATTCATTTTATCGAAAAGATTTCATTTTCAGCTTGAAAAATTGTCGTTGTCATTGAATTGAATTTGAAACTTTCAATGAAAGTAACAAATGATAATATTAATTTTACCAGAGAATCCGTCTAATCATAATCCAGGATGTTGAATACATGAATACATCACCAAAATGTATGGCGTATTGGCCTCTGAAGAAAAGTACGCGTATTTTTCAATACGGATTCTGATTAGGGTTGTTAAATACGTGAAAAAGTACGCGACCGACCTAAACATGACGTATACGCCTTATTGAACTTATTCAAAGTTTAAGCAAAAATTCAAAATTGAAGGAGAAAAAGTGCGGCAGTTTCGGCCAAAAATACGCATTCTTGTCGTACTTTCAGAAAATACGTATTTAACAACCTTGCCCATAGTCATTATTGTGTAATAATTAGCAGTTGATACAAATGAAATAACAATTTGTTATTATAATTTGTATCAACAGCTACTTTTTCTTATTATTTGTAGCAAATATATGATTTATTTTTTATTTAAAGATTTTATGCTCAAAAATCAAATGCACAGCTTAATTTCTTTCCACCACTTATTTTAGCGACTGATAACCACTTATATTGAGCGACTGAATATTAAAAATGTCTGACTGTGCGTCAATGTCAACGATTACACCCAAAGATGGGGGCGGGGCGACTAAACTAATCGGCGACAACACCGGGGACCCGCCAGCTCAAAACTCTTGGGTCATAGTCTCCTGTACTGAAGAAGGTTACGTCTTGAGTCCGAGCTATCCTCTGCGACAGTGCACATGCGATGCTTCTAACGTATGCACTTACACTGGTGAGATGCACACCTGCATCAACCAGTGCGGGGCCCTGTCCATTCCTACCAACGGTGTGGCACAAGTCACTAAAATGGCAACCGGATACGATGCTGACACTCAAATAGGCGTAAAATGCAAATCTGTGGACGGAAAGAAGCAGCGACCCACGGGTGTCAACTACACCTGCCAAGCCTCCAGCTACAGCTGGGACGCGACGAGCATCAGCTGCGAGGACGACTTGAGCGACCTGGACACGGTCTACAAGACGCACCCGGAGTACATCTTCATCCCGGTGGCTATCCTGCTGGCACTCCTCATCCTCCTCATCATCCTCCTGTGTTGCTGGTGCTGTGGTTGCTGTTGCTGCGGCTGCTGCGCCCCCTGCCTCGACAAGAAGAAGAAGAAGCGGAGAGATGAGGAGGAGGAAGAGGAGGAGGACGAGGAACAGGGCGGATGCTCGCCCTGCTGTTTCCTTTCCCCGTGTTGCGGAGGAAAAGGTGGCTCGGCCTGCTGCAAAAAGAAGGATAAGTCAGACTCAGATGGAGACGAAGACGGCGGCAAAAAGTCTGGCGGCTGCTGCGGTGGCTTATTGTGTTGTCTAGGAGGTGGCTCAGCGTGCTGTGCCGGAGGTGGCTCCGCCTGCTGTAAGAAGAAGGATAAGTCAGATGGAGACGGAAACGGAGACAGCGGAAAAGGTGGCTCGTCATGCTGCAAAAAGAAGGATAAGTCAGATGGAGACGAAGACGGCGGCAAAAAGTCTGGCGGCTGCGGTGGTTTATTATGCTGTCTTGGAGGTGGCTCAGCGTGCTGTGCTGGAGGTGGCTCCGCCTGCTGTAAGAAGAAGGATAAGCGGCAATTCACTGACATCGGAGTACAAAACGAAGCAGATGACGGCGTTGGCAGAGAACTGATCTACTACTCAGATCGAGATGGTCCAGAACGGTTCTACTGGGTGCCCCTGGTAGCCCCGATCCCCATCACAAGTGATGTCTACGAGCTGGAGTACGACGGTGCACGACCACTGGAGTACGACGGTGCACGACCACTGGAGTACGACGGTGCACGACCCCTCAACGACGACAATGCTTACGACATCGAGTACGAGCCCGCGACCAGAAGGAGTCCCCGGCCGATTATCAACGAGTACGACGCCGGCCTGTACCCCGAGGGGGACGCAAGGGGGCCCCTCGTTCTGGAGAACGGAGCAGCACGAGACGTCAGCCCCACCGACCAGCAGTTCCTGAACCCCTACGACTACGAGGCTTCGACCCTGGGGGATGACGTGCCCCTCAGGGAGGTGGTCACCCCGCAGGTGGTGCCACGGATGCTGGATGTAGACTTGGAGGAGGCTGCCGGGGTGGAACCCGAAGACTTTTAGTGGACTCTAAATCAGGGGGTTTGTAAAGGACTCTAAAACAGGGGGTTTGTAAAGGACTCTAAATCAGGGGGTTTGTAATGGACTCTTAAACAGGGGGTTTGTAAAGGACTCTAAATCAGGGGGTTTGTAAAGGACTCTAAATCAGGGGGTTTGTAATGGACTCTAAATCAGGGGGTTTGTAAAGGACTCTAAAACAGGGGTTTTGTGAGGGACTCTACAACAGGTTCTTTAGAGGACTCTAAATTTCTAAAACAGAGGTTTTTGTAAAGGACTATAAATCAGGGTTTTTTGTAATGGACTCTTAAACAGGAGTTTTGTAAAGGATTCTAAAACAGGGGGTTTGTAAAGGACTCTAAAACAGGGGGTTTGTAAAAGACTCTAAAACAGGGGTTTTGTAAAGGACTCTTAAACAGGGTTTTTAAAGGACTTTAAAACAGGGTTTTTTGTAAAGGACTCTAAAACAGAGGGTTTTGTAAAGGACTCTAAAACAGAGGTTTTTAAAGGACTTTAAAACAGGAGGTTTGTAAAGGACTCTAAAACAGGGGTTTTGTAAAGGACTCTAAAACAGAGGTTTTTGTAAAGGACTCTAAAACAGGAGGTTTGTAAAGGACTCTAAAACAGGGGTTTTGTAAAGGACTCTAAAACAGGGGGTTTTGTAAAGGACTCTAAAACAGGGGTTCTGTAAAGGACTCTAAAAGAGAGGTTTTTGTAAAGGACTCTAAAACAGGAGGTTTGTAAAATACTCTAAAACAGGGGTTTTGTAAAGGACTCTAAAACAGGGGGTTTTGTAAAGGACTCTAAAACAGAGGGTTTTGTAAAGGAATTTAAAACAGGGGTTTTTGTAAAGGACTCTAAAACAAGGATTTTTAAAGGACTCTAAAACAGGAGGTATGTAAAGGACTCTAAATCAGTTTTTTTGTAATGGACTCTAAAACAGGGGTTTTGTAGAGGACTCTAAGACAGGGTTTTTTTTATAAAGGACTCTGAAGGGGGTACTGTAAAGGACTCTAAAAGGTTTTGTAAAGGATTTCGCCCCTAGTCTGGCACCCTCCAATTGCAAATTGAAAATTAGCGGGGGGGGGGGGCGTGTTGTCTCATGAAAGAGACACACCTCATTCAACCATGCAGTGCAGAAGGGGTGGATTAGGGGCTAAAGGAGCACATTCTTGCATTGGCATGTATTTCTAGTACAATTGACAATAAGAATTAGACTTTCAGTATTCGTGCGCATGCTTAAATCTTAATATTTATATTTTAAGTGAAAATGAGATAATTGATCATAAAATTGATCATAAAATTGATCATAAAAATCAATCATAACTTATATTCAAATGATAAAAAGGAACGAGGCTTCAATCCATTGGATTTATAGACCAACTTAGGCGAAATGCACTCTGCTGAGGCGTATATGACTGAAGGCAGTTTATATGCATATGAACTTATGAACATTTATGATATTTATTATCTTTCAGTAATTGCCATTATCACTCATACTTGTGCAATAATAGAATTAAAATTTCCGGCACAAGATGATATTCATTATCTTTAATTTTCAGTAACTGTCAGATGACTCATACTTGAGCCTCATTATTCAAATTTCCAGCATGTTAAGTTTATTCATGAGGTTTATTATTATTTAAAACATCAAAAATTTTAATCAGCAATAAAATCTATCAAAAATTGCATGTCTGTCAATTAAAAATTGTACGTTTGACGTCAAAATAACTTTTTATTTATTGATCATAACTGAGGACGTTGCGACGGCAAACAACCAAATTAGATTATTAATGCTCGTAAATTATGTATTGAAGTATTTATATTTTCATTTTTCGCTTCTTTATCTATGTGACCACTGCATAGAGGATTAGAAGACTTATTTTACATGACCATTGCTTATTGAAGTTTTAAATTCAAATAATTCAAACTGCGATGTTGTCTGTTATCAAAGCCCATGGATCCATTGGTTTGAAGATCTACAGTTCATGTCCACTGTCCAATGTTTCCAATAAGGTTGGGGCCGGGTAAAGATTTAGAGTTAAAGGGCGTCACAAGTCGAAACAATGCAAAAAGCACAGATCGCTTTTGTGTTTTTGGAATGCTCCGAAAAATAGGCGGTTATTTTCAACAATTTGACAGTGCACAAAGTTGATGGCGTCATTGCGACTGCCTATTTATTCTGAGCATATATTATGTGATATCATGATGCCTCTGCGCTCAAGAGCTCAAGGATGACCAAAATCATAGAGATACATTATGATCAAATCTAATTAGCTTGCCAACGTTAATATATGATTTTCTGGCTTTACGGAGGTGAGAATCGCAAATCTCACCTCCAGAACCCCAAAAAAGTATCACTTACATAGATCAAAGTAGAAAATATATAGCGTTTGGTAATCACATTCCTGGTCATCCAGCAGAGCTTTGTATCCGTAGTATTTGCTGCAGCTTTAATAAATTGATGGCTGTTCTGTTTAACCTTTTACCGTCACTAATTCAATACATTGGAACACTATAATGATGTAAAACTCATCCGCCTACTGTTCGTACTTACCTATATATCTTTCATTATATAATAGCTGAGAGCAATGCTTCTATGTTTTCAACGTATTTCGAAAGCGCGATAAAAAAATTGTATGGGTATTTCGCTGTCCTATTTACTCATTGAAAATTAAGAAAACCAAGCAGCAAATTTTTAATTAAGTAATTAAGTCATGACGTTTTGGTCATCCCCATATGGTCATCCGTTCTCAATGATATTGATCAGGGACAGGGGGTTTGTAATCGACTCTTAAACAGGGGGTTTGTAAAGGACTCTTAAACAGGGGGTTTGTAAAGGACTCTTAAACAGGGGGTTTGTAATGGACTCTAAATCAGGGGGTTTGTAAAGGACTCTAAATCAGGGGGTTTGTAAAGGACTCTTAAACAGGGGTTTTGTAATCGACTCTTAAACAGGGGGTTTGTAATCGACTCTTAAACAGGGGGTTTGTAAAGGACTCTTAAACAGGGGGTTTGTAAAGGACTCTTAAACAGGGGTTTTGTAATGGACTCTAAAACAGGGGGTTTGTAATGGACTTTAAATCAGGGGGTTTGTAATGGACTCTAAATCAGGGGGTTTGTAATGGACTCTAAATCAGGGGGTTTGTAAAGGATTCTAAATCAGGGGGTTTGTAAAGGACTCTAAAACAGGGGTTTTGTAATGGACTCTAAAACAGGGGGTTTGTAATGGACTCTAAATCAGAGGGTTTGTAATGGACTCTAAATCAGGGGGTTTGTAAAGGACTCTTAAACAGGGGGTTTGTAAAGGACTCTAAAACAGGGGGTTTGTAAAGGACTCTAAATCAGGGGGTTTGTAAAGGACTCTTAAACAGGGGGTTTGTAAAGGACTCTAAAACAGGTTTTTTAGAGGACTCTAAATTTCTTAAACAGAGGTTTTTGTAAAGGACTATAAATCAGGGTTTTTTGTAATGGACTCTTAAACAGGGGTTTTGTAAAGGATTCTAAATCAGGGGGTTTGTAAAGGACTCTAAATGAGGGGGTTTGTAATCGACTCTTAAACAGGGGGTTTGTAAAGGACTCTGAAACGGGGGGTTTTGTAAAGGACTTTAAAACAGGGGGTTTGTAAAGGACTCTAAAACAGGGGGTTTTGTAAAGGACTCTAAAACAGGGTTTTTTGTAAAGGACTCTAAAACAGGGGGTTTGTAAAAGACTCTAAAACAGGGGGTTTTGTAAAGGACTCTTAAACAGGTTTTTAAAGGACTCTAAAACAGGGGTTTTGTAAAGGACTCTAAAACAGGGGTTTTGTAAAGGACTCTAAATTAGTTTTTTTTGTAATGGACTCTAAAACAGGGGTTTTGTAGAGGACTCTAAGACAGGATTTTCTATAAAGGACTCTGAAGGGGGTACTGTAAAGGACTCTAGAAGGTTTTGTAAAGGATTTCGCCCCTAGTCTGGCACCCTCCAATTGCAAATTGAAAATTAGCGAAAAGGGGCATAAGTACAAACTCAAAGGCACCTTGCCATCACACTTTTGCGAGCTAGTGGGGGGCAAGGCCCCCCCCCCTAGATTTTTTATAAGGGGGTATTTACTTGAGCAAATTTTTCTTGGCCCTAATTTTCACTATTTTTCATCATGTTTTAATGATTGACTTAACTCTAAAAAAGGTGAAATTCAAGCAAATTTCTGACTAATGAACTTAATTCTAACTTCCATTGTAGCTAGGGCCAAGCCTCCTTACGATTTTTCTAGAAGGGACCTTTCGAAAACTTGGGGATCTATACCCCTCCAGGCTAAAGGAGCACATTCTTGCATTGGCATGTATTTCTAGTACAATTGACAATAAGAATTAGACTTTCAGTATTCGTGCGCATGCTTAAATCTTAATATTTATATTTTAAGTGAAAATGAGATAATTAATCATAAAATTGATCATAAAAATCAATCATAACTTATATTCAAATGATAAAAAGGAACGAGGCTTCAATCCATTGGATTTATAGACCAACTTAGGCGAAATGCACTCTGCTGAGGCGTATATGACTGATGGCAGTTTATAGGCATATTTCAATTTTATCTTATTAGATGAACATTTATGATATTTATTATCTTTCAGTAATTGCCATTATCACTCATACCTGTGCAATAATAGAATTAAAATTTCCGGCACAAGATGATATTTATTATCTTTAATTTTCAGTAATTGTTATGATGACTCATACTTGAGCCTCATTATTCAAATTTCCAGCATGTTAAGTTTATTCATGAGGTTTATTATTATTCAAAGCATCAAAAATTTTAATCAGCAATAAAATCTATCAAAAATTGCATGTCTGTCAATTAAAAATTGTACGATTGACGTCAAAATACCTTTTTATTTATTGATCATAACTGAGGACGTTGCGACGGCAAACAACCAAATTAGATTATTAATACTCGTAAATTATGTATTGAAGTATTTATATTTTCATTTTTCGCTTCTTTATCTATGTGACCACTGCATAGAGGATTAGAAGACTTATTTTACATGACCATTGCTTATTGAAGTTTTAAATTCAAATAATTCAAACTGCGATGTTGTCTGTTATCAAAGCCCATGGATCCATTGGTTTGAAGATCTACAGTTCATGTCCACTGTCCAATGTTTCCAATAAGGTTGGGGCCGGGTAAAGATTTAGAGTTAAAGGGCGTCACAAGTCGAAACAATGCAAAAAGCACAGATCGCTTTTTGTGTTTTTGGAATGCTCCGGCTGATTCTATGTTTTTTGGTGGGTTCGGGTTAGTTTCGGGTTGATTCGGTTTATTCGGGTTAGGTTCGGGTTAGTTTCGGGTTGATTCGGTTTAGGTTCGGGTTAGTTTCGGGTTGATTCGGTTTGTTCTTGCTTTTATTTCTAAGGGTTGACGACAAACAACCACATAGCTAGCGAATAGAATAATATTTGAACATATTGTAACAATTATATTGGAAAATATTCCATGTATATTATCAAATACAGGTTAAGAAAATATATTGAAAATAACAAATCATGTAAAGCCAACAATCAAATATCAAGACTCAAGAGCACTCACATCACGAGCAATAATATCATGATGGGGTGAAAGATTTTAAAAACTGTCATCAAGATGAACTTGAAATTCATAATCATCGAAAATGAATTCATCGAGAATGGCATTCATATTAGGAATTTTTAAACGAACAATTTTGCTCTCATTTGATAGCCCAGGTAATCGTAGTTCACCCCAACAGAATATCATGAAAATAATATCAATATTAAATTCAAGGTTATCAAATTTTCATAATTCAACGAATTTCAACGATTCGTAAGGCGTACAACTGGAATGGGGGGAGGGACAATTCCCGTTCTCGAGCAAAAAGTAACACTAACAACACAGCACACCAGTTAGTGTTAACCATCCTCCCCACTTCAAATATTTAATTGCCATCCAGCGCAAAATTGACCTAGGAAAGGCCGTTTTGCTTGATTTCTCGATACATGTAACATGAAAGAAAGGTCTTGAAGGTCCGAACAGCTATTGTGTCAAGTGTTGGTATATACAAAGGGTGTTTCTCAACACAGCCCAGATTAAAAAGTTGTACCATGAATCTTTGAAGCACACCCACTCATTCGTGCGAATACACCCCCCCCCCCACTGTACGCCACTGAACCTTGAATATTCACGACATACAATGGACTGATCCATAGCTAATGTGTCATAATTACGAAACTAATTAATTTTAACATCATATAAATACGTGAAACATAGCTTATTATGAGATAATACTGTTGTTCTATGTAATTAGCATGTGTATCGTTCTTTTCAAGTAATAGAGATATTTCCAGCGGTTTTTTTGAAAAAAATAATTTCAGCTCAAAATAAATTGGTGAATAACATTGAGTGACTGCCAATAAAAATAATAAGTAATGAATCCTAAAATTCCTATAATTTAGCACTTTCAAAACCCTCAATAATCATTGATCATTCTAAGTTCCATATTTAACAATACGACTGAATTGCGGAGTTATTTGAGGCTTCAAGTTGGCTTTCAACTTTCAAGAAATGTCAACATTTGAACTTTGGTCCTATAATCCTGTTCACTTAGTCTGCTAATAGACACACAACTTTCATGTTCAAAAGTTGTCAATTGATAGATTTGTAACACCATGAGCCGCCAATCGCCATAAAAGCAATACCTGACAGCAATTCTTTGTCCATTGCAACTGATTAACACATTGCTACCATATCACATTATCGCGTAGATATATTCAGGGTTATTAATGATTTATCAAACGTAAACTCATATTAAAGATAAGATATAATATAGCAAACTCACTGCCACACACACAGTTACACGCAGTCACAATACCCATTTCAGGGAAAATACACACTCAGGGGAGGGAAAATAACCGCCGCGCGCGCGAAAAATAAGCGGGTCATAACATCACAAATTTGTCACCTTGCGCTTTGATAATGACGACATTTTAACCGCTTATCTCTCGAGCGGGCATATATAAACGCATTTCATATGTTATAATGTCTCGTTACATATTAACAATGATATTTATATATTTGTGAATGTTCGTGCAATATATATAGATAGAGCTACACACGTATGTGATTATAAATTGATAATGATGAATGGTGATAACATACGTGGTGTATTACAAAAGAGAGACCGTCCACATTTAATTCGGTACATTCATTTTGAACTCAGACATTTGATGAAAAACTGAAGTTACACACAAAACGCTACACTGAGGGCAAAACGATAACAGCGCACTACAATCATGAGAAAATGTCACAAAAATTTAGTTGAGTCACAAAATTATCGAGTTAGAAATTTTCTCAAATAGACGGGGGAAGTGTGAACGGTCTCTGATAATGCTATAATGGGTGGGTCAACACGCGGTAAATACCATAAACTCAAAATAATGCTGTATTTGACTAACCAAGGGACTATCTATAATTAATAATTATCTTATCAACTGGAATGTTCGTATATAAACCGTTAAACATCTAACTTTTTCCAACGATGCTAGAACCTACAACAACTACCTTACTTTGTCTGCAACCATTAGTCTAAAACAAAATTTTAGGCAACAAAAATTGCATTCTGTATGAAATTACAAAACTGCAGATTGTTCTTTAATTGAAAAGGGTCGTTGGCTTCTATAGGCTTTTAATCTTTGAACATGGGAAAATAGAACGTGAATTTTATAATATAAAGTTGATGGTATCTTAAAAGATATAACAGCCACATGATGTATGATTACCATCAATGATTAAAACAACGGATACTTAAGATTCATCTATAATACTGATATTAAATAAGTACCCATATTGAAACGCAAATAATGATATAATAATAATATTTAAGGCAAGTCGATGTGCATATCTCATACTTCGTGATTTCAAAACGTAAAACGATGGAACGAAAACAATGCACATCAAATTGATCCGATATTACGATACATATTAATGAACATAATTGAAAAGTCTTGATTAAAAATTTTAAAAATATTGGGCATATTATGGCAGATATGATATATTTCACAGTTCAAACTTCTTATAACCGTGATGTCTCGACCTTTTGGGGCGCGGCGTATTACGCCGCGCTAAGGTACTTTCTTAAGGTGCCGCAAAAAGAACACAGGCGCGGCGTAATACGCCTCATGTCAAAAGGTCGGGACACCAGGGCAGCGTTGAGATGCATATCTCTAATATAATTTCGCAACCTCTGTTTTTCTGTTTGTGCGTAACGGCGGAAACGCGCGCGCATTACGATTTGTGCGGGTAACCATGGTGACACGTGCACGGAGAATTGCGCGCGCGCTCATTTCTGTTAACGGTGTTTTGATTACGTTGCGCGATCTCTAATATAACTTTTGAACGGATCGGGTTTTTTTGATGCGGTAAAATTTTTTTCATGTACTTGGTCGATTTGAATTGTGGTTTTTGAAATTTGCGAACGAGGTGCTGCGTAGCAAAGCGCCGAGTGAGCTTTGAAGTAGACATTCTGTGATTTTTTCACAAATTATTGTGTTTTTCAGAGGCTTGTTGATCCAGTGGCATTAAAATTTTAGTGGCTAGCCGACTGAATTTTATTTCGAAAGTGGCTGGTTTAAGTCTAATGTTAAGATGTCCGTTATTTGCGTCGTATTTGTCTTAGTTTTTTGGTCACCAGATTAGAATTTCTACTGATGTATTTGTAAAGGCTTTAAGCAGCATCAGACGGACTTTTATGATGTCATTTCGAGTCAGAATGACTTTTTTCATGAAGCAGAGCCAAAATTGTAAATTTGTCACTAAGTAAAAAAGTCTTCCCGGCACTGATTCGAACCCACAATAACCTCGCTTGAACTAGATACCTTAGACCACTAGGCCATCGCGGCGATGTACTCCAAAGAATTAGCAATACCTAATGGAAGATTTTGCACGTAGAGCATTGAACGGCATTGAATTCAACTTTTGGCCATGGAATCACATTGTGAAGTTGAATTGATTGTTTATCACTGAATTACTTTATACTCAACTCATTCAATTTGCCATTGGATATTGATGATTTCTGAATTCGATTTGATTCATGTTCCGTGATTCAGTGACATGACCACAAATCATTATACTTTGCTCCATTGCTTAATGCTTATGCTATGCCTTTTCCTGTGACCTAGAAGGCCCAACGGGCCTTCTAGTCTTATATATAATTTCGTAAGAGCACGTGAATTATGTATGTGCGGGCGCACAGTTTAAATTTGAGCTTGCCAAGAAAATATCAACTTATCAAGAGAAACGAACGGGGAAAATGTGCTTATTGGTGCCGTTGTCATGGTCACTGGAAACTGCACGTGCAGGTTATGATCAGTTGTATGCGAGTGCTATCTGATACGCTGCTAACTGCTGCGTCGTGGTTTTTGTTAATTTTACGTTTTCTACATTTAAAATTGAAGATCTAAAGATAGTGAATGGGTATGGCTGGCATCGGGGAGGCTATAGGCGATAGAATTCCCTTTATGAATCAGTGGCAATGGTCGGTCAATTTATTAAATCGATGATTAAAATGGTTTCAACTAAATTATGTTAATCGAGCAATTATTGAAAGAAATTTAAGATTAACCAAGGCAAAATCAAATTGATCAAATCGGGCATGGCATATATTATTGCAAATTTGGGAATCTTGGCGTAAATCAATGCGCAATTCAACGTTCAGTATGCATTTACGGTTCTCAGATTGCAGTTAAACTAACTTCGTCGTACAATTGCAATTAGACAAAACTGGCCTTCATGGGACAGCATTACTGAAAGTGACAAACGGATTATTGTAAATTTTGCTCCTTCATAAACTTTTTCATATTTCAAAAGTTCAAAATTTGCAGCTGGCGTAAATGTATTAATTGTTTTCATTCTTCAATGTGGTAAGAATAGAAAAATTGTCTTGATAACTTGAATTGCAATTTTGGAATTCTGCGAGGGAGGCGGGGCGTAGCCCCGCCGAGTGAGCTACGTTTTAGCAGGCCCAGCGGGCCTGCTAGTAAATTATAAATGCGTTTAAAGGACGAGGCACATTTCGCAATTATCTGCATCGGAACGATGGCCTATAATTATAATATCATTGCCATTATAATAGGTCTTCAGAAGTTTCACTCTGCATGCATGTAACAAGTGAGGGAACTCATAATACAATTCATATCGTTCTTAGTCATGATAAAACTCGGGCGGATTCACAATATACTTTTACTTCAAAAACCTCAGACACAAGAATTTAGCGGACAAAACCCTTAAAACAACTACCGTATTTATCAAATACCTCCAGCCTGGCTTAAACCTCACGAATTCTCCAAAATAAGAGAATAACTTTGCATAGGAGTGAGCGCAATGCTCAAATTCCCGACAGGCTGATTTACAGGTTTCAATTGATCAAAATAATCGCTTTCTCGGGTTATTGTCTGCCATGATATTCTGTGAGTGAAGATACAGTGACAATAATACATCCTAAAATGTACGTACACATCAAATGTACAGGGACCTCACTTCCAAATTCCACGGTAGTATCATATACTTTTTATACTTTTAAACTTCAAAACTTTTACATGCAAATAATCCTCGGAGTTATCGCTTTACAGACGGGAAAATATCTCAAAATACGCGTCATTTACTCATAGATAATATTATAACTTTATATGATGATAAGTACGATATAGTAGAATATAATGTCAGAGCAAATATCACGATATAACGATTTATACATGATACAATTCCGCTATTGTTAAGCTATTGAAACTATAAATCAAAAAATAATAATAGTACGTAATAATACATGATAATAATAATTAAAATATAAATTGTTATATAAATAATATAAATTGTGACACCTTATAGCGATGTTTAAAATTGGTAAAGTATTGAAAAATAATCGAGCTCAAACTATAAGCTATGTTAAGCTAAAATTGATTATTAAAGTTATCAAATTCAATGATATTTAAGCATAAATAGTAAATGTATCAAATAGAATGAATAAGTTAAGATCATTATAAATGATAGAAATATGGCATTAAAAATGTGCTTAAGAAATTAAAAATTATAATTTCCAAATTTTAAAAATTGGTAAACATGAGCATAGAAACATCATTCAAATTAAGCCCAGAAAGGCTCAGTTTCTCCCAAAATCACCACTCACGGTATCTCGATATGAGATGGTCGAAGAAGGATCTAGACCACTGATATTCCAGCTATGCTGCATCCTCTTCCATTCTCCGTTTGGTAGGTACATCCTTTCTATCTTGTCAACATTCCATCCTTATCTCCTAACCCAAGCCCTCTCAGAGATACCAGCCCGTCTCAGAGATACCAGCCTCTCTCAGAGATACCAGCCTCTCTCGGAGATACCAGCCTCTCTCAGAGATACCAGCCTCTCTCGGAGATACCAGCCTCTCTCGGAGATACCAGCCTCCCTTGGAGATACCAGCCTCTCTTGGAGATACCAGCCTCTCTCGGAGATACCAGCCTCTCTCGGAGATACCAGCCTCTCAGAGATACCAGCCTCTCTCAGAGATACCAGCCTCTCTCGGAGATACCAGCCTCTCTCGGAGATACCAGCCTCTCTCGGAGATACCAGCCTCTCTCGGAGATACCAGCCCATCTCAGAGATACCAGCCTCTCTCGGAGATACCAGCCTCTCTCAGAGATACCAGCGTGTTTACATTCCACTCTGGACAAGTTGTTTGCAGGCCATCTGGACTTTGTTCTGCAGAGTCTGAGAAAAATACCACGTTAGCACGTTATGGTGACTTGGAATTGTGGAATGAGTTGTGATCTTGTATTTCACATTCTTGCAAATTGGTAAGGGACCTTCCACCAAAAATGGAGGAATCCATAATTTTATGTTATTGCGAGTAGTATTTATCTAGCTATCTCAAGTATGCTAGGAATCTCAATTGGCCAGTCAATCATTCGTATAGTTCATGGAATCCTCTGATAGTTTGTAGATTGGAATGTGCACAAACCTTCATAACTTATGAATACTTTTCAAATGTAACAATTATCAATATCATGCCATGTGACCACTCATATAAACGGCGTAAATTAGCTTGCCCAATGACGACATTGATCAATAAGCCCTAAAGTCGCAAGAATGAAAGAAAACTCGCGCACTGTGATTGGTAAACATCATAAGGATTTTAGGTTCCTACGGTATATAAGCAATTACCTGAGTTCCCTCGGAGGTTCCGACAGCCTTGATAATAGCAATCTTCTCATTCTGAGGGTGTGGTGTCAGGCTTATCTTGGTTCCTGCAATGAGATTCATTGTCAGTAAATCACTTTGAATTCCGATCTGAAATCTGAATTCTGATCTCAACTAGAATTATAACACTCCATATTTATATTGATCAAACTTTTTGAAAGATTAGAAAGAATTGATCACGTCCATAGAGATCGATGTAAAACGTACGGGTCATCTGTTCAAGAGACGATTTGACAGTCTCAATCTTCTGACCAATCACCAGAGGGATGAGGTTGGTCCATTTCACCAAGTTACTGGGAACACCTTGACCTGAGATATAATAGGATAATTGGGTACACTATCAATATTTACCAATATTCAGTAATCAATAATAATGAATAAGTCAATGATGATTTTAGTTTTACAAAAATTTTTACATAGTTTTACATGTTTTGGATGTAGAGTATGGAGCTATGGGCACGAAAAGCTCATTCAAAAATAAAAATTGAAAAGATTAGCGCAGTGCCTAAATGCGAAATTCTACAGCACAAATGGCACGCAAATGCTGCTCAAATGCTGCTGGGCAGATCTTTTTACACATTGTATCTGAATACCTTAGGAGGTTTATTTATAAAGGTTGTAATTTGGGGATTTTTCGGAAAAATCCCCATATTTTTACCCAGTACCCACCATGACAGTTCAAAATGACGTCATTATCATATGTTAACTAGAGTAATGACTTTAGAATGATCCCCAAATTGCAACCTATTAATTTAGTTAACTTACTAAATTTGTAAACACCAAAATTTTACTCCACATAAATACACCTCCTAATCATGTTAACAATGACCATATCAATCGAATAACGGCGCGGTAATATTACAAGATCTACCTACCCTCGTATGAGCCGGGATAGGGTCCAAGTCCCGCGGTGGGTGTGACGGGTGTCTGGGGAGCGGGCGGGTAGGCGGGCTGGGAGTAAGTACCACTCTTCTCAGCGTGAGCCAGGTCAGACTGCAGTTCCTACAGAGGAGGGTGAAGGTTTAAATCGGTTTGGGAATGGTCTCAAATTCCATAGTTCTATGATTACAATTCCACTCGTGAAAGGATAAAACCTGTGCGACCTTTTCTTTGCTCACCGTATCACTTAAAATAAGGAATTCGACTTGTCACATCGTAACTGACATAAACTAACAAAGGAATAATTGAAGAAGAAAGTTACCCGTCGGAGGTTTGAGTTCTCGAAGGTGGCCCCTGGGGTCGGAGTAACAGGAGAGAAGTTGTCATCGTGGCTGGACCAGGAGGTTCGGAGGAGGGAGTGGGAGAGGAAGTCTTCCTCCTCACTGTGTCCAGCCCCCATCGAGTAGGAACCTGAATTGGGTTGATAGTACGCTAAATAGAGCAGAAAAACCGGTAAACCTTGAAAAACTAAACTCTGATCCTTCAATCTTCATATCCACCCAAGGTCTTTTTAATTCGCACCCCGACACCCCTAACCTTCACGAGAACGACCACCACTTTTCAAACATAACTCACTGTTGTAGAGGGACAGCTCCTCAGGTGTCTGTACAGCTGAGCTGTTCTCTGAGCTGTTACCACTGCTGTTCAGCGTGCTGTGTAGAGGTGGGTTGTTGTAGGGGTGGTAACCCCCTGCTCCTCCAGTAGGGAGGGATACCCCGCGCTCATCACTCGGCCAGAACGCTGGAAGGAGAGAGGTGTCATTGTTAAAGTGCCAAATTATGCGAAACAGATGTATGAGGGGGTGTCATTGGGATGTAAACCAGATGTGACGTTGAAACACACGATCCGGAATTAGGAATTCAGTGAGCTACAATTTGCAAGAGTGAAGGGACTAAAATTTGTAGGCGGACTAAAATTTGTAGGAGTGAGATCTGACAGAACCACAACTACCAGGAGTGATTATGGTTTTCACATTTAAGTTATAACAAAATTTGAGGGAAAATGAATCAAACTCACGGCTTCCTCCCTGCTTGCCATGCAATCCGAAGTTGTGTTGCTGCATGTGCTGTGGGCTGGCCTGGATCCCACTGTCATGTGACCCATCAAATGCAGCGTGGTGGTCATGTGACCCGATGATGTCATCCAGACCCTCCAGCATACTCAACATCTTGAACCGTTCCTCGTTTACATTGGAGTACCCACCCTGCTTCATCTGTAACAGAAAACACTAAAGTGACGCTTCAAAGCTTCAAGGGAAATGTGAACTTAAGATGTGGAGGAAAAAAGAAAATGAATAAAATGATATGCAAATGAGATTACATCTGTGAATGAAGAGATGGCTGGCACATAATCCGACTTTTCAACAATGATTTTAATTATATTTTTAGCACAGTGCGATAATTGATAAATTTCCTTAAAAACTAAAAAAAGTTCCAAAAATCCCACTTACGGGTGAGCGTTCAGCGGGGTTCTTGTTGTACCGGAAGGGACTGTAGCCCTGAGGGCTGTTATAGGAGGTATGCTCTGGGAAACCGCGGGGGTGTCTGGGTGTGGAGGATAGCTGCTGTGGGGAGAAGAGGTTAGCGGTGAGAGAGAGGTTAGTGGGGAGGAAAGAGTGGTTAGTGGAGAAGAAAGAGTGGTTAGTGGGGAGGAAAGAGTGGTTAGTGGGGAAGAAAGAGTGGTTAGTGGGGAGGAAAGAGTGGTTAGTGGGGAGGAAAGAGTGGTTAGCGGTGAGAGAGAGGTTAGCGGTGAGAGAGAGGTTAGTGGAGAGGAAAGAGTGGTTAGTGGGGAGGAAAGAGTGGTTAGTGGGGAAGAAAGAGTGGTTAGTGGGGAGGAAAGAGTGGTTAGTGGGGAGGAAAGAGTTGCTCGTGGGGAAGAAAGAGTGGTTAGTGGGGAGGAAAGAGTGGTTAGTGGGGAAGAAAGAGTGGTTAGTGGGGAGGAAAGAGTGGTTAGTGGGGAGGAAAGAGTGGTTAGTGGGGAAGAAAGAGTGGTTAGTGGGGAGGAAAGAGTGGTTAGTGGGGAAGAAAGAGTGGTTAGTGGGGACCGTTCCTGGTTAGTGGGGGAGGAAAGAGGGTTAGTGGGCAACAGAAAAGGGTTAGTGGGGAGGAGTGGTTAGTGGGAAGAAAAGAGTGGTTAGTGGGGAGAGGGGAGGAAAGAGTGGTTAGAAGAAAAAAAGTGGTTAGTGGGGAAAAGAGTCATTAGTAAAAGAGTTAGAATGAGAGAGGTTAGCGGTGAGAGAGAGGTTAGTGGAGGAAAGAGTGGTTTCAAAGAAAGAGTGGTTAGTGGGGAGGAAAGAGTGCGGTTAGTGGGGAGGAAAGAGTTTCCTTAAAAAGTGAGAAAGGTTAGTGGAAAAAGAGTGGTTACTTAGAGGAGAGAGTGGTTAGTGGAGAGGAGAGAGTGGTTAGTGGAGAGGAGAGAGTGGTTAGTGGAGAGGAGAGAGAGGTTAGTGGAGAGGAGGGAGTGGTTAGTGGAGAGGAGAGAGTGGTTGGTGGAGAGGAAAGAGTGGTTAGTGGAGAGGAAAGAGTGGTTAGTGGGGAGGAGAGAGTGGTTAGTGGGGAGGAAAGAGTGGTTAATGGAGAGGAAAGAGTGGTTAGTGGAGAGGAAAGAGAGGTTAGTGGGGAGGAAAGAGTGGTTAGTGGGGAGGAAAGAGAGGTTAGTGGGGAGGAAAGAGTGGTTAGTGGAGGGAGTCCGAGAGAGTGGTTTGTGGAGGGAGGGAGATTAGCGGTGAGAGAGAGAGTGGTTAGTAGAGGGAGAGGGGTTAGGGGGGGGGTGAAGCCGGAGGGGGTGTTAAAGTGAAATGGTGCGAACAGGGAAGGAAAGGATAACTGCTGCATGTGAAGGAGAGATGAGTTACACGGGGGATCGGAGGACTGTAAGCCCTGAGGGGTGTAGCCCTGAGGGGTGTTATAGAGGGTGAGTTCTGGGACGCGGAGGTGTAGATGATAGCTGCACTCTGCTGTGTGTGGGAATAAGAGAATAACGAAAGATGTTACTATGTTAGAGGAGGAGGGGTTTAAAGGAGGAGATGTAAGGGTAAAACCAAAGGGATCGTTGTTAAGAAAATAGTGTTAATGATCAAGAGGGAGGGAGAATGTTTAATTATCTAATTATTTCTAGGTTGGAGAGGATGTTGGAGAGGGGTAAATCGTATGAAGTGCGGGGACTTGGGGTAAACAACTGGGATTATGAGAGTAGAAGTCTGTCCTGATGAACTGTTAACTTGTGAATGATCAGTGACCTCTATTTAAAGATCAGTGACCTCTATATATACAATACGACAATAAATCCAATGGATTGACCAACCTGGTACGGGCTCGTGGTGGATTGCGGTGACTTAGCCAGGTAATCCGAAGCAATTAGTTGCCCTGCCAGCACCATCTGTTCCCTTAACTGCTCACTCATTTGTTGCTGTTGCTGATGTTGGGGGTAGAAATCCCGGTGTTGCTGCTGGTGTTGCTGTTGTTGTTGCTTTATCTCGGATAGCAACCCATGGAGGAGAGCGCTGGTTGCTTGGTTGGGAGAGAGGTGGGAGGTGGGGGGAAGTGGGGCGCCCATGGGCATCTGGTGGGCAGGGGGCGGTGGAGGGGGCGGCGCCATCTGAAACAAATAGAGGTGTCAAGGCTTTAGGGAAACGTGATAATCTCATAATGTTCAAAGGTTTTAATACTTTAATATGTACTACTGTTTTGTGCGATGCATTTATAGCCAATCGGAGTGGGAGTCAGTTTAATTAGAAATCGAAATGTTAGACGGCTGTTGTCTTACAAGCAACGTATCAGCACATTTACCATTTTGACACCTAATGTATAGACTAAAGAAAATGATTTAACATGTTCAGTGACATTAATTATACTACGTTTAAGTAATTTGTCGGCGAATAAATAAATTCATATTGTATTTGTAGTTGAATATTGCTGTATTGTTGAAACAATACTGGAATGAGTTGTAAGGTATAGTGAGATAGAGTGTGAACATGGTACTTAGACCCTATTGAAACGTTACTTCTCGCTAACAGCTATAACTTGTTTTGCTACGAAAATCAACCGACTTTCAAAGTTTCGCCGTATAATATCTCAAAAGAAGCAAAAAACGTTTAATTCGATGCTGCTGTTAGCTAAGTTTATACTTTAATTTATCTTGTGGGTTGCTCCCCATGCAAATCTCTGAGGCAAATGAGAACAATGTCCCTTTTTCGTAATAGGAAAGTAGGAGGACAAGCGACCGGTCACTCACTGCCTGGTGAAAACCGTGACATATCCTGGTGACTATAGGCCGTCCCTCGGTTACTGATCTATCCCTAGGTAACAGGCCCGTCCCTTGGTGACTGATTTCTTCGTGGTAGTAATGAGTTAAACATGGTGTAAAAGTACCTGAGGTTCCGCTCCGTACTTCATCCTCTGTGTAGCTTGAGGGTATGTGCTATTCAAACTGCTAACCCTGTTCTGACTCATCTGAAATAAGATGAACGTGTTGAAATAATCATCAATAGTCTATGATAATTTTCTGATTTTATAGATTCTC
The DNA here is from genome assembly GCA_011033025.1 of Beroe forskalii. NCBI lineage: Eukaryota > Metazoa > Ctenophora > Nuda > Beroida > Beroidae > Beroe > Beroe forskalii. The sequence goes on from WFMF01000016.1 coordinate 477,005, forward strand.
TGTTACTGATGGTACTGTAATGAACGTAAGCACGTAAGAAGGATATTCACTAGATTTCGTATTTCTTGTCCAATCGGTTAATCAACACACGGGTTCATAAACACATGACCAATGCAAGGGTTTATTAAAATGGGTTATAAACACATGACCAAGGGTTTATAAGAAATGGGTTTATAAACACATCACCAAGAGTTTATAAGAAATGGGCTTATAAACACATGACCAAGGGTTTATAAGAATTGGGTTATAAACACATCACCAAGGGGTTATAAGAAATGGGTTATAAACACATGACCAAGGGTTTATAAGAATTGGGTTATAAACACATCACCAAGGGGTTATAAGAAATGGGTTATAAACACATGACCAAGGGTTTATGAACATGGGTTATAAACACATGACCATGGGTTTATTAACATGAGTTATAAACACATGACCATGGGTTTATGAACATGGGTTATAAACACATGACCATGGGTTTATAAGAAATGGGTTATGAACACATGACCATGGGTTTATAAGAAATAGGTTATAAACACATGACCATGGGTTTATAAGACGTTGCCAAGGGTTTATAAGACATGGGTTATGAACCACGCAATACCTGGTGCGTGTTGAGGTACAGTTCGACTAACTCAGGATGGTTCTGAACAAGATACACTGCCAGGGCTTGGTGTAAAGGTGAAGATGTGTTTGAAGCTACGGCTTGCTGTGAAGGTGCAGGTGAATGTTGAACCAGGGCCGTGGTGTTGATTTGGGATGCAGTGATGTCAGGTTGTGCAGGCGGTGTGGAGATGGCGTTGTGAGCCAGGGATGAGGCGGTGTTTTGAGCCGAAGGTGGCGAAATGTGAGTGACAAGTGGCGTAACATGGGCAAGCGGCGGCTTTACATTGGTAAGAGGTGGCGTTAGATTGACAAGAGAGGCTGTGTTGCTGAAAGTTTGTGGAGCATTCACCGGGTGCGGGACTTGAGGGATTGACGGCGTCACGACAGATGTGTGAGGCATTTGAACAGAGGGCACAGTTTGGCCCAAGACAGTTTGACTTAATGCCGGGGCCACACTTTGATTTGTCGCTTGCAGATTGTGACCAAAGGCCTTGGCCACACTTCGGCTCACAGCTCGAACATTTTCAGTCGGAGCCCCACTTTTGCCGAGTAGAGTGGGTATGATGTCAGCGAGGGTGTTGTCAGTAAGGTGGAGTGGTGGAATGCAGCCTTGTGATTGGATGGTGTCCGGAGTGGTAGTGAGGTGTAGTGGTGGAATGCAGCCTTGTGAGGCGAGCTGTGAAATATATTGATATGAGAATTATAGGTGGTCAATGATCATGATATTATGATCACACCAGATATTATGTCCAGTGATTTATCATGCGCTATGACTATATTATCACATATCAAGATATCATGTGGTGTAACTGTGTAATTATAGAGCAAGTGGGTGTCTTGATTTAATCAAATATATTAGATTCTATAGTTGATCATAAAATGATCATAAAATTAAATAGTAATATTTACCTGTCTATTGATCTGGTGATCAACATACGACGGATCTCTCTTGGTCATCTGAAAGAACAAACGGTTGTAAGCTGTTTTTGGCTGATTGGCATGCCACAGACTTTCTTTGTGATAACTAAATATTCAAATACCTTTCAAAAGATCCCCTCATACCTACTTGCCGTCACTCCCCTTATACCTATTTTCCGTCAATTTTCAGTTATCATAGAAGCTCTTTATTTTAGATATACAGTTTATCATTACTTTTAACACACCTGCATCTTTTCTCATTATCATCCCAATTCTTTGATTATCCTCTTAAGATCATATAAAACGGCTTTTGTTTGAAGGATTTTATACTCAACTGATTGTAATTTGATGATTATAAGAACATGGTCATTATTTTTTTGCAATTCTCTTTTCTGATTTTTAAAAACGTAACAATACCTACATCAGCTGCCGCATAGATCGGATATCATTCCATCAAAATCATAATTCTTGCCCTTCCTCATTTCTAATGATAACTATCTCTGTAGATCAATATAAACGAAGCGGTGCATGTTATTCATGGAACATCGAGTAGGTCTCGGAGCACGTGGTTGCTAATTTTCCACGTGTTCGTTAATTGACGAGGGTGCGCGTTTGTGGCGTGGTGATTGACCGATTACTTCACAGAATCTTAATTAATATGACACAGTTCCACATGGCATTCGTAAACACATGATTTCCTCCCGTTTGACTTTGATTCATTCCACAGTTTCTGGGTGCAGTGCTTCATGGTAATAGGGGGGGGGGGGTGTAGCACCATTTAAAGCAATTTAAAACCATGGTTTAAGGCCAATAAACAAATGTAAATATTTGCGGAAAATGGCATTTTTGATCGTATTCATTTAGTGCGGGACCACACACACCATCCCACGAACAAACCCAGGAATCAGGGAAGGGAACGCCTGCTTAAGGATCCCAGTGGAACAGTTCGAGTTTTGTGATCAATGCATGTTGTTCAGAAAATGATTTAGGTACTAGCCCGGGAATATCCTTGAATTTAGTTGCTGACGCATCTAAAATATAGATTTCCGTGCGGCTCTCAATTGTTTCAATATGATTTTGAACATATCACAGGTGCTACCTCTATATCTAAATGATTGAAAATCATAGAATTCAAAGGCCAAAATAAAACTGATCCACAAAGTCTCTGATGCAATTGATGTCCATGTAGGTACAGAGCAGGGTCACCCAATGAGCCCAGAACTTTTCAAAATTTACCTTCTGGAACTCTCTGAACTCCTAGACTGCAAATCGAATGTGGATGCACCACTCCTGAACTCACGAAGAGTTACTCACCTCCTCTGGGCTGACGATCTAGTTCTCCTGGCATTAAACAAGGGCTCTCTGCAGAATCTCTTGAACACTGTCCATGACTTTTGTTCCACGTGGGGCCTAACAGTTAACATGTCAAAGACAGCCACTCTAGTCTTCAACAAATCAGGAAAGCAACTCAAGACAAGCTTCGGGCTTTGCTATGGAAACGTGAAAGTGCAGTCAGCTAAAGAATACTGTTACCTAGGCATCATCTACACACTCAGTGGTAGCTTCAGCAAAGCTCAAAAGGAGCTCAAAACCAAAGGTCTCAGGGCCTACTTCTCCTTAAGCGCATGGTAGACACCAGATGCCTCACAGTAGCTTCACTATTCCGTCTTTTGACTCCCTCATCCTACCAATTGTCACCTATGGATGCCAAATCTGGCTGTTTGACACAAACCTCTTCAAAACTGCGAGGAACCATGCCTGGCTTGCAGATCCAAGAAAAGCTATTACAAGACTTTCAAATGACCCTCTTGAGAACATCCATCTCAAATTCTGAAATGGACCCTTGGACTGTCCACTAAAGCCACCAACTTAGTTTGCTGGGGTGACACAGGTAGATTTCCCTGGCAATTAAAAGTTTCCAATCAGGTTCTCGACTATGTCAAAAGGCTTCAGACTCTTTCAGCAAGTGGCACTGAAACGCCATGGGAAATGCCTTTATAGAACAGCAGAACCTCTCTTTAAGCTGGTTCAATAGCCTCAACGACCTCAAGACAGCATTAAACATGACTAGTACCATCAACCCAGTAGAAGGCAGAAAGACACTACAAAATCAGTTCTTCACTACCCTTTACAGTAAATTGAACTTTTACTCTATGGTCAAAAAAGAACTCGGATTTGAAGATTATCTCACTATTGAGGATTTCAACAAGCGAAGAAATCTCACTAAGCTCAGAGCCAGTAACCATAACCTTAACTGCGAGACAGGGAGATATATGGCACAGACTAAAGCAGGGTCACCAATTACTATGGCTGAGAGCGCCCATTCACAGTCCACATTTTGGAGAAAATACTGCAAAATCTGCTCTGACCCATCAGCAGAGGGACTTTCTCACCTACCCTTCTTTGACCCTATCATCGAGGACGAACAGCACTTCCTTGTTAGCTGTCCCAACTATCATCCACAGCGCTTAGCACTGGAAGAAGAGGTAAAGTCAGCACTGATATCCTGGGAGCCATGTCGATTGATGACACTGTTCCAAAAAGACTCAATGATGTCATTCGCCAGATATGTCAACAGAATCATGAACATTCGATTCCCAAAGCATGATTTGAGCAACAGCGATTCAGATAAGCCAAGAAAGAAGACATCTACAAGAAAGAAGAGGAAAGATTGAGGATCTGGGCACAAGAACATCCTTCAAATCATCCGTCCACCACTTTGCCTCAATAACTTTACACTCTGATCTGCTGAACTCATGATAACATCCTTTTCAGTTTTCATCACTTACTTATCACACCGAGTTGAACTTATCTTTATAATTTCTATCAGGCTTTTGCACTGGGCTCTTTTCTTTTCTAGCTGTTCTTATCTTGGCACGCTTTCTTTTCATCACACAAGTTTATTGGTTTGGGGACTTAAGTTTAGCTTTTTGGTCTTTCAATTTTAGGCACGCTTTTCATTTTTATCTTCTCATGTTAAGATCAGTGGTTTCTTTTCATTTTACTTTGCCTCTATAGTTTTGAGGTTTACGCTTATAGATTTTTGGCTTTCTAGTTTCGTCAAGAGCCTCTTTTCGCGGTCTGACATTACTTGGAATATACGGTTAAGTATGTTTTGTAATTAGACTGTAATTGATATTTCTATTTCTATTTCTATTTCTATAAGAAGATTATAGCAGGCCCGTTGTGCCTGCTAAAACGTAGCTCACTCAGCGGGGCTACGCCCCGCCTCCCTCGCAGTATTCCAACATTGCAATTGAAATTATAAAGACAATTTTTCTATTTTTACCGCATCGAAGAATGAAGACATTTAATGCAAAGCCCACTCAGACTTCATTCACGCCAGCTTAAATTTCGTCACTTGCAAATTTTGAAATATTAAAAGTTTATGAGGGAGCAAAATTTACAATGATTCGTTTTGTCACTGACCCATGAAGGCCAGTTTGTCTAATTGCAATTGTATGACGAATTGAATTGCAAATGAGAACCGTGTATGTACTGAACTTTGAATTACGCATTGATTTACGCCAAGATTCCCCAAATTCGCAATAATATATGCTATATGCCCAATTATTTGGTCAATTTGATTTTGCCTTGATCTTAATTTCTTTTCAACACTTGCTCGATTAACATTATTTAGTTGAAACCATTTTAATAATCAACTCAGCATCGATTTAATAAATTGACCGACCATTGCCACTGATTTATGAAGGGAATTCTATCGCCTATGTCCTCCCCGATGCCAGCCATACCCATTCTCTATCTTCAGATCTTTAATTTTAAATGTAGAAGACGTAAAATTAACAAAAACCACAATGCAGCAGTTAGCAACGTATCAGAAACCACTCGCATACAACTGATCATAACCTGCACGTGCAGTTTCCAGTAACCATGACAACGGCACCAATAAGCACATTTTCCACCGTTCGTTTCTCTTGATAAGTTGATATTTTCTTGATATTTTCTGTGCGCCCGCACATACATAATTCACGTGCCATCTCCAAATATAAGACTAGCAGGCCCCGTGGGCCTGCTATTGCATAATAGCTCACTTTGCGGCGCTACGCGCCGCCTCGTTCGCAAATTCTTACCAATACCTTGCCCTAACCAGCGTCCTATTCTGCGCGGCGCGCCGTCGTTCCTCCTCAGGCCGCGCGCGCGTAAGCATCTGGTTAGATGAAACAAAAAGCCAGCAGAATGAAGTAAGTAAAAAGTAAGTAAATAAAGTAAGTAATAAAGTAAGTAAAAAGATAGGTTGATAGGAACTGAAGTTGCCTTGTCAGACGTTGTCTGACGGACGCGTTGTCTAGCGGACGCGCGCGCTTCGCGCGCGCCTACCGAAGGCGAAGGGGTCAGACAACGTCTGACAAAAGTTGCCGAAGTGCGTTGTCTGATGGCGCAAAGGTGAATGTTGATGTCAAAGGAGCAAACGACGAACACTAACGCATTGAATTTGAAATTGAATGGTCTTCAATTTACCGTGAATTATGATTTTTCCTTCATTCGTATAATGAATAAAGCTACGTAAGAAATGGAAAAATTAATTTGAGGCCTTGCCTGGTGAGCGCTCAGACTAAGCGCAAATTCATAATTTTACGCTGCGCATTTTCTCTTGTAAGTTCGTAACTATATCTGAAATAACTTTTTGACGTCCGCAGAGTCTCTGCGTTGCGCGTTGTGTTTTGTTAGTTCAACAATTTTGTTTTCCCTTACATTTACGTGAAGTGTTCTGAATCGAACTTCGCGAAATTCTCATTAATTTTGAAACACGCCGATACGTACCAATATTCGTTCGAATTTATTTCATCGGTTGAACTCTACTGCTCAGAGATTTTTTTGTAATAACGTCTTACTTTCCTAAACTTCCAATAACTGTCGTCCTAAATATTCCTACATGCCTCATGAACAACAAATTTAAAAACATCAAAATTTAAAAACATCATCTCGACAGCTTTAATCACTAACGTAATAGTAACACTACTGTACGAACTACTTTATGTTGCACGTGCGCAAATATCCAATCTCCATAGCAACGGCACCTCTTTTTTCCGTTTGCATTCGTTTCTCTTGATATTTTCTTGGCAAGCTCAAATTTAATTGTGTACGACACAAAACAACCATTATTCACATGCTCTTACGAAATTATAATTAGAGACTAGCAGGCCCATAGGGCCTGCAGAATAGCTTCACTCGGCGCTGCTACGCAGCACCTCGTTCGCAAAATTCAAATACTTTACCGCATCAAAAATTCCTATCCGTTCAAAAGTTGTTGAGCAACGTATTCAAAACATAATTTAACAGAAATGAACGCTAATATGTAACCACATAGCAACGCGCGCCTATATCCATACTGCACGCCAAGGCCCTTAGATGTCCACAAAAGGACTAAAAACGTGGCATGTCACAAAAGGACGAAAACGCGACAGAGAATGCGAAATTATATTAGAGATCAGCAGGCCTTATTGGGCCTTATACATTAGCTCACTTTAAGCGCTTACGCAGCACCTCGTTCGCAAATTCCAAACCCGGCCACAATTCAAATCAACTGAATGCTTTTTACCGCATCAAAAAATTCTAACTGTTCAAGTAACGGATCAACGCACTCAAACAGCATTTAACAATGAACGAGGAAAGAACATAGCAACCATAAGGCAACCATAGCAACGCGCGCGCCTATATCCATACTGCACGTGGGCGCCCCAAAATGTGTCTACAAAAGGACAAAAAACGTGACGTACAGAAAAACAGAAAGTGCAACTTTATATATAAGATTTCGTAAGAGCACGTGAATTATGTCTGTGCTTCCGTATATAATTAAATTTGAGCTTGCCAAGAAAATATCAAGAGAAACGAATGCGAACGGGCGAAAAGAGGTACTGTTGCTATGGAGTTGGATATTTGCACACGTGCAACATAAAGTAGTTCGTAAAGTCGTGTTACTATTACGTTAGTGATTTAAGCTGTTTTAAACTTTAAAATACATGAGGCATGTAGGAATATTTTGGACGACAGTTACCGGAAGTTTAGGAAAGTTGGAAATTAGTACGAAAATAATCTCTAAGCGGTAGAGTTCAACCGAGGCAATAAATTCGCATCAAAAAATGTCCATAAGTCTGTCTCGGGGGGTTTCAAAATTAATGGTAGGTTCACAAAGTTTAGTTCGATTCAGAGCACTTCACGTAAACGTAAGGGAAACAAAATTGGTGAACAAACGAAATGAACAAAACGCGCACGCACTTTAATCTTGCGCGCAACACAGAAACTCTGCGCACGTCGCAAAGTTATTTCAGATCGAGTAACGAACTTACAAGAGTAAAATTATGAATTTGTTTTTTGCGCTTAGTCTGAGCGCGCACCAGGCAAGGCATAAAATTAATTTTTAATTTATTTCCATTTCTTACGCAGCTTTATTCAGTATACAAATGAATGAAAAATAATAATTCACGGTAATACCAGTCAAACAATGCGTTAGTGTTCCCTAATGCCTAACCACGCGTGCGTCGCAAATTTTGTCGCTTGCTCATGTTGCTTTGACATGGACATCAACATTCACCTTTGCGCCATCGGACAATGCACTTCAGCAACTTCAGTTCCCATCAACCTATCTTATAACTTATTCCATTCTGCTGGCTTTTGGTTTCATCTAACCAGATGCTATTGCTTACGCGCGCGCGGCTTGAGGAGGAACGACGGCGCGCTGCGCAGAATAGGACGCTGGTTAGGGCAAGCTGCGAAAGAGGCAGCGCGTAGCACCGCCGAGTGAGCAATGTAATAGCAGGCCCACCAGGCCTGCTAGTCTAAGTATAAAGTTATTAAAACCTGAATCAGCAACTCTGTGTGTCTCACTTTTGAAAGGAAGCAATACAATAGCCTTGCCCAACTGATGACCCGTTTTAGCCCGTTGGCACCTTTTTTGTGACTTTTCTGGCCTTAATTTATTGAATTATTAGAAGTACCATTTGTTCTTTACTTAGCATGATCTTCTATTTTAGCATGATCTATTTTTAGCATGATCTATTTTATTTTTCACTAACCGATCAGGGTGGAATTGCCATTCACACATTCTGGTACACATGTCAGATCCGCCGGGCTGTCCGCCCGCTCCTTGAGAGTATTTGAAACAAACCAAACATTAATCAATCCAACCATTCAACTCTCATCGATAGCAGCCAGAATGCAAGTTGGCCATTTTTGACACTTAAAGGCTTCTGTGCAGTGAAAGAGGCATCCCAGATGGTTGGAAACAGTCTTATATGAAAGAACTCATTGATATCTATCATTTGCAACAAAATTATCAAAATCCGACCTTGCGTTGAGATTTTATGAGGTTAAAACCACCTAAAAGTCGCTTTCGATTTGTGACATGCGACTCGATTTTCCCTCACAAAGAGCTCATAACTCAAAACTAAAAGGGTGAGATACAGCCTTGGGACCTATCTCAAAAATTCGAGAAGACCCTCTTACATAAGAAGAGTCTTCACTGGAAAGGTCAAGTCCTTCAGGTCGGTTGATATCATATGTGGTATGCCGCTGGCAGACCGGCCTCCTTAACCCTCAATATCCAACACAGAAGAGAAACCAATCCTACACCAAACTGTAGTACCCATGGCTGCTACAAGTTGGACATGGATAAGTCCTGGCTTCCTGCTTTACTTTTTCCGTGGTCTGGTCAAAGAGGCGGTAATACAAGACATGACGTAGAGCATTATTCCCAGAGGAGAGGGCCTGACCTGAAGTTGTCTTACCAACTTGTAGTACCCATGGTGGCTACAAGTTGGTGGCATTAAACTGGTCCTACCTCTTTATGTTGTCCCTCAGGGGTTAATCTTAGGTCTGCTTTTTCCAAAACTGGTTTTCGGATGTCGCTGGGTTGTCAAATTTAGCCTCAAGACCATGAAGCCAATGAAAACATATTTTGTTACCAAGATGGCTGAAACTGTCAAGGATCACCTCAAACCAAAATTTTGCACAATGGGATGAATTTGTGGCTCTCAGGAGAGGTTAAGCGATGTCCTCCCGGGAATTTCTGTCGTAAAATTTGGCCTTGTTTTTGCCTCAAATGAACAAATTAAAGGTCAAAAACTCCCAACTTTGAACCAAGGAAGTATATTCTGACCTCTTGATTAAGATTACATTTCTTTAAGAGGACTGAAGCACCTCCATGAGGTTAAAAATGGCTAAAAAACTGTAAAATCCAGGTTTTCAGATATACGTGACACAGTTTTAGCCTCAAGACAGCAACAAAAGCCAATGAAAACAGATTCTTGATGGCAAAATGAAGCTGAAACTGTCTAGATCACCTCAAACCCAAATTTTTTTCACAATGGGATGGATTGGTGGCTCTCAGGAGAGGTTAAGTGACTTCCTCCGGGATTTTATCAAAAATTCAGGCCATTTTTAGCCTCAAATGGACAACATGGGTCAAAAACTCCCAAATTTGACCAAGGAAGTATATTTTTTGACCTTTTGATTGAGACTGATAATTTTGGGAGGACTCAAACACTTCTTTTGATGCTTGAAGTGGCTAAAAACAGTAAATCCAGGTTTTTGAGATGTCATGACAAATTTGTACCTCAAAACAGCAACAAAAGCAAGTAAAGACATATATTCTTGATACCAAAATGAAGCTGAAACTGTCTAAGATCACCTCAAATCAAAATTTTACTCATTAAGATTTGTTGGCAGATCTCAGGTGAGGATAAGTGTCTTCCTTCCCATGTTTTTATCAAAAAATTGGATTTTGTGTTAGCCTCAAATCCACAGCAAGATCTAGAATTCTAAATTTTGACCTAAAAGGTGATTTTGACCTCAGATCAAGAAAAATACTTTTTGGAGGACTAAATCACTCCTTTGATGCATTAAATGGCCAAAAGCTGTGAAGTTAGGCATTTTGCTCAAATCAGCCTCATATTTAACCTCACAGTTGCCACAAATAAGGTAATATCATGTTCAAAAAAGTTTTTGGTCACCACAGATGTCAAACTAACTTTTTATGTGAAAAGATTGGCATTATAACCTTTTTGAAAAAATGATGTATAAATAAGCCAATGTCACAAATTCCTTACATTCTGGCTGCTATCAATGCTCTCAAACCACTGTTAATTCAATTCTTTCTATACACTAACATACCTATATGACAAGTTTTTATACGGTTTATCTTATTCTTAAAAGATTTTATGTGTCTATTTTAACTCTGAATCACCTGCGTGTAATTTGTGTATCACACTCAGCCTTTTATAGTTGGCATTTCACTGATAACGGTTTTATAATTCATGATATAATGCTGCGAGTATTTTCATGCGTGTAACTTGTAATGTAGCTCTGGTCCCACTGAACACACAGCTAGTAGGCTGCTTCCATTTTACAGTTTACTTTTTCAGTTATAAAACGGCTTAAAACGCTACATGTTCATTATTTTTCGATATTTTAGCCTCAATGTCAGCTTGATAACGTGTTTTCATATTCTCTTTTCTCAAACACAACTATATAATGTAACCATTTTATATACCTTTGGCTTACCCGAGCCGATCAAAGGAAACGTCAAAGGATAGTCAAGGAACCCATGCTCTGCTCAAAACAACATCAACAAAATAATAATAATAATAAATATCAAAAGTGTGTTGAGTGTTGTCATGACCTACACACCGCACCCTACTCCCAACACTTCCTCGCCATTTCTGGCGGCGCATATTTAGAACCATCAATGGTTAGGAGTCAGGGCACTGCAAGAATTGTCACCCACCGTGTGAAAGCCTGTGATGCCACCAGCCCTATCAAGGCCACTTCAGTCTGTTATCAGCTCTGTTGCTTTTCCACCACTTCGCTTCATCTCCAAAACAATAAACCAAGGCAGCCGCAGGGTCGGGGTGCTCGGAGCCCACAACGTCCCCTGACCCACACTGCTTCACTTGTGCGCACAAGTTGAGGGAACAGTGTTACAGCCGCATGCATCTCAGATCCTGTTGCTATATACAAATAATACATCTTCTCAATAAATCTTTGTGAGGGTGAATCCTCTTTGCTTTCCAAACCAATCTGATGTCTTTGGTCTTGAAACAACTGAATAACTGATTCACTGCGCTCAGTGTCAGCAAATATAACGACAACAACAGCAACAATAATAACAATTAAAACAATATCAACAGTACTTTCCTTCTGTTCCAGGCAGTATCCTGGAACTGGGCTTTGCCCATTGAGCCCAGTTAAATACCAATCGATGGGAATATGATTTACACAGTCTGGCTGGGTCAGACCACCCTGTGATCCACTAGACGAAGGGAGGTGGTACATAGCCACCTTCGGCTGATAGCTGACCTAATCTGCAGGCAAGCATTGACTTGCTTTGCAGTCCGTTTGAAGCCAGGGGCGTTGATGGAATCCCAGACCTGTGTGGTCCAGGACTGGATTCTGCTCTCAGCCCAGGATATTAGGGTGCGCCCTTTTTTCAAAGTTTTTTGGGCACAATTCTTCACTGATAGATCTCGATGAGCTGATCACGAATATATCAAGTTTTTTGAAATTGACAACGCCTTCCTTGTCCGCAGGGGCTTTTTGTGTTTCGTGACGTCATGTCACGTGTCATCACGTGACCCGTCTGCTAGTACTTTGTGCATGGTTGTTTCCGCGCGCGCGCGCGATTGTTATACTGTGCGTTCGCGCGGATCTGTCGCAGTCTGATGGCAGAGTAATTGCAGACATTGCTTAAGCTTATGGTAGTGGTGCTATAGGTCCTATGTGTCAACTTATAGTCATACTGAAGACGTTCAGAAGAAACGCATGAACTAATCGGGTTTGTTTCTTAATCTTTGTTCAATACTGTAATAGGCTGATTCAGCTTAGCGGATTGAGTTAAATTGACTCAAAGATGGCATCATCAAGTATACGAGAGAGCAAAAGAATCAAAATGATTTAATGATCTTAGAAAGCTCATATTACCAATACCTCAGCGGATCCGCTTATAGTTAAGCGGATCCGCTTAGCAGATTCAATCATATAATCTAAGCGGATCCGCTTAGCTTAGCGGATCCGCTTAAGATGGAACTGTGTCATGGCAATTTTTCTGAATTTTATAATCGAGATGATTTTCAAAAAAACGGTAAAGCTATCCGCTGAGCTTAGCGGATCCGCTTAGCCCTAGCAGATTCAATCACATTATCTAAGCGGATCCGCTTAGCTTAGCGGATCCGCTTAGGATGTAAATGTACTGTGTCATGGCAGGAAAACGGTAAAGTGACACTTGACCCCCAACATAACATCCCCCGACACCACGCCCCCTACTTCATTACTGTGAATCTATAGAGGAAAGCAGGGGGTCAAACGTCGCAGTTTGACGATTGGTGCAACATTTGACTCCCCGCCCCGACATTACATCCCCCGATCAATAAGCAAGTACTATATCAAACACTGATCCGCGGCCAACATCATCCCTCTATACTCCATATACCAGCATCTCTCCTGACATCCTGGAAAATTACGCGAATCGTCCTGAAATTCTCGAATAATCATTCTGACTACACAAACGATTTTCCTCCGGACTTCGATTCGTCGATTCGATTCGTCGATTCGATTCGTCGATTCGATTCGTCGATTCGATTCGTCGATTCGATTCGTCGATTCGATTCGTCGATTTGATTCGTCGATTCGATTCGTCGATTCGATTCGTCGATTCGATTCGTCGATTCGATTCGTCGATTCGATTCGTCGATTCGATTCGTCGATTCGATTCGTCGATTCGATTCGTCGATTCGATTTGTCGATTCGATTCGTCGATTCGATTCGTCGATTCGATTCGTCGATTCGATTCGTCGATTCGATTCGTCGATTCGATTCGTCGATTCGATTCGTCGATTCGATTCGTCGATTCGATTCGTCGATTCGATTCGTCGATTCGATTCGTCGATTCATCGATTCGATTCGTCGATTCGATTCGTCGATTCGATTCGTCGATTCGATTCGTCGATTCGATTCGTCGATTCGATTCGTCGATTGGATTCGTCAATTGGATTCGTCGATTCGATTCAATTCGTCAATTCGATTCGTCAATTCGATTCGTCAATTCAATTCGTCGATTCAATTCGTCGATTCGATTCGTCGATTCGATTCGTCGATTCGATTCGTCGATTCGATTCGATTCGTCGATTCGATTCGTCGATTCGATTCGTCGATTCGATTCGTCGATTCGATTCGTCGGTTCGATTCGATTCGTCGATTCGATTCGTCGATTCGATTCGTTGATTCGATTCGTCGATTCGATTCGATTCATCGATTCGATTCATCGATTCGATTCATCGATTCGATTCATCGATTCGATTCGTCGATTCGATTCGAGTCGATTCGATTCGTCGATTCGATTCGTCGATTCGATTCGTCGATTCGATTCGTCGATTCGATTCGTCGATTCGATTCGTCGATTCGATTCGTCGATTCGATTCGTCGATTCGATTCGTCAATTCGATTCGTCGATTCGATTCATTCGTCGATTCGATTCGTCAATTCGATTCGTCGATTCGATTCGATTCGTCGATTCGATTCGTCGATTCGATTCGTCGATTCGTCGATTCGATTCGTCGATTCGATTCGTCGATTCGTCGATTCGATTCGTCGATTCGATTCATCGATTCGATTCGTCGATTCGATTCGATTCGATTCGTCGATTCGATTCGTCGATTCGATTCGTCGATTCGATTTGTCGATTCGATTCGACGAATCGAAGACTGACTTGAAATCAATTCTGTTGTTCGATTCAGAATCGATTCGATTTCGTCGATTCGAGTCGTCGATTCTTTCCAGGATGTCATTCGATTCGTCGATATCGATTCGTCGATTCGATTGCTAACACAAGTAAGGATTCATTCGTCGATTCGAATCGGTCGATCTAATCGGAATCGTCGATTCGATTCGTCGATTCGGTTCATGTTCATGTCACTAGGTCGATGGTGCGACACCTGAACTCCCGTTCCCAAGCACAGTTGCAAGGGAGTTTACTATGCCTATAGAGGGGATGTGATGTTAAGCCGCGGATCAGTGCGTTTGATATTGTTGCTTATCGATCGGGGGATGTAATGTCGGGGCGGTGGAGTCAAATGTTGCACCAATCGTCAAACTGCGACGTTTGACCCTCTGCTTTCCTCTATAGATTCACAGTACTGAAGTAGGGGGCGTGGTGTCGCGGGATGTTATGTCGGGGGTCAAGTGTCACTTTACCGTTTTCCTGCCATGACACAGTACAGTTACATCCTAAGCGGATCCGCTAAGCTAAGCGGATCCGCTTAGATAATGTGATTGAATCTGCTAGGGCTAAGCGGATCCGCTAAGCTCAGCGGATAGCTTTACCGTTTTTTTGAAAATCATCTCGATTATAAAATTCAGAAAAATTGCCATGACACAGTTCCATCTTAAGCGGATCCGCTAAGCAGGCCCCTCGGAAGAAAAGGTACCATTTCAAAACATAGTTAGAATAAAAGTTTTTCGACTGATAATCATAATTATATACTTTGGCTTGGTTAAATAGTGGCAGTTTAATCTTATTCTGACTGTTATAGCTCGTTTATATTTGATTGTATACTATTTCGATGCTCTAATTTTAACAAATATTGTCCTGTTCATTTCCTGTACATTTCTTTGTTGTAAAAATCATCCTGCAGCACCCTAATTTCCCTAAAAACTCGGGGGCTCCCCTTAACCCCCTGGCAGGGGCTCGCCCCTGAGCCACGCGAGGCTGCCCCCAGACCCCTGCCGCAGCTTGCTCGCTTCGCTCGCGACTCGAGGGCCCCTCCCGGAAAAAAATCCTGGCTACGGGCCTGCCGCTAAGCTAAGCGGATCCGCTTAGATAATATGATTGAATCTGCTAAGCGGATCCGCTTAACTAAGCGGATCCGCTGAGGTATTGGTAATATGAGTTTTCTAAGATCATTAAATCATTTTGATTCTTTTGCTCTCTCGTATACTTGATGATGCCATCTTTGAGTCAATTTAACTCAATCCGCTAAGCTGAATCAGCCTATTGCAGTATTGAACAAAGAAACAAACCCGATTAGTTCATGCGTTTCTTCTGAACGTCTTCAGTATGACTATAAGCTTTAAAAGTTGACACATTGGACCTATAGCACCACTACCATAAGCTTAAGCAATGTCTGCAATTACTCTGCCATCAGACTGAGCTGCGACAAATCCGCGAACGCGCACAGTATAACAATCGCGCGCGCGGAAACAACCAGCGCACAAAGTACTAGCAGACGGGTCACGTGACATGACACGTGACATGACGTCACGAAACACAAAAAGCCCCTGCGGACAAGGAAGGCGTTGTCCAATTTCAAAAAACTTGATATATTCGTGATCAGCTCATCGAGATCTATCAGTGAAGAATTGTGCCCAAAAAACTTTGAAAAAAGGGCGCACCCTACAGGATATAACCCGCAGTCGGGTGGCCTAAAAACCACCCAGGAGTTCACACCCTTAGCCTAGTGTATTAGGGATAGTCTCTATGCTCAGCATGGCTGCACTGGCCTGGTTGATTAAACCGACCTTGGCCGTTTTACTAAGACTAAGACCGATCAGGGCACAGCAATTCTGTACTGTGGTTAGTAGATGAAAATACGCTAACCTGTTTCAGTCCGGGCTTTGTCCAATAATTTATACTTAAATAGCCATGCCGTTACAAACGTAATGAATATAGATGATAGGGTGCGCGGACAAAACACCACCGTAGTGCACGAATTTCGCCGAAGGGACGCTCGTGCGTAATCCTGTGGCACAGTTTTACGGTTAGGGTCAGGACGTTTAAGGGTCAGTGGTGTAGTGGTATCGATTTGGGCACAAGATCGAAAGATCCTGAGTTCGATCCCGGCCAGCGCCACTGAGCTAAGTGTGAGGGATTTATCTCGAGCCTATGCAGCCCGACGGATCACTCAGCTGAGCATACAGGAAACTGTGCGGGAGGGGTAAGGGGCCATCCAAAAAAGCATAAAGGACGTCCGCAATGAGGGGGGGAGTCTGGCCAATGTGGACATAGGCTGGAGGGGGCTGTTTGGACAAATGCGGACGTCCGCAGTTTATGGAAATTTTAGTCGATTTGACGGTTGTTTCACTAGGGGGCCATCCATTTAGGACGTCCGCAATGAGGGGGAGGGGGGAGTCTGGCCAGTGTGGACGTTAGTGGACGTAGGGGGTGTTTGGCCGAATGCCGACGTCTGCATTTATGAAATTTTGGTCGACATGAATAATTTTTCACGATAATTAGAAAAAAGTCGATTTGTAAGAATTTTGACTGCATGATCGACTTAGGTGACCGAAAATCAGGTTTAATGTAAAAACACGCCCAAATGTCGCTACGAAAAATTTTTTCATGAATTATTTTGCATCAGTTAGAATTCGGAATTCCTCAGAAACAAATGGAGCCACATCTTTGATATAAGCCTCCAAAACTTTGTTAGCCCATTTGGGCCAAAAATTTGCGTAAAATGAGCTCAAACATTTTTGGAGGTCTAAATCAAAAACCAGCTCCATTTGTTTCTGAGGAATTTACCTTACGAGACATATTTGAAAGGTACAAAATTTGGGGATTTTTCAAAAAAATCCCCATATTTTCGTACCCCCAAAATTTCGATCCCCAAAATTATTTCCCCCAAATTAGTTAATTGCGGGTTTGTCTTTTGACAAACAGTGCATAAAATATGGAATTCCCAGACAAATTTCAATAGAAATATCACTGTAGAAGGGTTCAAATTATCTAAAATGCAGTAATTCCAAATAAAACCTTGTACACTCGACTCGTGAAGGAATCTTGTACTGGAAATTCTACTGCATCGATCACATCAGTGATATTGGCATTTCTAAAGTTCTGATTTATTCCCAAAAGTAACCCTATTTTTTCGAATTTGAAAAAAAAAGGCGAAAATCCCCTAATTTAATTTGGGGTACGAAATTTGGGGATTTTTGATTAAAATCCCCATATTTATAACCCCCAAATTTCGATCCCCGGAATTATTGTCCCATGTTATTTTGTCTTGTAAGGTAGTCTTCTTACTGATGCATAAAGAATCATGAAGAAAAAATATTTGTAGCAACATTTGTGCGTGTTTAAACATTAAACCTGATTTTCGATCAACCTAAGTCGATGCAGACACCTTAGAATTTTGTCAAAGATTTAGATAATAAAGTTGATTTTGTCACCACAATTGAGAAAACGGGCTTTATTAAATGATGACACAAAAGATTTTGGATGGAAATGTGGACGTCCGGAGGGGGGAGGGGGTATTTCAGGTTGCAGACAAGGGGGGAGGGAGGGGTCTAAGATAACCACAACTTTGCTGACGTCCTTTATGGATGGCCCCTAAATTTAAATGAGGAGCTGTCCATTGCAGCGAACTCTCCGCCAAATAAAGTGTGGATTACACTTTCAACCCACGCAATATTTCCAAACTGCACGATGACACTCTAAAATGTGTCCACAAAAGGAAAAAACAGAAAGTGAGGAAAAACGCGACAGAGAATGGGACTAGCAGGCCTGTTGGGCCTGCAAATACACTGCTCACTCGGCGCGGCTATGCAGAACCTTGTTTGCAAATTTCTACCAATGCAATTCAGATTGTAATTGAATACTTTTTACCGCCTTAAAATATTCCAATCGGATCAAAAGTTACGGAGCAACGTACTCAAAACAGCAAATGTAAACAGAAATGAACTATTATTTAGGCAATCTTTGCAAACGCAACGCGCGCAACTACATCCATATTATGCTTGGGCACCCAAAAAATGTTGCGACGCACAAACTTACTTACAGAGAATTGGATTTTGTAATAGAGAGTCTGATACCTCACATTTTCCTGAAATACCTCACATTTTCCTGAAATACCTCACATTTTCCTGAAATAACTCACATTTCAGTTGCAAGAAGAAGTTGCCTCGTTGAAAGAGCCTTCAGAACCCAGCAAAGAGCAGGAGGTAGGTGCATCTTCATACACATCCCTCCCCCTTCCAACTCCCACTTCCATACACGCCATGCATTCATGCAACCCCACCACAAACCCCCCCTCTCTCTCTCTAACACCCCCCTCTTTTTCACACCCCTCTTAAAATCTTCCCAATCTTGTAGACCTATATATTCTCGGTTCCAAAGGTTGTCCTCAGTCAAAAGCAACCCTGTTCTAGCCATCATTGTTTAAATGAATCGTCATTTCGTATACCTGATGCCTTACTTCCGCAAGAACAACTTACTAGTCACAACCATAACTAAATAAGTCAATGGAGAGATGTTTTCTACTCAATGTGAAATACTTACATTCTAAATTGAAAATTTTTTAATTCCATTTTATTCGGAAATCATTTTGATGAGAATATGAGTTGCCCCAATATCGATAAAATTAACTCTTAACGTATTTACCTTATATTGGCCCTCATTTAACCGGACAAAAACGACTTTGACATTTTTGGCCGGCTAAAAAAAGGCCCGTTAAAGTGGGGCCGGTCAAATTAAAAGTTAATTTAGGTGAAATGAAACTTTTATGACTTGGCCTGAATAGTGTTGAATTCACTTGAACGGCATTATATAACACGATAATGACCTAAATCAAAATTTTTGACCGGGATTTGGTCTCTTGATGCAAATTTATTGAATAGAAATGAGTTTTAATGGCCATTTTAGAGCATAAGGTCCTTAATTTGGCAAAATTTTGTCCAAGGCGCCAGTTGAAACGGTTCAAAAGTGATTCAATTTCTGTCCATAGGGCCGGTTAAAAATGGCCGACTTAATAAAGGCCAATAAGGTATAGCAAATTTAGATTTAATTTTTAAAGTAACAGCACTTTTTAAAACGAAAAAGCATTTGAAATAACGGTACAAATGATACAGAAGTACACAGCATATTTTTTAAACAGAGCCCCATTACACTTTGCAGCTGAGGTATCAGATTATAGAGCTTACTAAGAAGCTGAGAGAAGCAAACTCCACCAATGAATACCTCAAATATCGTTTGGTAAGAAGCGGCTTGCTGATTGGTTACTCACTCAGCAGCTGAAGCTTGATTGGCTGCTGATTCAGCACCTGAAATGTAATTGGTTCCCCAACTTTGTGTGTAAATCTAAATGTGGTTTTGCTTGGAACTTGTGTCGATAACCGCCTTTTCTCCATTTCCTTCGCCCTTTGCCGAAATCTTCACAGCACTCCATATTATGATCAGAATTGACTGCAAATCTCATTTAAATAATATGAAGCATTATGTATTTCTCCCTCTGTTCAAATTACTGTCTTTAAATCATTCGGTTTTTATGACTGAAATGATTACATCAAAAATGGTTTGAAAAGGCCCTCCTTTAAAATCACGCTTCCGCTTGTAGCTGTATATGATTGATATACGCTGGTTAACTATTAGGAAGTTGATGACACTGAGTTCAATCTTCTCACACCATCGTGACTACAATTGAAATGATGCGATCAAAATAATCTGAATCTTTGTTTTTTTCATGTTTTTACATTAAACATTTTTTCCTAAAACCGAAAAGGACTTGGTTGTGATGGTCCGCGGCGGTTTTGAGGCGTTCTTTATTGTATAACCGATGATATGAGAAAGAACGCGACGGTTATAACTGCTGCAACTCTGAAAGTTTTGGTATGATTTCTCCACCGCGTTTTGAAGTCCCCCTCGGCAAGTCCTATGTTTATGTAAGAATCTCCGTCATCAGTCAACACATCGGCCTGGTAGACTGATGAGGGTGTGAGGCATTGCCCCTGCAGATGACAATTGGGCTTGTCTCTGCAATTGCACTGCCTCACACTCTCGTCAACGCTCTTGTCTTCCAGGACCTATTTGTTGTGATTCTTGATCATCCTACCCATACTAGGCATGCAAGAGTAGCTCAGTTTTACAGTGTTCCGGTTGAAGATCTTGTGTAGTCGGTGACCCACAGGGAAGTGTCTGTCGAGGATGCTGAAGAATCTCCGCCCGAGCTCTGTCTTAACGTTCGTGCTGTAGGGAGGGTTGAACCAAATGACATTCCTGGTACGTCGTCTCTTCTTGTGGGTAAGTTGTGGTGTTTGGTAGGAGAGGGGCTGATCGTAACCACTGGATTCCAGGGCTACATCGTACTCCCGTTTCGTGTCGTTGAAGTGCTGCTCTGTGCTGGATATGCTGCTAAGTCGTTTAGAGATCGTGTCGGGATGTTCTTGATGATGTTGGAGGGATGGTTCGACTTAGCGTTGATGTACAGAGGAGTGTCATTTGGTTTCTTGTAGGGTCTGTAGGAGTTGTCTTTGAGGAATAGCTCCACATCCAGGTAGTTGACTGAATCATCGTGTATTTCAACAGTGGTTATAAGTCCCTCACGCTTGAATGCTGCATGGAGTTTCTTCCTGATGCTGTCCAACTTAGGTCCGTTGGAATTCCCGATTATTGCTAATCCGTCATCCCTGTACAGACCCAAGTGTTCTTTGGGGATGATGCTGATGATTTTGTTTAGCAAGTAAACGCCAATGAGCTCTGATGTTTCAGCTCCGTCCAGACTTCCCATGGTGACATAGAAGTTTTCTTCAGATTTCTTGACCCAACTGTTTGTCGTTGAAGAGCAGGCATGGATCCAGCCCAGAATTTTTGGGGGCGTGCAAATTTGAGCTCATTCGGCGCCGCTTCGCGGCGCCTCATTCGCAGTAAGTGCGTTTTTCGAAAATAAAGATAATTCAAGTTTGTATTAGCACTAGCAGAGGCCTGGGGGCGGCAGCCCCCAGAAGCCAGAGGTCTGGAATGTAAAGAAATGTCATCTCAATAGGGTTTTTGCATTGTTTTCATCTCAACAGCATCATCGTTGTAGTCGAACTCAATTTCACTTATTATATTCACAATCAAAAGAAAGAAAGAACAGCAGGGGCCTGGGGGCGGCAGCCCCCAGAAGCCAGAGGTCTGGAATGTAAAGAAATGTCATCTCAATAGGGTTTTTGCATTGTTTTCATCTCAACAGCTTCATCGTTGTAGTCGAACTCAATTTCACTTATTATATTCACAATCAAAAGAAAGAAAGAACAGCAGGGGTCTGGGGGCGGCAGCCCCCAGAAGCCAGAGGTCTGGAATTGAAAGAAATGTCAAATCAATAAAGTTTTTGCATTGTTTTCATCTCAACAGCTTCATCGTTGTAGTCGTACTCAATTTCGCTAAATTTTCACAATCAAAAGAAAGAAAAAACAGCGGGGGTCTGGGGGCGGCAGCCCCCAGAAGCCAGAGGTCTTGAATTTAAAGAAATGTCACCTCAATAGAGTTTTTGCATTGTTTTCATGTCAATTTTCAACAGCTCCGTCGATTTTGTCGTACATTATTTCACTAAATATATTACCAATCACCAGGAATAAAGAACAGCAGGGGTCTGGGGTGGCAGCCTCCAGAAGCCATATGTCTGGAAAAGAGACATTTCTGTTGTCACCTCAATAGCTCAATAGGGTTTTGCAATGTTTTCATTTCAACAGCACGATCGATAATGTCGCACTCAATTTCAATAAATTTAATATTGTAAAACAAATTAACAGCAGGGGTCTGAGCCCTCAGACTCTGAGGGCGGCAGCCCCAGAAAGCCAGAGTTTGGGAAGAAACAGTTTTGGAAGAAACAAGTGAAGAAGTGACCTCAATAGCGTATTCCCATTCAATTGATACTTTTATGTCTCCAAACCAATAATTCAGATCATATAAAGCTTGTCCGTGGAGACAATTACTGCAGCATCTGATTTTCTCAGTGGTATCCATCATTGAAGCATCCTTCAGGCCCACACTGAATGGAAGGCCATCGATTTCTGACGAATGCTATTCTAGATACTTGACAGTTGACAAATAAGACTATACATGGATCGGAATTTATAACGTCTCATATGTTTAAAAACTAATAATTTTCATAAATTCTTTAGTCCTTTTTCGGACTGTATTTTAAATTCTAATGATGCTTTAGTTTGAAATCTTTGAATTGCACGCCCAGAGCACGCCCCCAAATTTTCGTTTGGGGGCGTGCGCACGCCCCCAGCACGCCCCCGTGGATCCATGCCTGTTGAAGAGAAATGACCGCTTTGTGAGCTTTATTATCTCTTCTTCGTCTCTGGTTAAGTCTGTGATAGATTTCGCGTACGTCAGTGCTCGATCTAGCAAGCCCGAGGATATTGAGGGGTAAAACTCAACTGTGTCAAGCTTGATAAATCGAGCCTTTTTCAAGTTCTGCACGCTTCGAAACCGTTGCAAAACTTCCGATTTTTTTTTTAATTTCAAAATTCCAATTTTGCATGAAATATTTTTACAATGTCATTCAGGTTAAAACATTCTGCCCTTCTACTTAACCAAAATAGCACAGCAAAATATAAATAAACTGCGAAATCTGGGCTAAACTCCCAACACAGCGTTAACCATTATTACAGGGAGGCCCATCATAAACATCAATCAAAATATAGGTAATAAAATGAATAGTTACAATAGTAATAAATAAATATATGCCATCAGATAAAATTAAGTCACAAATTTGATAAATAAATTACAAATATAATATGGTTGCCAATTGTAATCAACCATCGTGACATAGATTGGTACTTATTTTGTCACTTTAGAGCTCTAGGAACAGCGAAGACCTAGCTCAATACTTACTTTACTGCATCAATACCACCATCTCGAAAAATAAAAATTTATTAAAAATTTCTTGAGTAAGGGTATTTTTGCTCTTGCCTTACGACTTAATGACCATACAGTTCCCAGACCAAACCAATTAAGTTAAGTTAATCGGGCCAGTCTAGATCTGCTTTCCAGAGGAAAGTTTTGAGTTGTGATTTAAAGGTGGAGATGCTTTTAACTTGCCTGATACTATAAGGGATTTTGTTCCATATGACCATTGTTCTGTAGAAAAATGAGTTCTGAAATTATCACAATTGAGCCTTATTGTACATTTTAATCTCAGACAATCCTCTTTGCTCACAATATCATTTTGTACTTCTGGTGCTCCTCACTTCAGTATGTGAAAGCCTTCTGGTAAGGTGATGGAGATAAGAGTGTGTGATTTTGAACATCACGATTAGGTCAGTTATGATAAATTTGTGTTTTATATAGGTGGGATATTCAAGGTTTTCAGTTTATTGTAGTATTCAGTATCACAGATATGGTCATGGGGACGGCCTTCAATCCACTTGATGGCCCGCTTTTGGATGGCCTCAAAGCCACTGAGCTGGTTAGAGCTGACTGGATGCCAAATGATGATAGGCAATGCTCAAATAAAGACCTAACTAGTGTAAGGTAGAAGGGGTTGTTTGTCTTTTATCACAGGTGAAATGACAAATACGTGTTACAAGTCCTAGACGGGAGTTTGCTTTTGATAGTGCATTGTTCTGACCATATAAGTCTAGAGTTTACTTAGGGGCAAGTTAAAACGTTCAATGATAGCATTGAGACAGTTCTCTAAATTGCCCTTATCAGTTTATGATAATCCTCAATAACATTGAGGAATGGGACAGGTTCTGCGTGGAAGGGACATTGATGGCATTGGTGCCAACTATGAGGGTGAGCGTTCTTACATCCTCATATGAGTCTGGGTGTAAAATGTCCGTGGAGGATGCCAGATATGTTGCTGGCAGCCTGGTTTCATGATGATCATGGTCCCGTGATGCATGAATATCTGTTTCACCAGGTTACCCGCCTTTTCTGGACGGGCAGACCAAAACTCGATATCCCTAGGTGTACCGATGGAGAGGTTACATAAGGGGTGATCCTGATCAATCAATCCCTCGTCGTCCTGATGTAGAGGTAAAGTCTCATCCCGGATCATCAGGCATGAGTCAAGCAACTTCAAGTTAAAAGGTCATTTTTAAGCCTGTCCATGATCTTATTGATCTGTTTATAGGTGGCTATCTGACGGGCGTCAAGGGACCATGACCCAAATTGGTATGTGCAGGGGGTCTTGGCAGAGAGCCAAATATATTTGGTATCAAATACAGAGAAAAGTTTCAGGACCTCATTCTCCACTGATTTGAGATCTGACGCAGTTTTCAGTTTTATTTGGCTTCGATAAGTTCGGCCAATGAGGACAAGCTCTTTACATTGCGTGGTAGAACTTCGGATGTGTGTTCTACTGATAAGTTCCCATCTGTTTCCCCCTCCTCATACAAGGGTGCAGATTGGGGAACTAGGTTCAAACTCTCAGGAGACGAGTCTTTACATTGTGATGGCTCTTCCTTGGAAGTGTAAGAGGGGGTCCCTTGGTCGTCAGTGGAGGGGTCTGAGAATGAGCTGCTAATTGGGATAGACAATCTACACACGACACAGACAACACAGGTTACCTCTGTTCGATGAAAGACTTGAACCTGCTTGAGAGAGTAACCCTGTGTGCTCGTGTCTCTTCTGTGTGCACTGTGCAACTGTTACCGATCTGAAAATAGATGGACAGCAGTAAATCTGTTTATTTGGTGGGAGTAGCGCTGCAGGGGTTAGTGGGACATGCAACACATAGTGAGAACAGATTCTTTGAGGAGTTGATGAGACAGAGAGTTTCAGACAGAGAGTTTGAAAATTCCCTTTTGGGTACACTACACAAATACGCACTGTGTATTGTACTGGAACAACAGCTAAGCTACAATGTGACCCGCCGTATCATGTTGTCATCTCAAATTTGATCGTATAAAGTAGTCTTGTAAGGCTTTGTATTTTTTTAAAATTTGTCTATGCATGTACTTTTCGTCCAAAATGAACCCTCTTTTTGGAAGTTGAACAAATAGCGTCAACAACCCGTATTGACATGAAAGTTTTGGGCTTCATCCCCCCATGCATTCAGTGGATTTATATTTAAAGCAGCTGTGTACTACAAGCCTTTTTCAGTTTTATTGTAAAGCAGGCATGGATCCACGGGGGCGTGCTGGGGGCGTGCGCACGCCCCCAAACGAAAATTTGGGGGCGTGCTCTGGGCGTGCAATTCAAAGATTTCAAACTAAAGCATCATTAGAATTTAAAATACACAGTCCGAAAAGGACTAAAGAATTTATGAAAATTATTAGTTTTTAAACATATGAGACGTTATAAATTCCGATCCATGTATAGTCTTATTTGTCAACTGTCAAGTATCTAGAATAGCATTCGTCGAAATCGATGGCCTTCCATTCAGTGTGGGCCTGAAGGATGCTTCAATGATGGATACCACTGAGAAAATCCAGATGCTGCAGTAATTGTCTCCACGGACAAGCTTTATATGATCTGAATTATTGGTTTGGAGACATAAAAGTATCAATTGAATGGGAATACGCTATTGAGTCCTTCTTCACTTGTTTCTTCCAAAACTGTTTCTTCCCAAACTCTGGCTTTCTGGGGCTGCCGCCCTCAGAGTCTGAGGCTCAGACCCCTGCTGTTCATTTGTTTTTACAATATTAAATTTATTGAAATTGAGTGCGACATTATCGATCGTGCTGTTGAAATGAAAACATTGCAAAACCCTATTGAGCTATTGAGGTGACAACAGAAATGTCTCTTTCAGACATATGGCTTCTGGAGGCTGCCACCCCAGACCCTGCTGTTCTTTATTCCCTGGTGATTGGTAATATATTTAGTGAAATAATGTACGTAAAATCGACGGAGCTGTTGAAAATTGACATGAAAACAATGCAAAAACTCTATTGAGTGTGACATTTCTTTAAATTCAAGACCTCTGGCTTCTGAGGGCTGCCCCCAGACCCCCGCTATTTTTTCTTTCTTTGATTGTGAAAATTTAGCGAAATTGAGTACGACTACAACGATGAAGCTGTTGAGATGAAAACAATGCAAAACTTTATTGATTTGACATTTCTTTCAATTCCAGACCTCTGGCTTCTGGGGGCTGCCCCAGACCCCTGCTGTTCTTTCTTTCTTTTGATTGTGAATATAATAAGTGAAATTGAGTTCGACTACAACATTGAAGCTGTTGAGATGAAAACAATGCAAAACCTATTGAGATGACATTTTCTTTACATTCCAGACCTCTGGCTTCTGGGGGCTGCCGCCCCCAGGCCCCTGCTGTTCTTTCTTTCTTTTGATTGTGAATATAATAAGTGAAATTGGTTCGACTACAACGATGATGCTGTTGAGATGAAAACAATGCAAAACCCTATTGAGATGACATTTCTTTACATTCCAGACCTCTGGCTTCTGGGGGCTGCCGCCCCAGGCCTCTGCTAGTGCTAATACAAACTTGAATTATCTTTATTTTCGAAAAACACTTACTGCGAATGAGGCGCCGCGAAGCAGCACCAGATAACTCAAATACGCCCCAAAAATTCTGGGCTGGATCCATGCCTGTTGTAAAGATTCTGTAATTTCTTGCTGTTGTATAGTTGTCTGTCAATTCGAACATATTGCTCTATATTGCACTGTGTATGCTGTGTTGGGAGTCAATAGAATGCTTGAAAACAATTTATCAAGTAATCTTGTCGCAAGTTCGGAGAACGCTTCTGAAATTTCCTCGGAACTACTATTTGTGCGTACGTGATACTTATTTGCATACGTGATATTTAATTGCCAGTATACTTATCGCCACAGGCCGAACGGGATCGGGTCGCACTGGAACAGGCCGAACGGGATCGGGTCGCACTGGAACAGGCCGAACGGGATCGAGTCGCTCTGGAACAGGCCGAACGGGATCGTGTCGCACTGGAACAGGCCGAACGGGATCGGGTCGCACTGGAACAGGCCGAACGGGATCGGGTCGCACTGGAACAGGCCGAGCGGGATCGGGTCGCACTGGAACAGGCCGAACGGGATCGGGTCGCACTGGAACAGGCCGAACGGGATCGAGTCGCTCTGGAACAGGCTGAGCGGGATCGGGTCGCACTGGAACAGGCCGAACGGGATCGAGTCGCACTGGAACAGGCCGAACGGGATCGGGTCGCACTGGAACAGGCCGAACGGGATCGAGTCGCACTGGAACAGGCTGAGCGGGATCGGGTCGCACTGGAACAGGCTGAGCGGGATCGGGTCGCACTGGAACAGGCCGAACGGGATCGAGTCGCACTGGAACAGGCTGAGCGGGATCGGGTCGCACTGGAACAGGCCGAGCGGGATAGGAGAGCACTGGAACAGGCCGAGCAAGACCGCATCGTACTGGAACAGGCCGAGCAGGACCGCATCGCACTGGAACAGGCCGAGCAAGACCGCATTGCACTGGAACAGGCCGAGCAAGACCGCATCGCACTGGAACAGACCGAGCAAGACCGCATCGCACTGGAACAGGCCGAGCAAGACCACATCGCACTGGAACAGACCGAGCAAGACCGCATCGTACTGGAACAGGCCGAGCAAGACCACATCGCACTGGAACAGGCCGAGCAAGACCACATCGCACTGGAACAGACCGAGCAAGACCGCATCGCACTGGAACAGGCCGAGCAAGACCACATCGCACTGGAACAGGCCGAGCAAGACCACATCGCACTGGAACAGGCCGAGCAAGACCACATCGCACTGGAACAGACCGAGCAAGACCGCATCGTACTGGAACAGACCGAGCAAGACCGCATCGTACTGGAACAGGCCGAGCAAGACCACATCGCACTGGAACAGGCCGAGCAAGACCGCATCGCTCTGGTACCGGCTGAGCAAGAACAGGCCGCGAAAGACCGCAACGCACTGGAACAGGCCGAGCAGCTTCGGATCACGATCACTCAAAAGCCACCTATTTTTCTTCAGAAGTCTATCTACACTGACATTCTCGAGCATCTGAACTCCAAAACATAAAGCCCTGGATGAAAGATTGCGGAGTTAAACCCACTCAGACTCTGGCTTCCAACAAGAAACTTCTTTTGAGCCGCATCGAGGATGCCGTAATGGGAACGAAGCTCTTAACAGCACCGTTCATCACTCGTCTGACGAAAAGCATGAACGACCCAGCAATTGCCACCGAGCTATATAACTTGGGATCACTCCAAAAGAAAATGCCAGAGAAAGGAAAACTCAACTCCCACAGCTTTACCTGGTTTGAGCTGTTTGATTGCATTGTCGAGTTCTTCTTTGGTGATATCCTCATCAAGGATCTCATGAAGCTTGATGACGTCTGTATCATCCCTGTCAATATGGAGATCTTTGAGACGGGTATCAGGTAGAGTAGGGTTCTTGTACAGCTCTTTGAAGAAAGCACAGAAGTTAACCATGTCAAAGGCATCAAGTTGACTTGGCTTGTTCTTGACATCCTTGAGTTTTTTGAACCTAGCCCAAGATATGTTTGTTCCATCAGCAATGTCCTGGCTCAGCTCATAGATGAACTTGGACTTTTTGCCTTTAAGTAGTTTCTTGTGCTCTCGTCTTTTGCTGTAGTACACAAGCCGCAGGTCGTCGTTTGCAGGAGTTTTCCCATATTTTTTGGCGAGGTGATTCAGTTCTCGTTTAGACTCTATGCACTGTGCATCAAACCATGGATTCTTAGGTTTTATTTTCTTTCTCCTTTTGCTAAATTTCTTAGCCATCTTTAAAAAAGCCCCTTTCGGGTTCCCGAGAGTTTTTTCTGCAATGTCTTTAAGGGTGTCGACAAGCTGGTTGTTTAGTGCCTCAACTTCACTTGGTGAATTGCAGTACGTCTCTTGGAGCTTAACTAGTGTGCAGCAGAACTCAGGAGCATCTTGAGCTTGGAGGAAGGGGTTCTCGGACTCCTGCGTGTTACTGCTCCATCTGTACTTTGGTGGTGCATCTTCCAGCTTGTCCAGGATGTCATCCCCAGATGTAAGGTCGTGGTTGAAGTCAAGGACGCAGACGCAGGGTTTGTGGTCAGAAAAGGCAGTGAGCTCACCAACCTTAAAGCTTATCACACTGCTAATGAGACTGTTGTTGACAGCCATGTAGTCAACAACACTGCATCCGTGATAGTTTACTGATGTAAATTCTCCGAAAATGTCTCCTATGGTGTTACCATTAAGGAGAGTTATATTGGCTGATGCAATGAAGTCGAGAAATAACCGCCCACGTTTGTTGATGGAGCTGTCTTTGCTTGCCCGAGTAATCTCTGCTGGTTCACTGTGATGGTTTTTGTGCAACTCGCTCTCTGTGTCAGTGATTTCGTGGTTGATGTTTTTGGTTCTTGCATTAAAATCACCTGCTAGGAAGATCTTACCAAGACTATTCTTTGCAATAAATTCCATCAGAAGCTCAATAGTTGGGGTGTCATCATGGCCAGCCGCTTTTCTGCGAGCTTTGTAGGCTGAGTTTTCATCTGAGTCGTAGACGTTGATAATGGTTAGGGGCAAGTTGTCGCCTGAAGAAGATACTTTAGTGGAGATGGCTTGAATGTCGTGGCAGCCAGTCTTAATGTATCTGAAGTGTTCAGCAATGGCCTTGTGAATCCCAATACAAAGTCCACCTGACCTGGAGCCTTTCCTAAGCTGGGTCTGACAATTGTATCCCGGGAGGTTGATTTCCATCTTCGTTTCCTGGAGGCAAAAAATGGAACTCTGGCGGAGGATGGCACTGAATGGGTCTATGTCTGTTTTTGGACCCTCTGGAGAACTCATGCCATCTTGAATGTTCCAAGATAGTATATTGAGGGGCCCATTGCGTCCGGAACATTCTGCTGGGGAAGAAAATCTGCTCTGCATGGGTGGAACATTAGGAGTGTCTGGGTTCATTATCTGAGTAGTTTCTGTGGCGTCTTCCATCACTTCCTGTCTTTCTTCTGTAGCTGTTCTGGGCAGGTGCTTCACCCCCCGTTTTGTGTGGGAAAGTCTGGCTGGGTGTTGATGATCTCTCAATGCTGTCTCTGAGTCTGAGCCAAAGGATACTTTTGCCTCTGGTGCTAAGGCTAAGCTGTTTACCGTAGGGGCCCACAGTTTTTGACATGAACTCCTTCAATCTGTCATTGTTTGTTGTAAATAGGCGGTGATCATGCCTACGTTCCCTTCTGAGACTGGATATGTAATCCACAATTGCACAGTTTGTAGTGCGTATTTCTCTATCCAGTTTTGGGTATTGTCCATCGCCTGGTATGATTAGTGACAGGCAGATCTTAGCTCCTGTGTCGTGAAGAAGCTTGTCTGTGATGAGTCTAAGGTCATCTATGATGTTTTGACTTTTGTTGCCACACCAAAGGTCCTTGTGACCAGCATGCAAGACAACAAGATCACAGTTTTGCTCTAGAACCTTATCTGTCACTTCAGCTATCTTCTCCTTGATGATGGATATCCTGGGCATTTTGTAGCAGCTCACTTCATATCTGCTAAAGAACATTGTTTGGTCAAAGTCATCATGAAAATCGTCATGGATTAGCAGACATCTTTTCTTCTGATAGGTTGACTTATTGAGAGCCTCGGCAGTTGGTCTAGAAACTTGCTCTGCATTAGCATGACCTCCCTGCATATTGCTGGGCAGTTTCTGGTTCAATCTGGAGTGATTATTGTTAATAAGTGGGGATTGCTGGAGATTATCTGGGACAGTACTCCAAGTTTTTGGCTCTCTGAAGACAGAGATAGCAGTGTCTTGGTTTAGGGGCACTACTTTTGGAGTAGGGTGCTTTGCCGGACTAGAGTTAACCTCTCTGCCATTTGGAGGAAGTGATTTACCTGATAAAACTTCCGCATACTGTAGTGGAAGGGTCGGTGGTGGAGAGGGGAGCAGTTTGCACTGAGTACCACAGTCTGAAACATGATGTTTGGGGGTACTGGTTGCAGTGCTGATGATGGCAGGTGACTCAGTTTGTGTCTTTTTGGACTCTGTTTTGGCTTTCAGCTTCCTTTTCGAAGTTTTTTCTTTAGCACCAACAGGGGCTGATTTAGGGCCATCTTCAAGGCGACTTTTAATGATAGCATTCAAAGCCTGTACCTCCTTTTCTAGTTTCGAGTTAGCTGATGTCAGAGCTTTGTTAGTGTCGTAGATATCTTTCAATTCGCCTTTTAAGATTTGGATCTCGTTATTGAGGTCAGACACATGGCTCAATGCACTCCGTTGAATTTCCAGTATGTTGAGCAGGGTTGCATTATTCTCTTCCACTTTTTTGACCCTGTCCAGGAGTTCAGTGACTCCGCATTTTGTGGATGTAACTTGGGCCGCGACTAGTTCATTCAGCATGAGTTCATGGCGACAAGACTTGTTCTTGAGGTCGATGACGTTGTCTTCGAGAGTCTTCATTGGTTTTTCATAGTCTTTAGAGGTATTGTTGATTGTGTCTTCCCCAGTTTGGGGGCGTTTCTTTGCCACTGGGTCTAGTGTGGATTTCTTCTCGCCTTTAGGTTTCTTTGGTTTGGCAGCGGACTCAGTGATACTATTCGCTTCTATGAGTTTGGGAGCATCATGTTCTCTTTCTTGTTTAATGAGTGTTTGGGTGTAGTGATCTGTTTTGCTAGACTCTTCCTCATCGCAAATGTTAGTATCTGGGGAGGTCCTGCTCTGATTGCGGATGCTCCACCGGTGGCGATGCCACCTGTGCTATCTGAGAGGTATCTTGGATGGGAATTGGTGGCTCTGGCAGCCGCTCCTTGGCTACTTTCTTCGTCTGGTTCAACATCGATTTACGGTTGCGTTTCAGCTGCCTTTGTTTGACGCGAGCCGCCGTCTTATTGGGTGTTTTTGATGTGTTATTTGCAGTGAAATTCTCTGTTAGATAGATTTGGAGTTGAGTTTTCCTTTCTCTGGCATTTTCTTTTGGAGTGATCCCAAAGTTATATAGCTCGGTGGCAATTGCTGGGTCGTTCATGCTTTTCGTCAGACGAGTGATGAACGGTGCTGTTAAGAGCTTCGTTCCCATTACGGCATCCTCGATGCGGCTCAAAAGAAGTTTCTTGTTGGAAGCCAGAGTCTGAGTGGGTTTAACTCCGCAATCTTTCATCCAGGGCTTTATGTTTTTGGAGTTCAGATGCTCGAGAATGTCAGTGTAGATAGACTTCTGAAGAAAAATAGGTGGCTTTTGAGTGATCGTGATCCGAAGCTGCTCGGCCTGTTCCAGTGCGTTGCGGTCTTTCGCGGCCTGTTCTTGCTCAGCCGGTACCAGAGCGATGCGGTCTTGCTCGGCCTGTTCCAGTGCGATGTGGTCTTGCTCGGCCTGTTCCAGTGCGATGCGGTCTTGCTCGGTCTGTTCCAGTGCGATGCGGTCTTGCTCGGTCTGTTCCAGTGCGATGCGGTCTTGCTCGGCCTGTTCCAGTGCAATGCGGTCTTGCTCGGTCTGTTCCAGTGCGATGCGGTCTTGCTCGGTCTGTTCCAGTGCGATGCGGTCTTGCTCGGCCTGTTCCAGTGCAATGCGGTCTTGCTCGGCCTGTTGTTCCAGTGCTCGGCCTGTTCCAGTGCGATGCGGTCTTGCTCGGTCTGTTCCAGTGCGATGTGGTCTTGCTCGGCCTGTTCCAGTGCGATGCGGTCTTGCTCGGTCTGTTCCAGTGCGATGCGGTCTTGCTCGGTCTGTTCCAGTGCGATGCGGTCTTTCGCGGCCTGTTCTTGCTCAGCCGGTACCAGAGCGATGCGGTCTTGCTCGGCCTGTTCCAGTGCGATGTGGTCTTGCTCGGCCTGTTCCAGTGCGATGCGGTCTTGCTCGGTCTGTTCCAGTGCGATGCGGTCTGTTCCAGTGCGATGCGGTCTTGCTCGGCCTGTTCCAGTGCAATGCGGTCTTGCTCGGCCTGTTCCAGTGCGACTCGATCCCGTTCGGCCTGTTCCAGTGCGACCCGATCCCGCTCGGCCTGTTCCAGTGCGACCCGATCCCGCTCAGCCTGTTCAGTGCGACTCGATCCCGTTCAGTGCGACCAGTGCGACCCGATCCCGTTCGGCCTGTTCCAGTGCGACCCGATCCCGTTCGGCCTGTTCCAGTGCGACCCGATCCCGTTCGGCCTGTTCCAGTGCGACCTGATCCCGTTCGGCCTGTTCCAGTGCGACCCGATCCCGCTCAGCCTGTTCCAGCGATCCCGTTCAGTGCGACCCGATCCCGTTCGGCCTGTTCCAGTGCGACCTGATCCCGTTCGGCCTGTTCCAGTGCGACCTGATCCCGTTCGGCCTGTTCCAGTGCGACCCGATCCCGCTCAGCCTGTTCCAGTGCGACTCGATCCCGTTCGGCCTGTTCCAGTGCGACCTGATCCCGTTCGGCCTGTTCCAGTGCGACCCGATCCCGTTCGGCCTGTTCCAGTGCGACCCGATCCCGTTCGGCCTGTGGCGATAAGTATACTGGCAATTAAATATCACGTATGCAAATAAGTATCACGTACGCACAAATAGTAGTTCCGAGGAAATTTCGAAGCGTTCTCGAACTTGCGACAAGATTATGATAAATTGTTTTCAAGCATTCTATTGACTCCCAACACAGCATACACAGTGCAATATAGAGCAATATGTTCGAATTGACAGACAACTATACAACAGCAAGAAATTACAGAATCTTTACAATAAAACTGAAAAAGGCTTGTAGTACACAGCTGCTTTAAATATAAATCCACTGAATGCATGGGGGGATGAAGCCCAAAACCTTCATGTCAATACGGGTTGTTGACGCTATTTGTTCAACTTCCAAAAAGAGGGTTCATTTTGGACGAAAAGTACATGCATAGACAAATTTAAAAAAAATACAAAGCCTTACAAGACTACTTTATACGATCAAATTTGAGATGTGACAACATGATACGGCGGGTCACATTGTAGCTTAGCCGTTGTTCCAGTACAATACACAGTGCGTATTTGTGTAGTGTACCCAAAAGGGAATTTTCAAACTCTCTGTCTGAAACTCTCTGTCTCATCAACTCTCAAAGAATCTGTTCTCACTATGTGTTGCATGTCCCACTAACCCCCTGCAGCGCTACTCCCACCAAATAAACAGATTTACTGCTGTCCATCTATTTTCAGATCGGTAACAGTTGCACAGTGCACACAGAAGAGACACGAGCACACAGGGTTACTCTCTCAAGCAGGTTCAAGTCTTTCATCGAACAGAGGTAACCTGTGTTGTCTGTGTCGTGTGTAGATTGTCTATCCCAATTAGCAGCTCCTGCTCGGACCCCTCCACTGACGACCAAGGGACCCCCTCTTACACTTCCAAGGAAGAGCCATCAGAATGGCTCGTCTCCTGAGAGTTTGAACCTAGTTCCCCAATCTGCACCCTTGTATGAGGAGGGGGAAACAGATGGGAACTTATCAGTAGAACACACATCCGAAGTTCTACCACGCTATGTAAAGAGCTTGTCCTCATTGGCCGAACTTATCGAAGCCAAATAAAACTGCGTCAGATCTCAAATCAGTGGAGAATGAGGTCCTGAAACTTTTCTCTGTATTTGATACCAAATATATTTGGCTCTCTGCCAAGGCCCAAGACCCCCTGCACATACCAATTTGGGTCATGGTCCCTTGACGCCCGTCAGATAGCCACCTATAAACAGATCAATAAGATCATGGACAGGCTTAAAAATGACCTTAACTTGAAGCTTGACTCATGCCTGATGACCCGGGATGAGACTTTACTCCTCTACATCAGGACGACGAGGGATTGATTGATCAGGATCACCCCTTATGTAACCTCTCCATCGGTACACCTAGGGATATCGAGTTTTGGTCTGCCCGTCCAGAAAAGGCGGGTAACCTGGTGAAACAGATATTCATGCATCACGGGACCATGATCATCATGAAACCAGGCTGCCAGCAACATATCTGGCATCCTCCACGGACATTTTACACCCAGACTCATATGAGGATGTAAGAACGCTCACCCTCATAGTTGGCACCAATGCCATCAATGTCCCCTTCCACGCAGAACCCGTCCCATTCCTCAATGTTATTGAGGATTATCATAAACTGATAAGGGCACTTAGAGAACTGTTCCCCAATGCTATCATTGAACGTTTTAACTTGCTCCCTAAGTAAACTCTAGACTTATATGGTCAGAACAATGCACTATCTAAAAGCAAACTCCCGTCTAGGACTTGTAACACGTATTTGTCATTTCACCTGTGATAAAAGACAAACAACCCCTTCTACCTTACACTAGTTAGGTCTTTATTTGAGCATTGCTCTATCATTTGGCATCCAGTCAGCTCCAACCAGCTCAGTGGCTTTGAGGCCATCCAAAAGCGGGCCATCAAGTGATTGAAGGCCGTCCCCATGACCATATCTGTGATACTGAATACTACAATAAACTGAAAACCTTGAATATCCCACCTATATAAAACACAAATTTATCATAACTGACCTAATCGTGATGTTCAAAATCACACACTCTCTTATCTCCATCACCTTACCAGAAGGCTTTCACATACTGAAGTGAGGAGCACCAGAAGTACAAATGATATTGTGAGCAAAGAGGATTGTTCGAGATTAAAATGTACAATAAGGCTCAATTGTGATAATTTCAGGAATTCATTTTTCTACAGAACAATGGTCATATGGAACAAAATCCCTTATAGTATCAGGCAAGTTAAAAGCATCTCCACCTTTAAATCACAACTCAAAACTTTCCTCTGGAAAGCAGATCTAGACTGGCCCGATTAACTTAACTTAATTGGTTTGGTCTGGGAACTGTATGGTCATTAAGTCGTAAGGCAAGAGCAAAAATACCCTTACTCAAGAAATTTTATTTTTATTTTTCGAGATGGTGGTATTGATGCAGTAAAGTAAGTATTGAGCTAGGTCTTCGCTGTTCCTAGAGCTCTAAAGTGACAAAATAAGTACCAATCTATGTCGCGATGGTTGATTACAATTGGCAACCATATCATAATTGTAATTATTTATTAAATTTGTGACTTAATTTTATCTGATGGCATATATTTATTTATTACTATTGTAACTATTCATTTTATTACCTATATTTTGATTGAGTTTTATGATGGGCCTCCCTGTAATAATGGTTAACGCTGTGTTGGGAGTTTAGCCCAGATTTCGCAGTTTATTTATATTTTGCTGTGCTATTTTGGTTAAGTAGAAGGGCAGAATGTTTTAACCTGAATGACATTGTAAAAATATTTCATGCAAAATTGGAATTTTGAAATTAAAAAAAATCGGAAGTTTTGGAACGGTTTCGAAGCGTGCAGAACTTGAAAAAGGCTCGATTTATCAAGCTTGACACAGTTGAGTTTTACCCCTCAATATCCTCGGGCTTGCTAGATCGAGCACTGACGTACGCGAAATCTATCACAGACTTAACCAGAGACGAAGAAGAGATAATAAAGCTCACAAAGCGGTCATTTCTCTTCAGTCTTCAACGACAAACAGTTGGGTCAAGAAATCTGAAGAAAA
The DNA here is from genome assembly GCA_011033025.1 of Beroe forskalii. Lineage (NCBI taxonomy): Eukaryota > Metazoa > Ctenophora > Nuda > Beroida > Beroidae > Beroe > Beroe forskalii. The sequence continues at coordinate 513,660 of WFMF01000016.1, forward strand.
CTTCTATGTCACCATGGGAAGTCTGGACGGAGCTGAAACATCAGAGCTCATTGGCGTTTACCTGCTAAACAAAATCATCAGCATCATCCTCAAAGAACACTTGGGTCTGTACAGGGATGACGGATTAGCAATAATCGGGAATTCCAACGGACCTAAGTTGGACAGCATCAGGAAGAAACTCCATGCAGCATTCAAGCGTGAGGGACTTATAACCACTGTTGAAATACACGATGATTCAGTCAACTACCTGGATGTGGGCTATTCCTCAAAGACAACTCCCTACAGACCCTACAAGAAACCAAATGACACTCCTCTCTGTACATCAACGCTAAGTCGAACCATCCCTCCAACATCATCAAGAACATCCCGACACGATCTCTAAAACGACTTAGCAGCATATCCAGCACAGAGCAGCACTTCAACGACACGAAACGGGGTACGATGTAGCCCTGGAATCCAGTGGTTGATCAGCCCCTCTCCTACCAAACACCACAACTTACCCACAAGAAGAGACGACGTACCAGGAATGTCATTTGGTTTCAACCCTCCCCAGCATGAACGTTAAGACAGAGCTCAGGCGGAGATTCTTCAGCATCCTCGACAGACACTTCCCTGTGGGTCACCGACTACACAAGATCTTCAACCGGAACACTGCAAACTGAGCTACTCTTGCATGCCTAGTATGGGTAGGATGATCAAGAATCACAACAAATAGGTCCTGGAAGACAAGCGTTGACGAGTGTGAGGCAGTGCAATTACAGAGACAAGCCCAATTGTCCACTGGGGGCAATGCCTCACACCCTCATCAGTCTACCAGGCCGATGTGTTGACTGATGACGGAGATTCTTACATAAACATAGGACTTGCCGAGGGGGACTTCAAACGCGGTGGAGAAATCATACCAAAACTTTCAGAGTTGCAGCAGTTATAACCGTCGCGTTCTTTCTCATATCATCGGTTATACAATAAAGAACGCCTCAAAACCGCCACGCGGACCATCACAACCAAGTCCTTTTTCGGTTTTAGGAAAAATGTTTAATGTAAAAACATGAAAAAAACCAAAGATTCAGATTATTTTGATCGCATCATTTCAATTGTAGTCACGATGGTGTGAGAAGATTGAACTCAGTGTCATCAACTTCTAATAGTTAACCAGCATTATATCAATCATATACAGCTACAAGCGGAAGCGTGATTTTAAAGGGGCCTTTTCAAACCATTTTGATGTAATCATTTCAGTCATAAAAACCGAATGATTTAAAGACAGTAATTTGAACAGAGGGAGAAATACATAATGCTTCATATTATTTAAATGAGATTTGCAGTCAATTCTGATCATAATATGGAGTGCTGTGAGGCCCGGCAAAGGGCGAAGGAAATGGAGAAAAGGCGGTTATCGACACAAGAAGTTCCAAGCAAAACCACATTTAGATTTACACACAAAGTTGGGGAACCAATTACATTTCAGGTGCTGAATCAGCAGCCAATCAAGCTTCAGCTGCTGAGTGAGTAACCAATCAGCAAGCCGCTTCTTACCAAACGATATTTGAGGTATTCATTGGTGGAGTTTGCTTCTCTCAGCTTCTTAGTAAGCTCTATAATCTGATACCTCAGCTGCAAGTGTAATGGGGCTCTGTTTAAAAATATGCTGTGTACTTCTGTATCATTTGTACACCGTTATTTCAAATGCTTTTCGTTTTAAAAAGTGCTGTTACTTTAAAAATTAAATCTAAATTTGCTATACCTTATTGGCCTTTATTAAGTCGGCCATTTTTAGCGGCCTATGGACAGAAATTGAATCACTTTTTGAACCCGTTTCAACTGGCGCCTTGGACAAAATTTTGCCAAATTAAGGACCTTATGCTCTAAAATGGCCATTAAAACTCATTTCTATTCAATAAATTTGCATCAAGGGCCAAATCCCGGTCAAAATTTTGATTTAGGTCATTATCGTGTTATATAATGCCGTTCAAGTGAATTCAACACTATTCAGGCCAAGTCATAAAAGTTTCATTTCACCTAAATTAACTTTTTAATTTGACCGAAAACCCCCACTTTAACGGGCCTTTTTTAGCCGGCCAAAAATGTCAAAGTCGTTTTTGTCCGGTTAAATGAGGCCAATATAAGGTAAAATACGTTAAGAGTTAATTTTATCGATATTGGGGCAACTCATATTCTCATCAAAATGATTTCCGAATAAAATGGAATTAAAAAATTTTCAATTTAGAATGTAAGTATTTCACATTGAGTAGAAAACATCTCTCCATTGACTTATTTAGTTATGGTTGTGACTAGTAAGTTGTTCTTGCGGAAGTAAGGCATCAGGTATACGAAATGACGATTCATTTAAACAATGATGGCTAGAACAGGGTTGCTTTTGACTGAGGACAACCTTTGGAACCGAGAATATATAGGTCTACAAGATTGGGAAGATTTTAAGAGGGGTGTGAAAAAGAGGGGGGTGTTAGAGAGAGAGAGAGAGGGGGGGTTTGTGGTGGGGTTGCATGAATGCATGGCGTGTATGGAAGTGGGAGTTGGAAGGGGGAGGGATGTGTATGAAGATGCCCCTACCTCCTGCTCTTTGCTGGGTTCTGAGGCTCTTTCAACGAGGCAACTTCTTCTTGCAACTGAAATGTGAGTTATTTCAGGGAAAATGTGAGGTATTTCAGGAAAATGTGAGGTATTTCAGGAAAATGTGGTATCAGACTCTCTATTACAAAATCCAATTCTCTGTAAGTAAGTTTGTGCGTCGCAACATTTTTTGGTGCCCCAAGCATAATGGATAGTTGCGCGCGTTGCGTTTGCAAAAGATTGCCTAAATAATAGTTCATTTCTGTTTACATTTGCTGTTTGGTACGTTGCTCCGTAACTTTTGATCCGATTGGAATATTTTTAAGGCGGTAAAGTATTCAATTACAATCTGGTGCATTGGTAGAAATTTGCAAACAAGGTTCTGCATAGCCGCGCCAGTGAGCAGGAGTGTATTTGCAGGCCCAACAGGCCTGCTAGTCCCCATTCTCTGTCGCGTTTTTCCTCACTTTTCTGTTTTTTCCTTTTGTGGACACATTTTAGAGTGTCATCGTGCAGTTTGGAAATATTGCGTGGGTTGGTGTAATCCACGCTTTATTTGGCGGAGAGTTCGCTTGCAATGGACAGCTCCTCATTTAAATTTAGGGGCCATCCATAAAGGACGTCAACTTAAGTTGGTTATCTTAGACCCCTCCCTCCCCCTTGTCTGCAACCTGAAATACCCCTCCCCCCCTCGGACGTCCACATTTCCATCCAAAATCTTTGTGTCATCATTTTAAAGCCCGTTTTCTCCAATTGTGGTGACAAAATCCAACTTTATTATCTAAATCTTTGACAAAATTCTAAGGTGTACGTTTTGGTCGTCAGCCAAAAATTTGGAGTTCATGAACGAGCCTGCCAGTTTGCGGCGAACTAAAGTTTGCAGTCTATTATGCCCAACTATACTTGTATACCTTAGTGAACATTTATACGTCATGCACTTTATTCGAATATTAATTTATTTATACGACATTACATTTATACGATTTCGTCATGCCCCCAAGAAAATAGAAATTCGTTTGATGAATTCAGTGAAAATTTGGAGACAAGAGAACGGTCCACTAAGCCATCAGTACCCTTATGTTTTATATCACGTACTTTTTCACTGGTTAGCGTACCAGCTACAGACCATCCATCTGGTATTAAAGTAAGTGAAAGGTTTGATATTGTCTTTGCATGCAGATTTCAAAGAACAGCTTTTCCTGTTTTTACTTAGATGCCATCTATTCATGGAGATATGTTAAGGCATGGACCAGTATTTCAGCACTATAATAGACTCAGCACTAGCATCCTGTTCAATAAGTTTCTATGTACGGTTGACAGTCAGATCAAGTTTGACAAGAATGGAAAATTTGTAAGACAATAATTTATTAATTTATACTTCATAAATTTTATGATATGAAATCTAAAACGAAAAAAAATCAAAATTCGTATAAATATTGATGTATAAATATTCTACTAAGGTAGTTAAAGATGCGTATCAGAAAGTTTTTTACTGCTATGTGTGCTCATCAGTAAATAACAGAGGTAGTAAATATGTTGTAGATAGGGTTTTAAAACCCCAAAATAATGTTTTAAAGGGGAGTTCCTTGGGTTTATTGTGGTTCCCCCCAAGAAAGATCTAAAACAGTTTTTCCTGAATGGAGATTTTCTTCTTAGGGCCCTTTTTTATTACCCCTATTAACTACCCTATTGACGAGGTAGGGTATAAATAGGGGGTTTATAAAAGAATAAACCCCGAATAATGATTATAGACTCTTTATTAGACTTCAGTAGTCTAAACACTGAAATAGATAACAAAAATTTCGATGTAAAAAAATATTTTAGGGGTTTGCATCACAACCTGTTTACTACCTCATTGACAGGTCCTGTTGACTGATGAGCAATAGGTTAGTGTGTCCCGGATTTCACCATCTCTGAATTTGTAGTTGATGAAACCAGGGACAAATGTCGCATGCCTTTCTTTGTTTGGAGAAGATACTATCTAAATATTTTTTGTCGCGAATCGCATAATGGGGAATTTTCAATCACCCCTTACCTGATTTCAAAATTTCAGACTGTAACAAGGAATGAAGCTGAGGCTCCTACAGGAAATTGCTTTGCGAGTTGTGATTATACATCATTGATCTTTGCTTCTTGAACCTTTCCTCCCCTTCCTCTAACTTTTTCTAGGAATGGAGTCCGGTGGCCCAGCCTTGCATTTTAAGCTGTGAGGGGTGTCTGAAACCCTCCGTTTCCCTTTTGTCACCTGCTGATGGGACATACATCGCAAATAATAAATGAATCTAAATAAATGAATCTACATCGCAGATGGAGAAAACCTACAACTGTAAACCGCTGAATTCATTTTAGTCTCTCCCTCGTCAATCCTTGAATAGAAAATCGTGTACGTATTTTGTGGATTGATTGAAACCTCCGTGGAGGTTTTGCCGTTTTTACGGGCAGAAAAGTTATAATATAATTCAAAATAAAGTTTGTTATGTTTTTTAGTATACCCATCCACCTCATAGATAAGACATTGATTGATTGATTCCGTAGTCCGGGGAGCTGTGCTTGATGGTCGTTCCGCCTCGTCTTCACTAAAGAAATAGCTTATATAACATCAAATTGAAGGGAATAGTACGTGTGAGCATCAATTGTCAACACAAGGAAACATTTCCAAAATACAGACGGTATTAATGCAACTTATGTCGTAGTACTAATGGGTGTCAAGTGCTCAACCATGGTGAACCAGTGTATTCCTTGTTTTACGGCATTTAAAAAAAGGAATCAAACTGAGGGCTCCAGTTTCAACATTTCTATTGGACATATGTGATTATGCAGAAAGATTTAGACTGGTTTGACCAAATAGAATGACAAAGCGTCGAACCCGCTGGTTTTTTTGTTGATATAAATGTAAAATTTGACGTTGCAAGACAGTAAATTTTCGGTCCTTGAACTGTTTTTAAAAAAATTGGGGATGCAAAATTGTGCCCCAGAAAAGGTAAAACCAAATGGATGCAGATTTGGGAAAAAGGGGCCGGGCAAAATGATGCGGGGGTTTTTTCCCAAATTTTAAGCCGGAAAAACCCTTTCTTAAGTTATAAAAAAACCAGAATGTTTTTTCAAATTTATTTCGATTTTCCCCGATGGCCGATGCATTCTGGTCCATTGGCGGAATGCTAAAATTTCAAACTGTTTTCTATTAAAAAAGGAAACACTTCGAAAAATAATTTAAACCCCCATTGGGGAGTTTTTAAAAGTCATGGGCGAAGTTGTTTTATTTTTTAAAATCCATTCACTTTCAAAGTGGTAAAGGTCTGTGAGTCGGTCTTCGGGCCCATACTTGTATTCTATTTCCAATTTTTAAATGGCTTTAGAATTTCCAAAGTATTTTAAAAAATTTTGGGGAAGGTGGTATTCTGGAATCTTTTGGGGTATGGCCGAAAAACCCATGTCCCAGATTTGTCCCATCTGTTTCCCCTTTTGAAAAAATGAAGGGATACAGGGTTTTTGACCCTAAAAGAAAATTTTTGGCTGTAAAACTTTGTAAAAATTTAAAGGTAATAAATGTTGAACGTTTAGACGGTTGGGGAATTTGAAAAATTTTGGGCCTATTTTAAAAAATGACATTCTCTCAAAATTATGGATTTCCATATGAACCTTTAAATCAAAAAAACGTAAAAAAGGCCGAAAAAACCCATTGTATCTGTATCACCCGAAAAGTGAAGTGGGAAAAAGCGGTAAGTGGAAAGGTTTTGGGACCGAGACAATTTTTAAAACTTTAAAAAGCTTTAGAAAGGTAATTAACGAGAACTTTTCAGACCGTTACAATTTAAATTTTGGCCTTTTTTTTCTTTTCGGCCATATTGGGGCAAAATTCGTGTAAATTTTTATCCCAAACCATTTAAAACCTTAATCGAATACAACGTTAATAAGGGAAAAGATTTAAGTTTTTTTAAATTTGTCCCCTTGTATACTATACACTTTGTATCACTTCCCCAATCATTAACTCAACGAGCTTTTTTCATTTGATGTTTTGATGTTTTCCCAAAAATGGGGAAAAAATTTAAATGTGTTAGAATTTGTGGGAATTCGGGCCGAGTTTTGGGAATTGACTTTTTAACTAAATTTTTGTAGTGATTGAATCGATAAAATTGAAATTTTTTTGAATTCCCCAAAGCCGGGAAAAAAGTTGGGAAAAGTTTAGGAAATTTTTAAATTTTCAAAATTGGGTTTTTTTCTTTGAGAAAATGGTTTTTTTTTGGAAAAAAAGTGGTATTGATGCAGTAAAGTAAGTATTGGACAGGGTCTGCTGTTCCTAGAGCCTCTAAAGTACAAAAATAAGTACCAATCTATGTCGCGATGGTTGGATACATTGCAAACTATCATAATTGTAATTTATTTATTAAATTTGTGACTTAATTTTATCTGATATATATATTTAGTTTATTATTATTGTAACTATTCATTTATTACCTATATTTTGATTGGAGTTTTATGATGGGCCTCCTGTAATAATGGTTAACGCTGTGTTGGGAGTTTAGCCCAGATTTCGCAGTTTATTTATATTTTGTTGTGCTATTTTGGTTAAGTAGAAGGGCAGAATGTTTTACCTCTGAATGACATTGTAAAAATATTTCATGCAAAATTGGAATTTTGAAATTAAAAAAAATCGGAAGTTTTGGAACGGTTTCGAAGCGTGCAGAACTTGAAAAAGGCTCGATTTATCAAGCTTGACAGCTGGAGTTTTTACCCCCTCAATATCCTCGGGTTTGCTAGATCGAGAGCACTGACGTACGCGAAATCTATCACAGACTTAACCAGAGACGAAGAAGAGATAATAAAGCTCACAAAGCGGTCATTTCTCTTCAGTCTTCAACGACAAACAGTTGGGTCAAGAAATCTGAAGAAAACTTCTATGTCACCATGGGAAGTCTGGACGGAGCTGAAACATCAGAGCTCATTGGCGTTTACCTGCTAAACAAAATCATCAGCATCATCCTCAAAGAACACTTGGGTCTGTACAGGGATGACGGATTAGCCAATCTGGGAATTTCCAACGGACCTAAGTTGGACAGCATCAGGAAGAAACTCCATGCAGCATTCAAGCGTGAGGGATCAAATCCACTGTTGAAACACACGATGATTCAAATAACTACCCGTGGAGCTATTCCTCAAAGACAACCTCACAGACCCTACAAGAAACTCCAAATGACACTCCCTCTGTACATCAACGCTAAGTCGAAACCATCCCTCCAACATCATCAAGAACAATCCCGAATGATCTTTAAACGACTTAGCATATATATCCAGCACAGAGCAGTACTTCAACGACACGAAACGGGAGTATGTAGCCCTGTTCTAGTGGTCATGATCAGCCCCTCTCCCAATAAACACCATTAATCAATAAGAGACGACGTACCAGAATGTCATTTGGCTCAACCTCCTACAGCAATGAAACGTTAAGGATACAGAGCTCATGGAGATTCTTCAGAAAGCATCCTCGACAGATTACCCTTGTGGGTCACTGACTACACAAGATCTTCATCCGAACACTGTAAAATTGAGTTACCTTGGCATGCCTAGTATGGCAGGGGATGATCAAGAATCACAACAAATAGGTCCTGGAAGACAAGAGTTGCCACGAGAGTGAGGAGGCAGTGCAATCAAGGTGTAGCACAAGCCCACCTGTTCACTGCAGGTAATGCTCACACCCTCATCAGCTTACTGTACGATGTGTTGACTGATGACGGAGATCATAAACATAGGACTCAAGCCGAGGGGACTCTGAAACGGTGGAGAAATCAGCCAAAAACTTTCAGAGTTGCAGAAAGAAAATCTCGTCGTGCGTTTCTTTCTCATATCATCGGTTATTATACAACAAAGAACGCCTCAAAACCGCCGCGGACCATCGTCAAATTCAAGTCCTTTCGGTTTTAGGAAAAAAATGTTTAATGTAAAAACATGAAAACCAAAAGATCTGACTATTTTGATCGCATCATTTCAATTGTAGTCACGATGGTGAGAAGGATTGAATCAGTGTCATCAACTTCCTAATACAACCAGCATATCAATTACATACAGCCACAAGCGGAAGTGTGATTTTAAAGGAGGGCCTTTAAACCATTTTTGATGTAATCATTTAAATAAAAACCGAATGATTTAAAGACAGTAATTTGAATAGAGGGAGTAAAATACATAATGCTTCATATTATTTAAATGAGATTTGCAGTCAATTCTGATCATAATATGGAGTGAAGATTTTCGGGCAAAGGGCGAAGGAAATGGAGAAGGCGGTTATCGATACAAGTTCCAAGCAAACCAATATTTAGATTTACACACAAAGTTGTGGAACCAATTATATTTCAGGTGCTGAATCAGCAGCCACCGCTCTTCAGCTGCTGAGTGAGTAACCAATCAGCAAGCCGCTTCTTACTAAAACGATATTTGAGGTATTCATTGGTGGAGTTTGCTTCTCTCAGCTTCTCTAGTAAGCTCTATAATCTGATACCAGCTGCAAAGTAATGGGTTCTGTTTAAAAATATGCTGTGTACTTCTGTATCACGGTACCGTTATTTCAAATGCTTTTTCGTTTAAAAAGTGTTGTTACTTTAAAAATTAAATCTAAATTTGCTATACCTTATTGGCCTTTATTAAGTCGGCCATTTTTAACCGGGCCCTATGGACAGAAATTGAATCACTTTTTGAACCGTTTCAACTATGCCTTGGACAAAATTTTGCCCAAATTATGACCTTATGCTCTAAAATGGCCATTAAAACTCATTTCTATTCAATAAATTTGCATCAAGAGACCAAATCCCGGTCAAAAATTTGATTTAGGTCATTATCGTGTTATATAATGCCGTTCAAGTGAATTCAACACTATTCAGGCCAAATAAAAGTTTCATTTCACCTAAATTAACTTTTAATTTGACCGGCCCCACTTTTAACGGGTTTTTAGCCGGCCAAAATGTCAAAGTCGTTTTTGTCCGGTTAAAATGAGGGCCAATATAAGGTAAATACGTTAAGAGTTAATTTTATCGATATTGGGGTAACTCATATTCTCATCAAATGATTTCCGAATAAAATGGAATTAAAAATTTTCAATTTAGAATGTAAGTATTTCACATTGAGTAGAAAACATCTCCATTGACTTATTTAGTTATGGTTGTGACTAGTAAGTTGTTCTTGCGGAAGTAAGGCATCAGGTATACGAAATGACGATTCATTTAAACAATGATGGCTAGAACAGGGTTGCTTTTGACTGAGGACAACCTTTGGAACCGAGAATATATAGGTCTACAAGATTGGGAAGATTTTAAGAGGGGTGTGAAAAAGAGGGGGGTGTTAGAGAGAGAGAGGGGGGGCTTAGGTGGGGTTGCATGAATGCATGCGTGTATGGAAGTGGAGTTGAAGGGAGGGATGTATGAAGATGCCCTACCTCCTGCTCTTTGCTGGGTTCTGAAGGCTCTTTCAACGAGGCAACTTCTTCTTGCAACTGAAATGTGAGTTATTTCAGGAAAATGAGGTATTTCAGGAAAATGTGAGGTATTTCAGGAAAATGAGGTATCAGACTCTCTATTACAAAATCCAATTCTCTGTAAGAAGTTTGTGCGTCGCAACATTTTTTGGGTGCCCAAGCATAATATGGATAGTTGCGCGTTGCGTTTGCAAAGATTGCCTAAATAATAGTTCATTTCTGTTTACATTTGCTGTTTTGAGTACGTTGCTCCGTAACTTTTGATCCGATTGGAATATTTTAAGGTAAAAGTATTCAATTACAATCTGAATTGCATTGGTAGAAATTTGCAAACAAGGTTCTGCATAGCCGCGCCGAGTGAGTAGGTGTATTTGCAGGCCCAACAGGCCTGCTAGTCCCCATTCTCTGTCGCGTTTTTCCTCACTTTCTGTTTTTTCCTTTGTGACACATTTTAGAGTGTCATCGTGCAGTTTGGAAATATTGCGGGTTGAAAGTGTAATCCACACTTTATTTGGCGGAGAGTTCGCTGCAATGGACAGCTCCTCATTTAAATTTAGGGCCATCCATAAAAAGGACGTCAGCAAAGTTGTGGTTATCTTAGACCCCTCCCTCCCCCTTGTCTGCAACCTGAAATACCCCCTCCCCCCTCCGGACGTCCACATTTCCATCCAAAATCTTTTGTGTCATCATTTAAAGCCCGTTTTCTCAATTGTGGTGACAAAATCAACTTTATTATCTAAATCTTTGACAAAATTCTAAGGTGTACGTTTTGGTACGTCAACCAAAAATTTGGAGTTCGCTGCGAACGAGTTCGCCAGTTTGCGGCGAACTAAAGTTTGCGGCCTATTATGCCCAACTATGATACTCTGTATACCTTAGTACAGAATATTTATACGTCACGAATTTTATTCGAATATTAATTTATTTATACGACATTACATTTATACGATTTCGTCAGCCACCAAGAAAATAGAAATTCGGTTTGATGAATTCAGTGAAAATTTGGAGACAAGAGAACGGGTCCACTAAGCCATCAGTATCCCTTATGTTTTGAGTATCACGTACTCTTTTCACTGCGTTAGCGATACCAGCTACAGACCATCCATCTGGTGTATTAAAGTAAGTGAAAGCGTTTGATATTGTCTTTGCATGCAGATTTCAAAGAACAGCTTTTCCTGTATTTACTTAGATGCCATCTATTCATGGAGATATGTTAAGGCATGGACCAGTACTCTCAGCACTATAATAGACTCAGCACTAGCATCCTGTTCAATAAGTTTCTATGTACGGTTGACAGTCAGATCAAGTTGCGACAAGAATGGAAAATTTGTAAGACACATAATTTATTAATTTATACTTCATAAATTTTATACGACATGAAATCTATACGAAAAAAAAAAAAATCAAAATTCGTATAAATATTGTGATGTATAAATATTCTGTACTAAGGTAGTTAAGATGCTGTATTCAAGAAAGTATTTCTTACTGCTATGTGTGCTCATCAGTAAATAACAGAGGTAGTAAATAAGGTTGTAGATAGGGTTTTTAAAACCCCAAAATAATGCTTTAAGGGAGTTCCTTGGGTTTATTGTGGTCCCAGCACTCAAGAAAGATCTAAAACAGTTTTTCCTGAAATGGAGATTTTCTTAACTTGGGCTTCAGATCCCTTTTTACTACCCCTATTAACTACCCTATTGACGAGGTAGGGTAGTAAATAGGGAGTTTATAAAAGGAATAAACCCCGGAATAATGATTATAGACTCCTTTATTAGACTTGCAGTAGTCTAAACACTCGAAATAGATAACAAAAAATTTCCTGATGTAAAAAAAAACTATCTAGGGATTGCATCACAACCCTGTTTACTACCCTATTGACGAGGTCCTGTTGACTGATGAGCACACATACGTGTTAGTGTGTCCCGGGATTTCACCATCTCTGAATTTGTAGTTGATGAAACCAGGGACAAATGCTCGCATGCCTTTCTTTTGTTTGGAGAAGATACTATCTAAATACGTTTTTGTCGCGAATCGCATAACCGGGGGAATTTTCAATTTCACGCCTTACCCGATTTCAATAATTTTCAGTACTTGTAACAAGGAATCGAAGCTGAGGGGCTCCGTACAGGAAATTGCTATTGCGACGTATGTGATTATACACTCATTGATCTTTTGCTTCTACTGAACTCTTTCCTTTTCCTCCCCCTTCCCTCTAAACTGTGTTGCTCAGGAATCCGGAGTCCTGGGTGGCCCAGCCTTGCAGTTGTAAGCTGTGAGGGGTACGTGGGCCGAAACCCCTCCGTTTCCCTTGTCACCTGCTGATGGGACACCTACATCGCAAATAAATAAATGAATCTAAATAAATGAATCTACATCGCAGATGGCAGGGAGACCTTACAACTGTAGGGTAACCGCTGATGATTCACAGTTTAGTCTCTCCGCCTCTCATGTCAATCCTTGAATTAGAAAATCGATGTACAGTATTTTGTGGATTGGATTGGAAACCTCCGTGGAGGCTTGCCGCTTTTACGGGCAGAAAAGTTATAATATAATTCAAAATATATGTTTGTTATGTTTATAGTATACCCATACACCTCTATAGATAAGACATTGGATTAGATTGATTCCGTAGTCCGGTGAGCTGTGCTTGATGGTCGGTTCTTCCGCCTCGTCTCTCACATAAAGACTAGCTTATATAACATCAAATTGGAAGTGTAATAGTACTGTGTGAGCATCAATTGTCAACCACAAGGAAACATTTCCAAAATACAGACGGTATTAATGCAACTTATGTCGTAGTACTAATGGGTGTCTAAGTGCCTAACCATGGTGAACTCAGTGTATATCCTTGCTGTACGGCATTTTAAACAAGGAATCGAAGCTGAGGGGCTCCGTACAGGACATTCCTATTGCGACATATGTGATTATGCAGATAAGATTTAGACTGGTTTGACCAAATAGAAATGACAAAGCGTCGAACCGACGTGGCTTTTTTGTTGATATATAATGTAGAATAATGACGTTGCAAGACTAGTAAATCATTTCGCGCGTGTCCTTTGAACTGCTGTTAATGAAAATTCGGGATGCGAAATTGTCGCCGCGCGTAACGCAACCAGAAGATGAATCCGCGAAGTGGATACAGATTTGGGACAATGCGCGGCGCGGCAAAAGTCGCTTTATGCGTGCGCCGTCGTTTTGTCCCAATTTATTAACCAGTTCGGCGGAAAACCTTCTTAAGTTATAAGTCTACCAGCTACAGTACATGTTTTTACCAAATTTATGTCATCGGGATCTATTCCGATGTGTCCGGATGCATTCTGGATCCAATTTGGCCGAGAATGCTCAAATTTCAAACTGTTTCAATCTATCTGAAAAAAGGAAACACTTCGAATAATAGATTAATTACCATTCTGGGAGAAATTTTACAAAGTCATGCGGCCAGAAGTTGTTTCTACTTGCCCCAAAACCGCTATATCCACTTCACTTTTCAGAAGTGGATACAGATGGGACAAATCTGTGACGTCGGTCTTCTGGCCATACGTTGTATTCTGACTTCCAATGGTTCCAAATGGCTTGTAAGATAGTGCCAAAGTATGTTCATCGAATTTTGGGCAAGGTAGGCCATTCTGGAATCTGGCCCCCGATATGGCCAGAAAACCGATGTCCCAGATTTGTCCCATCTGTATCCACTTTCGAAAAGTGAAGTGGATACAGCGTTTTTGGACCGCTAAGAGACAATTTCTGGCTGTAAAGCTTTGTAAAATGCCTCTCAGAATGGTAATAAATCGATTTGAAGCGTTTCCAGACGGATTGGAGCAATTTGAAATTTTGGCCATATTGGGGCCCAGAATGACCATTCTGGCTCAAAATTCGATGGATTATACACTTATACTGAACCATTGAAATCAGAATAAAACGTAAATATGGCCAGAAAACCGATGTACAAGATTTGTCCCATCTGTATCCACTTCTGAAAAGTGAAGTGGAAACAGCGGTGAAGTGGATACAGCGGTTTTGGGACACTTAGAGACAATTTGTGGCCGTAAAACTTTGTAAAATGCTTCTCAGAATGGTAATTAATCGATTTGAAGCGTTTTCAGACCGATTGGAGCAATTTGAAATTTTGGCCTTTTTTGGTCTTTTCGGCCATATTGGGGCGCAAAATTCGATGTAAATACTTTGGAACTATCCTACAAACCATTTGGAACCATTGGAAGTCAGAATACAACGTTAATATAGCCAGGGAAACCGATGTCACAGATTTTGCCCCAAATTTGTCCCATTGTATACACTATACACTTTGTATCCACTTCCGCGGAATCATTAACTCAACGCAGCTGTAATTGGCATTTTGATGTCATATGATGTTTCACCAAAAGTGGGAACAAATTTAAGATGTGTTAGAATTTGTCGGCATATGTCAGAGGCCTGATTTTGGTTTGAATTGACTTTTGATGATCTAAATGTGTTGTAGTGATTGAATCGATAGCATTGATAAGTTTTTCAAAAGGAATTGCCACCCAAGCCACGAGTATAACCGGTTGAAGATGGGTCAGAGGTACTCAAATTGTTGCTAGAGATGGTTTAGAAAGTGTTTCTAACGCTTAATAGATGGTACACAACCTTTATACTTGCTTTGAGACGCTTAACCGAGTTTCTAAAAAAGTGGAACAAATGTAAAAATTGTTGGCATATAATTATTGTTGTGTATAAAATACTTATACCAAATTTTACGGCTATACCGATGGGTCATGCGACTTTTTATCCCCGACTTTTACCACCTTTTAGGTACCGATGTCACCTTTTACCCCTGCTTTGCTTTTGATCTGTACTGTATTCTGAGGGGGATGAAAAGGCGCTTTTTGCCATAGACTGCGACTTTTATCCCCATTGAAAATGAGCTCGGTATCAGCAGGGGGATAAACGGTTGTGAAAGCCACGGTCGGGCTGGCAGTATGCTGAAATGTAAAATTTATAATATCATAAAATAAATATCAGTAAATTAGTAAATAGCATCAGAATAAATTTAATAAACTAAATTGCCACGAATTAGTGTTCAAAATTCTTCCCAATTTCAATGAATAATGAAAAATCTGCAGAAACATTAAGTTTGTGTGAAATTTAATCAAAAGTCAAAACTCATTTGAAGCCTCAGCGAATTATCGAAGAAAGAACACCAAATTCACTATACCCTTTTACATAACATCATTAATGACATGTGCTTCAAATAAAATCGATCACGCATCACTACCAGCCAACTTTTCCTCGGTAACAACCTGGGACTACACGCCCCCCCCAGTTTTCCATAAAGCCCCCTAAAGAAAAAAATCAGGGGCATTCCCTACCTAAGAATAGGTGGCTTTACCTTTAAAGTCGGTCGGTACTAATGAGTACCGAACTTGATTCACTGGAAATTTTTCTGAAAATCTGAAAATTTTTCAATGATCAGTCACCGGGAAACGAATTTCCCAAAATCAACGAAATTTCCCGGTAGTAAGGAATCTTCCCACTTCCTAGTATAAACGAATCTTTTACACTTCCCGGTAGTAACGAATCTTCCCACTTCCTAGTGGCAACGAATCTTTACACTTCCCGGAATAAAGGAATCTTCCCCACTTCCTAGTGGCAACGAATCTTTACACTTCCCGGTAGTAAGGAATCTTCCCACTTCCTAGTGGCAACGAATCTTCACACTTCCCGGTAGTAAGGAATCTTCCCACTTCCTAGTGGCAACGAATCTTTACACTTCCCGGAATAAGGAATCTTCCCACTTCCTAGTGGCAACGAATCTTTACACTTCCCGGTAGTAAGGAATCTTCCCACTTCCTAGTGGCAACGAATCTTTACACTTCCCGGTAGTAAGGAATCTTCCCACTTCCTAGTGGCAACGAATCTTTACACTTCCCGGTAGTAAGGAATCTTCCCACTTCCTAGTGGCAACGAATCTTTACACTTCCCGGTAGTAAGGAATCTTCCCACTTCCTAGTGGCAACGAATCTTTACACTTCCCGGTAGTAAGGAATCTTCCCACTTCCTAGTGGCAACGAATCTTTACACTTCCCGGTAGTAAGGAATCTTCCCACTTCCTAGTGGCAACGAATCTTTACACTTCCCGGTAGTAAGGAATCTTCCCACTTCCTAGTGGCAACGAATCTTTACACTTCCCGGTAGTAAGGAATCTTCCCACTTCCTAGTGGCAACGAATCTTTACACTTCCCGGTAGTAAGGAATCTTCCCACTTCTAGTGGCAACGAATCTTTACACTTCCCGGTAGTAAGGAATCTTCCCACTTCCTAGTGGCAACGAATCTTTACACTTCCCGGTAGTAAGGAATCTTCCCACTTCCTAGTGGCAACGAATCTTTACACTTCCCGGTAGTAAGGAATCTTCCCACTTCCTAGTGGCAACGAATCTTTACACTTCCCGGTAGTAAGGAATCTTCCCACTTCCTAGTGGCAACGAATCTTTACACTTCCCGGTAGTAAGGAATCTTCCCACTTCCTAGTGGCAACGAATCTTTACACTTCCCGGTAGTAAGGAATCTTCCCACTTCCTAGTGGCAACGAATCTTTACACTTCCCGGTAGTAAGGAATCTTCCCACTTCCTAGTGGCAACGAATCTTTACACTTCCCAATGGTAAGGAATCTTCCCACTTCCTAGTGGCAACGAATCTTTACACTTCCCGGTAGTAAGGAATCTTCCCACTTCCTAGTGGCAACGAATCTTTACACTTCCCGGTAGTAAGGAATCTTCCCACTTCCTAGTGGCAACGAATCTTTACACTTCCCGGTAGTAAGGAATCTTCCCACTTCCTAGTGGCAACGAATCTTTACACTTCCCGGTGGTAAGGGAATCTTCCCACTTCCTAGTGGCAACGAATCTTTACACTTCCCGGTAGTAAGGAATCTTCCCAATTGGCAACGAATCTTTATGGTAAGGAATCTTCCCACTTCCTAGTGGCAACGAATCTTTACACTTCCCGGTAGTAAGGAATCTTCCCACTTCCTAGTGGCAACGAATCTTTACACTTCCCGGTAGTAAGGAATCTTCCCACTTCCCAGTGGCAACGAATCTTTACACTTCCCGGTAGTAAGGAATCTTCCCACTTCCTAGTGGCAACGAATCTTTACACTTCCCGGTAGTAAGGAATCTTCCCACTTCCTAGTGGCAACGAATCTTTACACTTCCCGGTAGTAAGGAATCTTCCCACTTCCTAGTGGCAACGAATCTTTACACTTCCCGGTAGTAAGGAATCTTCCACTTCCTAGTGGCAACGAATCTTTACACTTCCCGGTAGTAAGGAATCTTCCACTTCCTAGTGGCAACGAATCTTTACACTTCCCGGTAGTAAGGAATCTTCCCACTTCCCCAGTGGCAACGAATCTTTACACTTCCCGGTAGTAAGGAATCTTCCCACTTCCTAGTGGCAACGAATCTTTACACTTCCCAATGGTAAGGAATCTTCCCACTTCCTAGTGGCAACGAATCTTTTACACTTCCCGGTAGTAAGGAATCTTCCCACTTCCTAGTGGCAACGAATCTTTACACTTCCCGGTAGTAAGGAATCTTCCCACTTCCTAGTGGCAACGAATCTTTACACTTCCCGGTAGTAAGGAATCTTCCCACTTCCTAGTGGCAACGAATCTTTACACTTCCCGGAATAAGGAATCTTCCCACTTCCCAGTGGCAACGAATCTTTACACTTCCCGGTAGTAAGGAATCTTCCCACTTCCTAGTGGCAACGCTCCCACTTCCTAGTGGCAACCCTACTTTGGCAACACTTCCCGGTAGTAAGGAATCTTCCCACTTCCTAGTGGCAACGAATCTTACACTTCCGAATAAGGAATCTTCCCACCTCCTAGTGGCAACGAATCTTACACTTCCCGGGTAAGGAATCTTCCCACTTCCTAGTGGCAACGAATCTTTACACTTCCCGGTAGTAAGGAATCTTCCCACTTCCTAGTGGCAACGGACTCTTTACACTTCCCGGTAGTAAGGAATCTTCCACTTCCTAGTGGCACCGAATCTTTTTACACTTCCCGGTAGTAAGGAATCTTCACACTTCCTAGTGGCAACGGAATCTTACACTTCCCGGTAGTAAGGAATCTTCCCACTTCCTAGTGGCAACGAATCTTTACACTTCCCGGAATAAGGAATCTTCCCACTTCCTAGTGGCAACGAATCTTTACACTTCCCGGTAGTAAGGAATCTTCCCACTTCCCAGTGGCAACGAATCTTTACACTTCCCGGTAGTAAGGAATCTTCCCACTTCCTAGTGGCAACGAATCTTACACTTCCTGAATAAGGTATGAATCTTCCCACTTCCTAGTGGCAACGAATCTTTACACTTCCCGGTAGTAAGGAATCTTCCCACTTCCTAGTGGCAACGAATCTTACACTTCCCGGTGGTAAGGAATCTTCCCACTTCCCAGTGGCAATGAATTCCTTTACACTTCCCGGTAGTAAGGAATCTTCCCAGTGGCAAATTTCCTAGTGGCAACGAATCTTTACACTGCAGTAAGGAATCATAGTAAGGAATCTTCCCACCTCCCAGTAAGGAATCTCCCACTTCCTACAACTTCTTTGGTAGTATGAATCTTCCCACTTCCCAGTGGCAACGAATTCCTTACACTTCCCGGTAGTAAGGAATCTTCCCACTTCCTAGTGGCAACGAATTTACATCTCCCGGTAGTAAGGAATCTCTCCCACTTCCTAGTGGCAACGAATCTTACACTTCCCGTAGGTAAGGAATCTTCCCACTCCTAGTGGCACGAATCTTTACACTTCTCCCAATGGTAAGGAATCTTCCCACTTCCTAGTGGCAACGAATTTACACTTCCCGGTAGTAACGAATCTTCCCCCCTTTTTGTTTGGAAGAATCTTCACTTTGGGAAAGGGAAACTTCCCCCTTTCCCGGGGGAACTCTTTATTCGTTTAAGTCTTTACTTCCCAGGGGGAACGAAACTTTTCACTTCCGAATAGGGAAACTTCCCCTTTAGGAACGAAACTTTCATTCCGAAAAAGGGAATTTTTCCCCCTTCCTTGGAAGAATCTTTACCTCCCGGGGTTAAAAACCCACTTCCAATGAAAAATCTTTAAATTCCGGAGAAGATCTTCCCCTTCCCCTAAAGAAACTTTTTCAATAAGGAATCTTCCCCCTTCCTATGGCAAGAAACTTAAATTCCCTGGTAAGGAAACTTCCCACTTTCCAGTGGCAAAATCTTCACTTCCCGGTAGTAAGGGGAAACTTCCCTTTAAGAAACTTAAAATTCCTTTTAAAGGGAAACTTCCCACTTTCCCGTGGCAACAATCTACACTTCCTTAAAAAATCTTCCCCCCTTCCCAGGTCAGAAATTTTTTTAAACCCTTCCCCGGGGGGGAATTTACTTCCAGTGGAAGGATCTTCCTTCCGGGAAGGGAAATTTTTCTTCCCTTTGGAAATCTTCCTTCCTTAGGAATTTTCCCCCTTAGTGGCAACGAATCTTTTAAATTCCCGGGAGTGGGGGAAATTTCCCCCTTTTTAGTGGAACGAATCTTTAAACCCCAAAAGGAATCTTCCCCCTTCCCCAGTAAGAATCTTTACACTTCCTTTTGTGGAACCCCCTTTGTGGCAACGAATCTTTACTTCCCCGTAAAAAATCTTCCCCCTTCCTGTGAAGAAACTTCACTTTTCCGTGGGAAGAATCTTACTTCCTGGAAAAGGGAAACTTTTAATTCCCGGGGGGAATCTTCCCATCCCCGGCAAGAATTTCCTTCGAGTAAGGTCTTCCCCTTCTACAACGAATCTTTTCCCCCGGTAGAATCTTCCCAATTTTTGTAATAAAAATTTTCATTCCCCGGGAATTAATCTCCCACTCTAGTGGGAAGAATCTTTACACTTCCCGATAAGGAATTTCCATTCCCAGTGGCAACGAATCTTTCACTTCCCTGTAAGGAAACTTTCCCCCTTCCAGTGGGAAGGGGTCTTTAACTTTCCGGAATAAAAACTTCCCCCTTCCCAGTAAGGAATCTTCCCTTTTATAGAATTTCCCCCTTCCTGTGGAAGGAAACTTTTTCCCCCGGGAAGGGAAACTTCCCCCTTTCCATGGAAGAATCTTTCCTTCCCGGGGAAACCAAAAACCGTTGACGGTTGGTCTAGTAACCCCCGCTGGTTTGGATGTGATCAGCCCATTTTGCCTCTTTCAGGTTCCGTTGTCACATCCAAACCCGCGGGGGTTACTAGACCAACCGTCCAATGGTTTTGGTGGTGATATCTGACGGATGTATGTAGTTTGAAACCATGTTACTTGCCCAAAGGCAGTTTGGACCCATGTAACCTGCCCTCACGTAGTCTGAACCCACGTAACTAGTCCACGCAAGCCGAACTCACTTAACTCACCCTGACGAAGTCCAAAAACTGTTATTCTAACTTGGAATTACTAGAATTGATATATTTCTTAATTTCTACAAATCGTCCACGTGAACTCACGTGCTGAAATAAAGCAACCAGATGTAATTCACGTGCATTAGTCGTATTTGAACTCAGTTCAACATAATCAAGTCGAAAATCGCGTGTAATATCAATTTCTTCAAACCTAATTTCTACAAACGTCCACGTAGACTCACGTGCTTCACTTGTCCATCGTATATTTCCCATCCCTATTCACTGCGAGACATGGAGAAACCATTATCAGTTCACCATCGTATCACAGAATAGGACTACAGTACAAATTTTTGTTATAAACATAATTTCAATCAATTTGCAGTTCAATTTTTAGAAGCCTATCACGACAACAATCTTCGACCAATCGCCCTGAAACTCGTTTTATACCTGAATCACAAGGTCTAAAAGCAGCACATGAAAGTAAAACATAATCCGATGAAAACTCTTTGAGTTGGCGATGTCCAAAGTAGCGCTAAACAATGTTCTTTCGCGAAATACGCTATTTTAGTGGTTTTACGCGATTTTGATGACGTCATCACAGCACCCAAATAGGCTCAAACCAACTTCCCATATAGCCTATAAGACACTTCCACCTTAGTACAACATACTTTGACCGGTCTCATCTCAAGATAAGTCACAGTTCTTGACATATCACTCGTTTAAGTTTTGTCCTATAATTTGGAAATCGATTTTTCACTGTACCTTAGAAAATCGTGTATATCTCGATGAAAAATCGAGATAGCCCGATGATCCATATGATTTTCTGAAAGCTCTTTAAATTTGCTAAAAATCATTCGGAAAAATTAGACAGCTATCTCCTTTTCTTCTTGGTGAAAAATGCGCTTGAAAATGGCCTATATTCGCTAAAAAAGCAAGAAAATTTCGCAAAGTTGATGACGTCATAGTGACGTGATAATGACGTCACCAGAACTTCTCTTATAGCCTATAACATTTTTCCATCTTAGATGAACAAAACGTGACCTCGATCATGGCTCTACCATTTCCCGTTCTTGACATCTCGGCTTTCCAAATTTGCTCCCAATTATCATGATGCTATATATATATCATCTATCACCCTGTGACACTCAAATCTCTAACTTATACCCCTGGCCAGTCTTTTTTTACCGCGGGGGGTTACCGCCCTGGCCAGGGCGGGAATCCGTGAAACACATTATTAATCGCGGTTCGCTATGTAGTCAATTTTAAAACATAGCAGGCCTTATTTGAGCATGTTGGCACGTGCAATCTTGATTATTTCGTAAGCGCATTGGAGATATGACGCATATTAATATTATCTCTGCTGTAGGTAGGAAGACGCATGCTTGCGAACACGGAACACCTAATTATCCATGTTTGGGAATTTTAAAGCATAAAAAATTCCAATCAGATCAAAATTTACAGAGCAACGCAGTCAAAACAGCATCAAGTTTAAACAGAAATGGACGCGCGCGATATGCAACCAGAGCAACGCGCGCGCCTATATATCGAGATATTGATACTGCACGTAGGCGCCCTAAAATTTGTCTACAAAAAGACAAAACAAAAAACGTTCAGCGTACAAAAAAATAATAGTACAGAGAATGGGATTTTATAATAGAGACTAGCTGCAGGCCCGTTGGGCCTGCAAATACGCAGCTCAGTCGATGCTGCTAGGCCACACTTAAACACACCCAAATCAGTGTTATGTACTCCTCCTTACCCAGTATAATAATTTGCTGCTCAACGCAAAAGTACACACATTCGACAGTTCACACTTCACCTGTGATGCGAATCAAAGACCAGAAAACTATAGACATTCTGGAACCCTCGTTATAGCTGTAAAATGTAAATGGTGACGGCAAATATAATAGACCTCATTTCGTTAAAAGGTCACGTGCTACTTATTTTATGTCTTACTGCACCTGTTACGCCCTAGAAGCAGCCTTGTGGTTGTAAATAATAAATTTGTTATAACCCACATATATGCATCACAACGTCATCACTTTATTATTTTAGAGTTTGAAAATGTCGTCATCTCGCCTATTTCTACCGTACAGGTGCCCATTGCACAGCATTATAAATTAATGTAGGTGCTATATGACATATGAACGTGCGTGGTAGCACGTGATCGATCACGAAATGGACATAGAAATAGAAATATATGATAAAGTCTAATTACAAGATCACTGTAATGTCAGACCAAGGTTAATCAAGTTACATATCAGTGATGGAATCACGTGACTGATCCGATCTAGTATATCGAACCGTCATTATATCAACCTTCCGTGGCTTAAATGCAAGTGTGATAATTATCGATATATATCTTTATGGGACATAATGATCACGAACTTTAGTTTCACCGACCTAAAACTTCACAGACATTGGTATTCACGCTTGATTCTGCCACTTCAAATTTTCAACAAAAATTTGAATTTTTCGCCTCGATTTTTCTCATTTTCTTCCACGATTCGAACACTTGAATTTGAGATTTTTCATTATTTTTCAATGAGATATAATTTCACGAATGATTTTATTATTTGTGCGTTTATTGAGACTTCCAGAAAAAATGCGTCTGTACTCGGGAAATTTTTAGAGAAATACTGGACTTTATTGTCACGGACCTGAAAATTACGGACATTTATATTCACGCTGAGGTGCTCAGCGTGACTGCAAATTCACAGTTAAAATAACATTCAAAATAACATAAGAATCAAATTTGAATAATTTGCGAAAGAGCACTTGAAATCTCTCATAATCATAAAAGCGTTGAATTCAGACGAGGGTCGTCAGACTCGAGTGGGAGGGAGATCTGAAGTGTTGGCCGGTGATCCTACAATTTAATAACTCATGGCTCGTGTGCAATCCGCATCGATAACACATGACTCCTGCATTCTCTATTCAATCGTCAGCAAAGACTCAGATAAAAGAAATCGAAATGAAGGAAATTCAGATAAAGATAGCGTTATTTGAGCGTTATATTGACATCCCCATCAGAGGCCTGCCCCCACACTCCGCAGTTAAATTATCATTTATAATGCAACCATTTATTGAATCTTATTCGATCTCTCCTTTGAGGAACGGAGAGGCTGTAAACAAAATATATATATATATGCAGGAACCATAGAATTTAAACGTTATTCTTTGCTGCATAATAATATGTCATATGGTGATTGTATGCAGTGAATTGAGCGGCCAAAACTTCGTTTGATCTTTTGATGGGGTTCTGTTCATACAAACCTCAATGCAAGTTTTGCAAGAATTAATGCAACAATCATACGTCAAATGTTATTGCTATCAAATTGAATGCTCGATTGAGTTTCAGCTAAAAGAACTGTGACAATATTGAATATACACAATTTAATACCTTCCCATTTCTCGCTCGAGCCTTGAGAAGGCACACTCTGACTTAGCCACTTAGTTAGAGAGAAGGGAGTTAATAAAGCGCCAATAATTTGCAATTTGTTACCAACACACTGACAACTTTGTGGGCACTGGGCTCCTGTTTAAATAAATAACGTGGAAACCATTATCGGAATATATATAAATTAAACCCTGCTCGTGAGAAATAGGCGGTCCAACGTCGTCAACTTCCTACATTGTGCTATGATGATGACGACATCTTATAACCGCCTATCTTTGCGCAGGCATTTTTGTAACATAACTCGCGACATGAATGATGAAAGTCTCGTGCTAGCGATCATATTTTAGGAGGGATCCCATTAAATTTGAAGGTTAAAGATCTACTAGATTAATTATTTATCGGGTGAACTGGTAGTTGGTACTTGATTTGTTCCCAAGGAATTATTGGGGGCTTGTTAAATCAAACCGGGAACTTGATTTCTAGTTTGATCCGGTTGAAATTATGAAAATAGAGTAGACACTATCCACGAGAATGAAAATGAAGTTCAATTGAAATTTTTGAACTAAAATCCCGGGAATTTTTCACGCAAAAAAGATTAAAGAAATGGAAAGTGATATTCTGTGTTCAATAATTACAAATAAACACTAAAAACTCCCCATAATTGCAGTGATCAGCCTTTACAACGAACAGCTGAAGACAGTACAGAACATCTTGGGTCGGGCAATGCTCAACAACATCGATGATTTCCGACGGAACGCTAACATGCTGATAGGGATAACCGTTACTGCCCTTATCTTCATTGCCCTGGTGGAGCCTTTCCTCTTCTGGACAAATATCAGTAAGAATTCCAGTCTTAAAATCCCTTGTTGATATAATTGAGGACCAAATTGATTCATTTCAAAAACAAACTTGTGTCCTCATTTGAAATATTTCTAGTTTTAGAAAAGCAATGTTCCTCACGCACGGTGTAAAAGCTGTTAAGCAGTAGGCATACCTGGAAAATAAGCCATCTTGAAATTGAGAACTTGCCAATGACTTCATTTTGAACCATCTATTATAGCTCGTGTGAACAACCAAATCCCTCGCCATTGATTGATTGAACAGCTAACATTTTCTCACCCCATCAAGATTTAAACCTTTTTGGTCCAAATCACTCTCAGCAGGTAAAACCTAGCATTCACTCACCCAATCTCCCCTTCAGATAAAACCTACTCTCTGGTGAAAGTGCAGACTAAAAACCACGTGCAACTAACGAAGTTAACGGAAGTCCTGTGTCGGGAGAAGCAACGGTCAGACGACCTGATTTACAAGCTGGTACCGGCGGACATTGCCAAGAAACTCAAGAATCACATCACTGTTACCCCGGAGATATTTGATTCCGTTTCAGGTGACCGAATTGTTTGTATTTGCCTTTGAACTTAATATTCTTGTTTTTCGAGGTGTTTGTTTATCTGTCTATTTGCTTCAATCTTGGCTCCTATACGACCCCCATTATAGGTGTGAATAGATCGCTTTTTGTATATTGAGGAACGTGCCAGATAGGTCCAAGGTTGCCGGAAGTTTAGGCTTTGTCCCTGGTTATGGGACATAACGCTAAACGCTTTAGTGAGCCATCTGGCTATATACCAATGATATCTACCATTAACCTTAGACCAAAAAAAAATAAATTAATAAATTTGTTGAACTTGATTGCTTTTAGCATTGACTGAGGGGGACCCCATTGTAAAACACTAAGAATGCAAAAATGGATTCAAATCAGATCTACTTCACACTGCTGGTTTACTGCCAGTTTCGAGAATACATCATTGAAAATGATTATATTATTTCTCGTCTTCAGAAAACTCCATTTGGTGATAAGCACCTACCTCAAATTTGATTGTATAAAGTAGTGTTGTAAAGTTTAAATAAATAAATAAGTTTAAATAAAAAAATTTATTTAAAGAAACTAATAGACCCCATCCTGTGTGTGGGACCCGTCCATATTATCGACTATATCATTAAACTTTTGACATCTATCTGCCATAAACCATAGCACTATAGCAAGGACTATAGGGAGGTACGGCACTTGACAAGTAGCAACAGCGCCCATCTCTTAGATCTTAAGAGGCGACAAAATCATAATACCTACGTTAACAAATAAATCAAGTCGAATTGGTTTGACCCAGTCTAGACTCTACTATAACATAACGTTTCGTGGAAATTAACCTTGTTTCGCAGTAAAGAGAAGGCATTATAGTGTCAACTGTCACCCTTCCCCTTAAAATTCTCTCTGATGAAGAGAGTCCAAGCGTTTATTAAAAACATCTTCTTAAACTGCAATCCCCTGACCACTGGCTTCTAGAGAAATGAACATGAAATTATATAACAAAGAAATCAACATGAAATTATATAACAAAGATATTCCTTCTCACCCATATACTGAACGATTAACAAACGAATGGGAGTGTGATATCGAAAATTATCACACGAGGCGTCAGCCGAGTTTGACAATTTTCGATATCACACGATCCATGAGTTTGTTAATTGTATTATTACCCGACAAAACAGTAATCCCTCCCACTCGGGTCTGACGACCCTCGTCTGAATTCAACGTTTTTATAGATTTTGAGTGCTCCTTCATAAAATCAACAATTTATTCAACGATATTCTGCTCTATTATTCCGCCACTGTACAGTAGTTCTATAAAGGAGTGATATATCGATAATTATCACACTGGAGTTTGAGCCACGGGAGGGTAATAATATTAGCTATTAGAATAGCTTGTTGCATCTTAAAAACATCTTCTCAAACTGCAATCCCTTGACCACG
This sequence comes from Beroe forskalii, assembly GCA_011033025.1. Classification (NCBI taxonomy): domain Eukaryota; kingdom Metazoa; phylum Ctenophora; class Nuda; order Beroida; family Beroidae; genus Beroe; species Beroe forskalii. The sequence continues at coordinate 540,259 of WFMF01000016.1, forward strand.
GACTTGTTGAGAAATAAACATGAAATTATATATCAAAGAAATCAGCATGAAATTATATAACAAAGAAATCAACATGAAATTATATAACAAAGATATTCCTTCCCACCCATATATTAGCCATTAGAATAGCTTATTGTACCTGTATGTGTCCCCATTCAATAACCAAATCCATTATCAACGAATATATGAAAGTGTCTCCGGTGGCGGTATGATAGTCGTAATACCAATTCTGAATCGTGTTATTATGAACGGACATCTTTCTGTATTAAATGCTGAAAGCTCAGTCGACAGAGGCGCGTATAATGCAAAGTCACGTGTCGTATGGATGGTATTATACCCGTGCAAAGCATGAGTCTACTGACCGCTTCTCGGCGACTGTTCATAAACAGCGTACCACTACCAGGGTACCAGCCCAGGACTTAAAGCTTAATAACAGACCTATGCTACAGAACACCTTTTTGCCCGGTTTTGTTATACCGAAGGAAAACCTTTCCTTGCGTTCCGAAAAAGGCGGACTATTATTCAACAAACATTCCTTAAATTTCTTTATTATATCCATGAATATTTCCTTGTGTTTCAGTTCTGTACGCTGACATCGTCAACTTCACCCTGATTTCCTCCTACCACTCCGCCACGGAGGTTGTCAACCTTCTCAACTACCTTTTCTGTCTCATCGACAAACTGACAGATAAATACGAGGCTTTCAAGGTAAATTCACTATATACATTTTTTCTAATTCAATTTGAGAAAGGAAAATGTAAATGGAATAATAACATTACTTTGTTAAATGTAATGACTGACCGATAAATACGAGGCTTTCAAGGTAAATTCACTCTATATAACCCTTTTTTAATTATTTTAGAAAGGAAAATGTAAATTAAACAAAATGACTTTGTTGTATATGATATCTGTTATCGCTCTTTTCATATCAAAAACGATATAAAAACCGTATATGTACTGCAAAACAAGATAAAATAGCGATAAGGAGCACGATATGTTCTGTACGATGTATGTTACATTCTAAATGGTACATTCGGTAGCACAAGATAAAGTAACTAAGGAGCACGCAATGTATAAAATACGGTGTATCTTAACAATACTACAGGGCAACACAAGATTAAAGATAACTAATAGATAAGAGGAACACTACCATGTATACCTAAATGGCGCCACCCAGACGCGCTTGATAACTCCATTTGTGTTTCAATGTTTATTTATCTGGTGTTAGAGATATAACGCAGACTTGTGGCGCCGTATATGTATTGTGTATTTCTCCGTTTTATCAATTTCATTTGCATTATTATTTCTGTGTGTCGTCATTATTTCTGTGTGTCGTCATTTTTATGTGCCAGTGTTCGTTTCTTATTTAAGATCGGGATGAAGATAATGATTATGTCGCAATACTTATACATTTAGCTGACTAGTGGCTATGTGATCGACTGATCGTGTTTTCTTTAAGAACAGATTCTACTATCCATACGAGATCCGCATAAAAATGTAGTTATTCGTCATGTCTGATTGGGTGCAGAGTGGTGTCAACGTCATAGAGTTGGTATGTGAACGTAACGCTATTCGTCATGTCCGATTGGGTACAGAGTGGTGTCAACGTCATAGAGTTGGTATGTGCACGTAACGCTATTCGTCATGCTTGATTGGGTGCTGAGTGGTGTCAACGTCATTGAGTTGGTATGTGGAATGTGCATACGTTGCTGTTCGTCACCGATGACTGAGTGGTGTCAGCCGGCATATATAAAGACCTGTGTTGCAATTCTCGTCATTATTTCTTTTAATTTTCTTGTCTAAGTTGCCTTGCTATCTTGTCTTGTTTTGCTTAATTTGTTGTTAATGAAGTACCGCCGTAAATAAGGTACCGTCGTAAATAAGGTACTGTCGTAAGAAAGGTAACGTTGTAAATAAGGTACCGTTGTTAACGAGGTACTGTTGTAAACGAGGTACCGTTGTTAACGAGGTACCGTTGTTAACGAGGCACCTTTGTTAAAAAGGTACCGTTGTTAACAAGGTACCGTTGTTAACAAGGTACCGTTGTTAACAAGGTACCGTTGTTAACAAGGTACCGTTGTTAACAAGGTACCGTTGTTAACAAGGTACCGTTGTTAACAAAGGTACCGTTGTTAACAAGGTACCGTTGTTAACAAGGTACCGTTGTTAAAAAGGTACCGTTGTTAACAAGGTATCGTTGTTAACATGGTACCGTTGTTAACAAGGTACCGTTGTTAACAAGGTACCGTTGTTAACAAGGTACCGTTGTTAACGACTAACGTGGTACCGTTGTTAACAAGGTACCGTTGTTAACAAGGTACCGTTGTTAACAAGGTACCGTTGTTAACGACTAACGTGGTACCGTTGTTAACAAGGTACCGTTGTTAACAAGGTACCGTTGTTAACAAGGTACCGTTGTTAACAAGGTACCGTTGTTAACAAGGTACCGTTGTTAACAAGGTATCGTTGTTAATAAGGTACCGTTGTTAACAAGGTACCGTTGTTAACGACTAACGTGGTACCGTTGTTAGCAAGCGCAAGGTACCGCTGTTAACAAGGAACCGTTGTTAACGAAATACCGTTGTTAAAACGGCACCTTTTTAACCACGGTACCTTGTTAACAACAAAGGGTACCTTGTTAACCACGGTACCTTGTTAACAACGGTACCTCGTTACCCACGGTACCTTGTTAACAAGATACCGTTGTTAACGAGATACCGTTGTTAACAAGGTACCGTTGTTAACGAGATACCGTTATTAACAAGGTACTGTTGTGAACAAGGTACCGTGGTTAAAAAGGTGCCGTTTTAACAACGGTATTTCGTTAACAACGGTACCTTGTTAACAGCGGTACCTTGCTAACAACGGTACCACGTTGGTCGTTAACAAGGTACTGTTGTTTTAATTGGAGTAAGTGCACGAGTATGCGGGTGCAATTACGATGGTAATTTCAACACCCAGGTGCACATTATCACTGTTGGGTGTTAAGCAGTTCATTAGTTTTGATCTCAGATTGAACAGCTGTACTCTGAATTTTAAAAGGTAATACATTACAGGTGCGATGCCCTATATGAAATAAAGATTTGTGAAGATTATTGCAACTATTTGATCCAGGTGTTAGGCTAGGAATAAATGAGAGTAAGACTGATTTTTCTCATTTAGGATCCATTTTAAACATTTTCTGATGGCAGTGGGAGCCCTTGGTCCCCAAACAGGAGAGCAGTTTTGGAATTGGCTTCTAACCAAACATATACTATGAAGTTCTTTTGCGCTGTAAATCACTTACAAAATAGAAAGTACGCTTCCATATTCCAAGTTTTACTGAAGTATCGGATAATTGAATGGATAATTTTCTTTATTCTCTCTTTAGCTCAGTGAAGTGAAACGAACTTTTTCTGAAATTCAATTAATTTCTTCAAAACCAACAACGTCATCAGGAAATCAGACAATGATATAGAATTAACTTTATTAAAGTAATACGAAAAATCATAAAACTTGGAAATTCAAAAATTTGAAAATTCTAAAATCAAGAATCAAAAAATTAGATAAATAAAGATGAAATAGATATCAGATAAAAAATAAATATATATATTTCAAGTTGTTGGCTGGCACTTGGCTTTAGTCATGGCCGTCAGAAAAATAAAATTTTCGGAGAGGGACATTTAAGCGCTGGCCGTAGCTAGAGAAAACGAGCGCAATTCTTGTAGTTGTTAGATAGAAGAAGAGTATGGATTACATAATATTAAATTATCATTCAAAATAAGATTTGAAAATTTGAAACGATCCATCGTTATATTTCCAGTATCTAAGAAGCTGTTAACGATAAAGAAAGGATGAGAAAGTGATAAAACTAGAACCAAATACCTATATTTTGACAGTTCATCAATCAGTAACAAGCATATGGTGTTCTCCTCAAATTATGGCCGATTATGAGCGACAGCATTTGATATTTTCCATATAAAAAGGGGAATTGTATTGGACTGACATCAAGCCAACATTTTTGTAAATATGAAATAAATTTCAAACGCACGAATATGGCGCATGAATTGACCATGAGGAACTTTAGACAACATTCCCTTCATAGCTCTATATAAACAGGCGCCACGCCCATTACTAAACTCTGTCGCAACAACAATACAAAGCTTCAACATGAGCTCAATACCTCCATACGAAGCTATATTTATTGTTTGCCGGCGTCACGAGAATCGAGATTCAAGAAAGCTTAATTATGTTCGATGACGTATTAGCTTACCCGCTTCAGGTCCATTTGAGCATTTGGCATTAATTAATCAGCGCGCGTGTTGACGGTGGTACTTCCTCGCTGATTGGTCAATGCCATGATCTTATTTTGGATCCCACGGGTAAGCTCAATATATACGCAGCCGATATGAGAACTGAACGGAAGTGATATTAAGTTTCTGTCACGGTTTATTGTCACCGTTTATTCATACGAGCTATAGATGCTGAAATACTGTATGGGATTTAATATGCCAGACTTGAAATGTGCTTTTAGTTAATATGCGCTGACAAGCAAGCAGCCGGGGAAACAGATTCGTTAATTTGACATGAACGCCGCAAAGCGTGTCATTTCGTGATTGGAATTGTCCATTAAAGAGAGAACAAAATATCGTAACGGGAAGGTATCAAGTCTTGGTGCGTTGGGAGACAATAATATAACGGATTTAAATTGTTCAGGCCCCAATTCAGTTCATATATTTACATGGCCGACTTCAACATGATATCATTTGAACACGGTCTAATTCTAGTTCTAAACAGCTCCAAGGCACGGATTAGTCAACAGGAATTACAGGAAAGTCTACGTGAGAAGAGCCGCATATATTGGGAGTGGGGGCTTCTACAATAATTGAATTGTATGAGGTCTCTCGATGGTTCCCTGTTTAACTAAAATCTCGGGGAGTATTATAAATTAACAGATTATAATCGATCTTGCGCTATATAGTATAGATTGATTTTAAATCGTTCATTAGTGAAGATTAAAAGTTGAATTAAGTTTTAATGGCCTGTGTCACATGCCCGTGGGTTTAACTTTTTCAGAGTATATGGTGAACAGAAATTTTAAAAAGATTTAACAAAAACCTGATCGCGGACCTGAAAATCACGTGCATTAGTATCATGGACATAATTTTCACGGACATTTATATTCACGCTGAGGTCCTAACTCCTCATGCAGTGTGACTAATATCTGTGGTAATTAATACTTAATTATTATTTCCGATAAGGTAGCTTCAGTTACTATCAAAATATTATGCGACCTTTCCTAATCGCCGCGCGCGAGAAATTCAGAAATAGGCGGTTCAACGTCATCAACTCACTACATCATGATATGATAATGACATCATCCTACCCGCCTATTTCTCGTGCGCAGCGTATAATATTAATATTCCCTCAATTCCAGGCAGACACAGTCGGGGACGCGTATGTCGCCGTGACGGGTTTACCCACGTGCGGTACCAAGGCAACGAGTGAAAGTGTAACGAACATAGCCCACCTGGCGCTCGACATGTTGGGACAGATCCAAAACCTGGACCACGAGAACGAGTCTATGTGCGAGGTGAGGAGGGATTGGGGGAGTCGAGGAGAGGTGGGATGTGTCGTTCTTGTGTCGCTAGTTTGTCGTTCTTGTGTCGCAGCTATCGGCGCGAAAGATCAGTTGGTGTAATCCTATTTACTCTGGCTCGTGATCGAAAGATCCCAGGTTCGATTCCCTGCCATAATCAGCAAGAAATTAACCACATTCTTGATCAGGTGAAGTTGCGAATTGGCCTGGCTACTGGCCCCGTGTCAGTGGGTATCATTGGAATGAAGATACCCAAGTACTGTGTTTTTGGAGAGACTCTCAACCTCGCTACCGCAATGGAGGAGCGGAGTCAAGGTAATTTGGGGCTGCAATCTCCTCCTTAGGTGGGCTACCCCACTTCCTTAGGTGGATAACTCTCACTTCCTCAGGTGGGCCACCCCCCTCCCTTAGCTCCTTAGGTGGGCTGCCCCACTCCCTTAGGTGGGCTACCCTCAGGTGGGCTACCCCCAATAACTTAGGTGGGATGCCCCCCATTCCCATAGGTGGGCAACTCTCACTCACTTAGGTGGGTTACCCCACTCCCTTAGGTGGGCTACCCCCACTCCCTTAGGTGGGTTAACCCACTCTCTTCGGTGGTCCTAATGCTTTTAGTGCTAACAGTTTGACATTTCAGCTATGCGGATCCTCATCACGAACTACACACGGAATTTCCTGGCTGACACCGGGGTTTTCGAAACCCTTTTCCGGGGACAGTTCAAAATCGTGAGTCAAAGTATAGCTTCAATAAAATAGTGTAATTAATCATTCCTAAGAAAGAAATAAGAAATAATATTTACAGTCTAATTACATATACTCCGTATATCTCGTAATGTCAGACCAAGAAAAGAAAAAAAAATTGAATTGTCCTACTTTAAACCCGTATGACATGAAAAGGCCAAGCAAACTTATCAAATGAGGTGTTCTAAGTTTCAAAAAGATTAACCCATATGCAGAAAAAAGGATGCTCCCAAATGTAAAGTCATGGAAGTTGCCAAAATGAAATCGCTCATACCAAGAATAAGATTGCGATGGATGGAAATGCTTGAAAAAATACTGCCAAGCATCCTAAGTTAGGAAAAGTGAAGCCAAATGGAAAGTGAAATAAGAAGAGACCCAAATTAGCATAAACTTAAAGGTAATGAAAAAGCTCAGGTGATCTTGCACGGCAATTGAAGGTAAAAAGTCGGTTTGTTAATTGACCGTTGGCCCGAGTGCTGTGCAGAATGTGATGGACATCTCCTCAATCTTCCTTCTTCTTTTTCTTTTTCCTTTTAGTCTTTTCTCTGGTTGCTTCCTTCTGATTCATATCGTTGTCATGAGCATCATTGCTGTCCAGCTCTTGTTTACTTTTAGGGAAGCGGACATTCATGAGCTTGAAGATATAGTCGGCAAAAGCGTCATATAATCCTTCTGGGAATAATCTTGCTAGCCGGCTGGGCTCCCAGGATAGCAGAGCTGACTTCATCTTCTTCTAAAGTCAGGCGCTGTGTGTGGTATGCAAGGACAGCTCACTAAGAAGTGTTGTTCGTCTTCGATGATGGGGTCGAAAGAAAAGGTAAAAGGGAGAGTCCTTCGCATGGGGGGTCCGAGCAAATCTTGCAGCACTTCCTCCAGGTTGTGGGCTGTGATGTGGGTGTTTCTGCTGAACCTTCCTAGGATTGAGTGGTATCTTCCAGTCTCGCAATTTAGGCTGTGATTGCTTGCCCTGAGCTTTGAGAGTTGTTTTCTTCTGCTGAATAGTTCAATGGTGAGATAGTCTTCAAACTCTAGTTTGCTCTTTACCATGCTATAGAACTTCAGTTTGCTATAATGAGGTATGGATGACTTCAGATGAAGCGAAACTGGTTCTCAAGTGTTGCCCTGCCTTCCTCAGGGTTAACGGTATTGGGCATGTTCAGTGCTACTTTTAACTCAATGACACTGCTGTACCAAGCGATATAGCCTCCGCTGTTCGATGAAGGCATTACCAGCAAGTGTCTCGTTTTCACTTGTTGACAGCGTTTCTAGTCTCTTCACGTAGCTCAGTATTTGGTTGGATGCCTTGATCGCTAGAGGGAATCTGCCTGTGTCCCCCCAGCAAACAAGGTTGGTGGCTTTCGAAGTTAATCCAAGTGTCCATTTGAGAAACTTGATGTGGGTGTTTTCGAGAGGATCACTTGATAATTTGGTGATATGTTTTCTTGGAATCCAATCCAATCAAATTGCGCAGACTTTAAGAGGTTGTTAACCGAACTGGGAAATTTAAGGATAACAAATAATAAGCCGTCAAATCAGTAACCACCTCGATAGTTTACCACCCCACAATGTCCTGCGTCATCCTCCAAATCTGAGCAGCAACTTGGCAACTCGCATTTTACTCACACGTAAACTGTTGCCTGGTATCATAAGTAGAAACCGTCAAGGCGATTACTGTTGTTGGCACTGGTCATGTGTTCCGCGTATTAGCCGAATATACTCGATAACTTTTAGTTATAATACTAAACATTCATCGATGGTTTAGTTGAATTGCGTAAAATGGGCATTAAGTATTTAATGTTTATGAGCCTGTTGGCTTTGATTTAAAACTCTCTAAACCAGTAATGCGAACAGGGATTTACGAACAGGGATATACAAGTTTAGCAAATATAAATCCATCACTATTTACTCCATAAAACTTAGTCTCTAAAGAAACGTTTTTACGGCACCGTGCGTAAGAGCTTGACGTGTTAATCCTATTTCATAATGTTATGCACATTTCCGTGGCTATGGTAAAAGCATTAATTTTAGTATGTCTCCCATTATATACGTCTCTGAGTGACATCACAGATCAAAACTTATTGTATCCTAACCCTAAACTTAGTCCTAACCATAACACTAAACTTAATCCCTAACCTAAATCTAACAAATCCTAATCCTAATCTTGACCTCAACCCTAAATATGATTTTCCGAGTGTCGTCATTGCCAATGCCATAGATAAAGAAGGCTCTCATTCATGTGGGCGACTGACCGAGATTTGGTGCTAAAATACTCATAACTCTAAACTTTAAGAAGGATCTCTAGACCGTAAGGGGCTTTCAAGGTTCAAGCCGAACTCGAGAACTCCTGCAAGTGCACATTAAGAAAACCTCTCCTAGAATTTAAAGTAGAATTATTATTTCTCACGAGTTCGAATAAATATTCTGAAACATTCCATGCTTTCCCGTCAAATTTCACCACCCACTGCCCCAAAGCACCCTAACTGCATAACTTTACCACAGGAGGACACGATTATTGACACCTACTGGCTGGTCGGCTCCTCGCTCCTCGACAGTCGTCTCGATATCTTCAACGACAACAAGCCCAAGAAGCGTGACGGGATCCTGCAGCAGCGCATGAATCTCCAGCAGAAGGACATTGAGATGATGCAGCGGCGGAGACCGTACGACCCTACTAATTCCGTGCAGCCTGGGATGACCAAGCGCCGCTCCTTCCACCTGCAGACCCAGGAGGAGACGGCGGAAGGGTCGCCCTCCTCCCCGAATGATAAGATCGAGGGTTTGGTGACGGGAAGTACGGGGGAAGTCCTCCCTCTGGGGGACGAGGAGGAGGTGAAGGAGGTGGTGGCTGCTAAACCCTCCTCCAAAGTGCTATTCCCTAAAGAGGGAGCGGGGGGAGGGGTCGAGATAGCGGAGTGTTTTCCAGTTAAAGTGGGAGCAGCGGGAACGGGAGCAGGTGGGCATCAGGCGCCACAGTGGCAGGGAGAGGTGGTGACAGGTCATGGGTCTGGCTCTGAGACTACCGTTCCAGTGTCCTAGACGACTTTGTCAGTTGAAAATTAGAAACAGAACTTAACTTTGTCACTTTGAACTTTTACCAGGAGCGTGTCGAACTCCTACGATGTACGTGCGCGGATTTGTCCTGTGCATCTTATTCTCAGTACCTCTCAGTCTTGAGCTTAGTGAGCAACTGAAAGTCGCGTTTGTACTATGTAGGCAGTAGCCTCGTAGGAGTTCGACAAGCCACCGTAAGGTGACGAGACAATGATCACGACCTGATTAACCCTTCGAATTCCAATTAGTTCAGAGAGGTTGAAATAAGAGCGTCTACCCTATTTTATTTTTAATTTCGAAAAACCTGAAATTCAATTTCATTTTCAAGTGAACTAATGCATTGAAGTTGAACTTGAAGTTTAAGCATTGAGTTTGGCCGTTTCAGTTGAATTGCCGTTGTCATCAATTTTCTAACGCAAGGAATTCTTATAATATATCTCCAATCCAACTCATCAATCTCATGCCATATTTCTCCCCTATGAGTATGTGTATAGCAACCTCTCTGGACCTCCTTGCTGCTCGAGAAGGAGCTGTTTTTTTAAATAAATACTGTAACAATATAAGTAATTAAGTATAACATTTACAACTACAAGTACAGACGGAACTGTTGCGACACGGACATTAGCAAATACATTAAACATGTTTCAGTTTGTCAATGTCTGGCCTTGGGCTTGAGTCTGATGTTGTCCGACCGATTATTTCAAACTTCATGAAATATGAAATAGCCCGTCCCGACTCTGCGAGTCGGGGCGCGCGCAGAGGGGTGTCTCTCTTACTCCAAGTCCTTGTGTTTGGTGTTGTAGTTGTAGTTGAGAACTGCAACACAAGGAGTATGAACTATGACATAGTCACATTGCCATGTGATTATGAATATGATGATATTGATTATTGATGATATGATATGGATTGAATATAATCGTGTGGTTGAAATTAAATTAAAGGAATTATCGATCGCAATCTCAAAATTCGTTTCTTTTATTAACTTTAACGGTTATACTTATATTATCAGACACCATTAAACAAAACATCTGAAGACCGCTCGATTTGCAGAGGCCTCGATAAATTGAAAGACGCGCGGATTTTCTCTGCGCGCTTCAGTTTCTATATATAATTTAAATTGTAAATTCCGACAATTATAAATTCGGACAAAATTTCGCATCGCGCGTCTTTCTCGTGTACGTGTATCGAGGCCTTTTTCAATCGAGCGATCTTTGCTGAACACGTATACCCCTGTTATCGTCGCGCGGTGCGCTTCCAATTCCCCAGGGAAGCGCGCGCGGCGCGTACACACACCTATATTCCTAAGCCCGCATAGGTGTGCGTACGCGCGCCGCGCTACCCTACGGGACACACTTCTGAGGAAGCGCGCCGCGCAACGCAGACAGGGATATACGTGTTTAGCAAACACCTATACGGGCTTAGGAAGAGCTAAATGAACCACATTGGGATGCGCAAGTTTCAACTGTCAAATCATGTGACCATATCTTCCCCTAACCAGTCGACGGGCGATGTCCGTCCCTTTCTTCTGACTTGTTGTTGGAAGGCGCAAAGTGACGTCCAAATGTGGAACGTTGCACCGCGCGCGCGAGGGTAGGGTAACATCCTACGACTAACCAGGGGTTTAGCGCTTGCCGCGACGCGCACTCCGTGCGCGTAACCAGGGCCCTGGTTAGGGCAAGACCATATCATATGCAATTTCAGATTTTTTGTTAAACAATGTAGAGATCCGAAAGAAGAAAATAAAATAAAATAAAATAAATGGTTTTGATAAGTACATCAACACTGTTTTCATAAAACTACCTTCAAACTTCCACTTTTAACTGGATCTTCCAGCCACTAATGAGATAATGAAAATTTAAATTAAATCTATATAACAAAACCTGCAATAATGCAAAGAAGTGCTAACCAGAGCATTAATTAATCTGTTAATTAAAAACTGGAAAATATGCTTCAAGTAATTGAGATAAATTAAAAATTATCAAACTGAATATAATAAGTTAGATTAAATTAAATTAAATTAAAGTAATCAGTCTGATGAAAATAAGCTTCCCATGAAATTAAAAAGGCGAAATTCAATGAAGTTTAAAAAGAACAAAATAAAACTAATACCGTAAGTTGAAGAACCTCTTCTTAGCTAGGAATGGTCTCGTTTTAAGATACTCCACTTGCTGCTGTCTATTCTCTAAGTAGCTTACAGTTTCTATTTTGGAGAGTACAACATCCGAAATGTTCCAGTAGTAGTAGATACTATTATGTCCACATTTGATACAATCATTTTTAAAAGACTCTAATCTACATTTAAAATCATCTACTGAACAAGATTCTTTCACTGAAACTGGCAGTTTATTCCATAACTCTCTAACACGCTCAGTAATAAACCCTCTATGCAGCCTCTGAATACTTTAAGGAATACTATTTTTAATTTTAAGACTTGAGATCAAATTATGCCTATTTTTACTGAAATAATTCGGTGATAAGGCAAGAATTGGAGAAAATAGAAAATAATGATGATACAAACACTTCAAGGTCTGAACCAACCTGTTTGAATTCTGATATAACAATCCAAGATGTTATGGCAGCAATTGGTAAGCAGCAAGTTGAAGACAAATGTACCGATTTCAGCAACATCCACCCCTTGATTTTGAAGAATCTTACTCCATCTGCAATCAATGTGCTTGTGTCTGTTTTTAATTGGTGCCTAAGTCATCAACAATGGCTCTGGGATCTATCATTGGTTACATTCATAAGGAAACAGAATAAAGCAACATACACAAAGCCAGGATCTTATAGACCTCTATCAGTAGCCTCATACTTTGGAAAGATAATGGAAAGGATACTAGATCAACGACTGCGAAGTTACTTAGAAACAAAGGGGAATTTGATGATGATCAAGAAGGATTTAGACAGGGAAGGTCAACAACAAGATATTTGTTCAGAATGCTTGCCAACTTGAAAGAAATAAAACGACAAAAGCTGGCCTGCATTATACTTTTCATTGATTTTGAGAAGGCTTATGACTCAGTACACCTTCCAACACTCATAGTCAAACTGAAGAAATATGGCATTGAGGGAAGGACACTTGGGCTTCTACAAAACTTCCTGTTCAATCGCAAGATAAAATTAAAAATAAATAGTCACCTGGGAAGTCCATGAAACTGCTTATTTTTTGGTTTGCCACAGGGATCAGTATTAGCCCCATTGCTGTTCATCCTCTACATTGCAAACATGACAGACAATTTCTCCCTGGAAATTAGACATTGGCTTACATGTTTCAAGTTTGCAGATGATGGCACCCTATTGATTGCCCACAAGAGTATGATGGAATGTCACAGACTCATGCAATGCTTATGTGATGAGTTGACAAAATGGTGCCAGAGGAATTGGTTAGTTATAAACTGTGAGGACAATAAAACTGAGGCAATAATCCTATCAACTGGCAATAGATCATGTGCACAATCCCCACAGCAACTGCTCATCAACAACCAAGCCATAAGATATGTCACAAGTACAAAAGTTTTGGGACTGCAAGTTGACAGGAACTTAGAGTTTCACTTTCATGCTGAACAAATGCTCAAGCAATGCAAGAAAAATGGGGTTCCTTACCAAATCCACCAACAGGAATCATGGACTAAACGTATACAGTCTCACCACCCTACTAAGGACAGTAGTACTTACTAAGATGTTGTATGCTGCTCCTCTTTGGATGCAAAGACAAATTAGCAAATTCACAGCATTCTGGAATAACATCATTATGAAATTAACTGGAGCCACATTGAACCCACACAGAGCATTGGCTGAAATAGCACTTCACTTACCTCCACTACAGGTCCAAATAGATGTAATAACAACAAAGTTTCTATGTAAAGTTCTTACCACAGAGGATAGTGTTACAGCCACGTTGCTACAGATTGAAGGATCATTGGGCAGGGAATACCACCAAGAGCTCACATCTTTGAAAAAGTTCATAATTTGGAGGGATCAATCAAAACAATATAGACAGACCCACAACCTAGACATTAGCAAAATAAGAGAAAAAACAATGCTAATGTATAGCAAATCAGTGATGGCTGAATATCAGCAAGAAATTTGGTTACAAGAAGTAAGAAATGCATGTATTTCTGGCAAGTTATCCAGTAATAACAATAACACTGTCGCGGTTATTGATCACATAGTGGAGAACAAAGTTCAACTGTCGCACCAAAACTGTCTATTTAATTACTGTACAACAAAGATGGAAGACAGCATCATGCTAGACTTTATCCATGGAAATTCTCTGATTTTCGGTAAAGGCAGGAAAGCTTCCTTGAAAGGAAGTGAGCTTTGTAGATTTTGTGGTTACCACGAAGACACAGCAGAACATCAGCTGTTTGATTGTTTTAAATTAAAAGATGTGACCCAAGAAAATCTTTTATCATTAATGCAAGATAAGTCAATGTACCTTAAACATATTCTGGCACCAGTATCCACGGATTCAAACAGTCAAAAGTTTTCATCCAACGTGTTCAATACATCATGAGTGAACTGGAAAAGCTGCCTAAAACCTAGAAAATTTCTGCTAAAATATACTGCTTGAATTAGACTGTTGAAGGTTCAAGATTGTCGATAGAAATTGAAGATTGTTTAAGACTGTTGAAGACTGTTGAAAGATCTTAAAGACTATGCCCAAGTTTATAAAGCAAAAGAATATGAAAGAGACTGCAAAAGACTGCAAAAGGGTTCTATAAGAGAATAAAGACTAGCAAAAGATTTTCAAAGTTTTTGAAAGACAGTCAAAGACCTTTTAAAGTTTTCAAGCTGAACCTCTACATCATGTACTCTAAAGTCACACTCAAATGGACATTTATTGAATTGCATTAATTATCTACGTGAAATTTTGTTATTTATTTATTATGATATGACTGCATATTTGAATGGCTGGCCTGACAAAGCAGCAGGAGTTGGGCACCTCCTATAAAAACTGCATCCTGAAAATTAATCAGCTGGGGCTTCTAGGATTTGTTAGTTTTATCTGAGGCTTTATAATGCTGCTGCCCCAAAAGTCATTGATCACATCCAAACCTATTGTATTGATAAAATTGAAATCAAAATAGTGTGAAAGTATCTAGAATCAATTGAAGCTTTCCATTCATAATTCACAAAGCCCCAGTCTGACCTAGCTTTCCTTACCTTCCAATCTTGATAACTTTGTGATCCTTTATCAGATGACGCTTTTAATAAATTCATTTGACTTTACTAGCTTTTTACAATGGTATGTTACACCTACGATAAGAGGTTGATAATGTGTAATTTTGTTATGTATTATCATGATTTAATAATAATAATAATAATTACTGAAATTGAAAATATTGTTTAACCCATTGATATTTTTGAAAGCTTTGAAAGTTTCGATAAGATCACCTCGGTAACGTCTTTCAGCTAAAGTCGTAAGCTGAAGGCATCTCAACCTCTCAGAGTACGGAAGTTGGCCCATCCCGTCAATCAAGCGAGTAAAACGTCTTTGGACGCTCTCTAAAGTTAGAATTAGAGACCAACTCCCATGCTCCGGAGATGGACTCCACAGCTGCACTCCATATTCTAACTGTGGTCTTATCAAAGCTTTATATACTCTCAACATAACTGACTTTTCTCTTAAAGTAAAGTTTCTTAATATCCAGCAAATCATTTGATTTGCCTTTGTTACACACTGTTTAATCTGGTCATTCCAAAGAAGAGTATCCGAGATGATAATACCCAGATCTTTTTCTTGCTCAGATTCTTCCAAAATATTATCATTAAGCTTATATTCATTCATTGGGTTTCTGTTATGTTTGATGTGCATTACTTTACATTTACTTGCATTAAACTTGAGTAACCAAATCTTTTCCCATTTTTCCAATTTTTCTAAATCATCTCTAATATCTTCAAAATTATTTGCATTTCCTATAAGTTTGAGATCATCTGCAAACAGTTTGATTTTGCTCTTTATTTCAGCAGGTAAATCGTTAATATACAGTATAAATAACAATGGCCCTAGCACTGATCCTTGAGGGACCCCTGACAAAACACGTTTAAGTGAAGAAAATGAACCATCTACATAAACTTTCATGCTCCTATCTTTAAGAAAATCTCTAATTATTTCTAGCACTTTCCCTTGAATTCCTAAGTTTTCCAGTTTCATTAAAAGTCTGTTGTGTGGTACAGTGTCAAAGGCTTTTTTGAAATCAAAATACAAAACGTCCACTGCATTACCTTCCTCCAATAAATCAATGATATTATCAAATGTTTCAAGAAGATTAGTTAAACAGGACTATTTAAATTTCTTTATAGAAATGGAAATATTAGGGTTGTTATTTTAATTTTCAGGGAGCTTTTCACTGAATTCACTGATATCATGTTTTTTTTATTTAATGTCATTTGACATCATAAAAATCATTTTCACATCATAATCTCAGAATGTTGTGTATTACTATGTGCTCTGGAGTTCCTGAAGAAGAGTTATTTTATTGTGAAACTGTCAGTAGATTTTTTTAATTCAAATATGTCAGAAGAATAGTGGTTCATAGTTTATGGGCTTGATTTCATTATTGAGACCTCTGTGCTTCACTGCAATGATCAATTGTATCAAACAGAAATAGAAATATTTAATTCTAACTCATAGAAAGCTCTCCCAATTTAAACACCCCGAAAGCCGAGGTAGGTATTGAACTGAAGATGCCTGCACACCACTCATCTTGGTGTGACTCACTTAGATCCTGCTGCTCTCAACATTGCATTACCTAAGGGGATCATGTTGGTGTTCAAGTATGGGGTTGGAGATAAGTCTTGCAGATTGATCGATAAGAAAGATTTCTTTTTAATTCAAATATATTTACATTTCAATTCTATTTACATTTCGAAACTGTCAGTTGATAAGTGGCAAACATAGTGTGTGGTTTTGATATCATTTTTGAGAATTGTGTTTCACTGCACCAATGATCAATCACTTCAAACATAGTAAAATCTATTGTATTGTTTTCATTTAATTCAGTTCAAATTTGAGCACTGATGTCTGCTTTATCAGAAGAATTTCAAGAAGAAACACAGGTTATTGAAAGCATACTTGGGACAGAAAATATCAATTATGACACAGATTCAAATAGTTTAACAGTGCAGTGTAATGTCATATTTCAGCCAGCTACATTCAAAGTTGTGAATGTATTTAATTTCAAAACTAATGGACAAGATGAGGTTTATGAGCAGGATGTAAGTTTTCTGCCTCCTGTGCTGCTAGTATGCAAACCGTCCAAAAATTATCCTTCCACTGAAAATTTAGCAAGCATCAATGTCAAATCAGTTTGGTTATCTAAAAGAGAGCTTCTACTTGTTGAGCACCATTTGGAGGGCATTTGGTGTGGGGATCCTGTTATTTTCGATTTGATCTCATGGCTACAAGATGAAATGTTGGAATACCTTAACATCTATGATCAAATTCATATTTCTGACAGAGATGAAGAATATTGCTGTGACATCTTAACCAGGGTGTCTATAATTGACAAGCATAATCGTGAAATGTTGTTCAAAAACTTTGAGACACAAACCTATGAGTGTTCTACATGTTTTTGTGATTTTCAAGGATCTGACATGACCCTTTTACAGTGTTTGCATTCTTATTGCAAAGATTGCATCACTTCATTCATTTCAGTCCAATTTGCCAGTGGCAAGTTTTGTGCCATGAATTGTCCTGTTTGTGATACATTTATAGGACGTGATGTGGTAGAAAAGTTTCTTGACACAGCACAGTTTAATGACTGGGAAGTTAAGTTTGAAAAACAATCCATAGAATACAATGCTCTGATATTGTTCTGCCCTCGGTGCAATAGCTATGCTGTTCAAGAAGATGACAACCTTGGTAAATGTGAATCATGTTCATTCAAATTTTGTCCTCTCTGCAACCGAGCCTGGCATCCTGGTGATTGTGAAAATTTTTCAGAATACCAAACAGTCTATGAAAATCAGAAGAAAAAACTCAGCTCTGAAGAGAGTCAACAGAAGAAGGAAGACAAAAAGCAGGCAATGCTTTCTGAGTTGATGATGAGGGCATTCATGGTACGGTGTCCCTCATGTAAATGTTGGGTCATGCGTATGTATGGCTGTAATCATATGTGCTGTTCCTTATGCTTAACAAACTTTTGTTATGTTTGTGGGAAATCATCAAGAAATCATGGTGGAAGTTATTGTAGCACTGAGGTTCCTAATGTTCCAGAAGATATTGGTGTTCTTAGCAAGGAACAAGAAGTATTTGTTGACAGAATGAGGGGTTCTCCCTATGTACCACCAGTAGAAAATGTAATAGTAGAAGGTCTTCCTGATGAAAAAACAAAGTGTGTAGGATGTCGTGGTGTTATACAAAGAATTGATTTCAATAATCATGCTAAATGTGCAATCTGTAAAGTTCAGTTTTGTTTTATCTGCAGGATGATAATAAAAGGAACTAACCATTTTAATTCTGTTGGATGTCAACAACATGGTGGAGTTGTTATTAAAAAGTAAGAAGAATACAATACCCATTAAATTATTTAAGATATTACTGGTATCAAAAATGAAATGTTTATGGATTGATTTTATGAATTTCTAAAAACAATGCATCAAAGCATTGTTTAGCGAATGTTGTATTTGAATTTCTTGTAAGATTCCATGTTATCAATAAAACCTAAGTACTATATTCTTTTACTTGTGATTTATGTACATACATATACAAATTTGACTAGAGGTTTAAGTACTTAGTATTCATTGTATATTTGGTACAGTTATAATTGGTCCATACTTTTCTTTGTCTCTACTTTTTGCATTTTTGATACATTGACTTAAATTATAAACAAGAAGCTCTCATGACACTGACAGGGAAGTCATGAACAAATACATCAATATCTGTGCAACCTTTATGATGTATTATAATCATTGATTTTCTTGTAGGAATGGAAATCGCATCTCCTGAAGCTACAAGTGATACACTTGAGTCTCCTTTCTCTCCAAAGAAAAGACCAGTGTCTCTTTATTCCCTTATTTCTAACAGCAAGGGTAGGTCTTGATTATATGATTGGTTGAATGATTGAAAACCCCGGAGGGGCACCACTAAGGGCTTTGAAACTTTATTATTTCGGTTTCTGGTTTGAAATTTGAAATCTGTAAAATCTGAATCTTTCATCATATTGCCTATGTAATCTATTGAAATCGCCATTGCGATCGTCATTTATTAATTTGAAATCCTGACTCAAAAACATTTTCAGATGCTGGCGTGAAGTGTCAATTTTGTCTAGGTCAGTCAAATTCTATGCACCTTCCAACCTTTGATATTTATCGATTACTTGTAGAATATGCGAGACAGCATATAATTCTGTCATTGCAGCTTAGTAATACTGTCATTGAATATAAGCCCCACGTTTCTCTTAGATCTGTATTCTGTAAAATGACCTATAATATACTTAACTCTGTACTATGGACTATGTTTCACATGTGAATTGTTTCAGAATGTTTTGATCTGCTGGATATTTTCAATCACGCCAACGGACTGTCCACCTTTGCTGCTGTTAATGTGACGAACGAGGGAGGAGGCAAGGGAGACAAGCCCGTCTTCCGGAAGTGGGCCTCCCTCGGCAGAACGTACACCGTCAAGGTTTCTAAACCTCGTGTTTCATTGTATACTCATTAGCTGTTAGGGTTAGGTAGAACGTACACCGTCAAGGTTTCTAAGCCTCGTGTTTCTAAGCCTCATGTTTCTAAGCATCATGTTTCATTTTTATACTCATTAGCTGTTAGGGTTAGGTAGAACGTAAACCAAATAACCTGGCACACTAACTGGAATTCCACTAAGTGTGTCAGGCTTCTTGGATACTGTCATTCTTGTGACTTGTGCGCACAATGACTTTTTGAACGTAGATGGAAGAACTATCTATTACTATGAATGTAGATTTTTCCAAAAAATGAAAAATCGTCACTGTCACTGACGAAGATAATCGCATAATAATTGAAAGCTTTTATTATGAACATTAAACATTTCTTGCATCAGTTAATAGTTATAAACGTAACCCCTTGAGCCCTTGTCATATAAGTAAATTAAATGTGATTGTTTGAATAAAAGATTGTTTTGCGCAGGACAACACAAATCCACAGTACCACGAGAAGGACTTTGAGATCAGTGAGGTGATTCAGGACGCAGGGATGATAATCATACAGATATTCGCTCTGCATCCGGCTAACAGTATGGTGGGTAGAAGTAGTCAGGAGTCAGTTCTAAGTTTAGCTGTCTCCAATCAGTGGTCACAGTAGTCAGCTCGTCGAGAGTCGATACGAGACAAATCGAATGCAATCAAAAGCTGAGCTCTATCTCCTTCCGTTAGAATTTTGATTTTTGGACCCCATTTTTGCTCCGAAGCCTCACATGGGCAATGTTTTACCTATGGAGTCAAGGCCACCTTCAAAATGTTGGTAAACGTCCATCTTGGCTCCTATCCCAAATTCGTGTTAATTCCAAAATATTAGGGTTGAACCCCCTTCCCCCTTCAATGAATTTCCCTTATATCTTCCTTTCAGCCGGTGTGTATTGGAACCACAGTGGTCCCTATAAAGGAACTGTTACACAGTGACACTGTCGTTAAAAAACTCAGGTGAACTCACTTCAATCATCCATTCCTTTGTAATTTAGTTATTTTATATTTGTAAGGGATACATCAGCCCAATTGCTCTGGATGAAGGTTGAAATAGTCGGCGAAAAAAGGCAGTTTTCAGGCCGAAAAACGCAAATGAATAGCCCAAGTCTATGAAATACTTGGGTATTAATTATCAATTCGACAATTGACATCCATGTCCCTTCACAAAAATCATAGCATGAGTACCAAAAAACGGAATCTGATCTGTTTCATAGATTCAATCATCGTTATGTCTTGTTATCTCGCTATGAGTATGATAAAATGTTATAAGTGCATAAAACAGCATCATGTTTCATGTTACTACACCTTACAGTCGGAAATCGAAATTTTGCATTCCACGAAATGCCATGTTTTGACATTGAAGTGTTGAACGACCTCCATCCCATCTGGATATTTAATTTCAACCAAAGTATATGAAAAAATTCCTTGCATCAAACGTTTGTTATTCTATAATCGAGTAGTTGATTGATTGTAAACCACGATGGGTAACCACTAAGGGTTTTTATTGAAGGGATTTTATAAGCTGAATCGTGGTGTTGAAGCAGTCCTGGTGTGAAAACACAGCAGCAACGCAGTTGGAGATGAATGAAGGCCCCAGAACCCCAGACAGTGATCTTCTAAGAAGTTGATGCTCAGATGGTCTACAGGGTCACCAAAACTGTTCCGGTGGACCCACTTTCATTGACGCAGATGGATGGAAACACATGCTGTGTTTTTTATGGAATAGCACCTTAGAAGCTGTGAGTGAATGCAGCGCAAAGCTAGCGCATAATGACCTCTGCGGGATTTTTTAAAAGTTTCTCGACAGGTAGACAGAGTCTTTTGGACTTTTGATATTTTGCAAGATTAGAATTCAAAGCCCTTAGTGGTGTCCCTCCGGGGTTTTCAATCAATCAAGGTACATCAGCCCAACTGCTCTGGAAGAACGTTGAAAGAGGCGTGAATGAGGCATTTATTAACAACTTGTGACGTTAAAGGAGTTTATAGCCTGATATTACATTTCCTTCAGACTTCAACATAGTTGCGTTCACATTGTTTGCTCACATGATACTCAACTCAAAGTTTTGTCACTGTATACAAAATGTGTCTGCTCAAAATTTTACGTAGCGCGCGAGTATATTTTCGTGGTTTTATCGTGTGCTCACGCGCGTTCTTTTTATAAATTTTGTAGAATGGAAGAAGCCAGCCTATTATATTATATTAAATCATCAATACAAGCAAATTATGGCCAGATGAGATCATCGGAACAGAATCTTAATTGGTGGTGAGTGGTTGAATATCTCTGGAATTGTCTGCTGCAAACAATACATTACACAATCATGCATTTTAAAGTTGTAACAGCAACAGATCAAAGGGGCTGCACATAATATGTGGATTAAAAGCCATTTTGACTATAATCTACGTCAAGAAGTGGAGATATGGTCGAAAAACCGGTTTTCCTGCATAACTTTGTCATTTCTTGCGCTAGAGACTTCAAATTTTTGGTGCGTGACTGTATGATCATCCCAAAATGTTACTGTTACCACACACCATTTCGGTGCGGATTTTCCATATTCCACTCGACTTCAGCTCGAGGAATGTTCCCAAACTGCCACATAGCTAGGATTTTTTGCAAGGGGATGAATTCCACATTGCATGTGATGCTAAGTAACCCATTTTGAGCAAAGGTGATCAAAGGTGATGAAAGTATCCCAGGGGATGCAAGCCAAATTTCTAGAATCTATGGCATGCAGAGCATCCCCTGCATCCCTACTGGCTACGTGGCTGTTCACAAATCCACAATGTTGAATAGAGATACATTAATTTACTCAGTGGATAATATAAACATGACATTCACCGAAAGGATTTTTCAGGGTGGGCTCAACAGAAAAGGGGACTGTCGTGATTTTCATGAAACATAGAAAGGTATTTTGCTGTTTGTTTTGTTCTAAAGTGAATGATTGAATCTAATTTTAATCTGATCATTTTCATCAAAAGTTATAAATCTCAAAAGAAATATGGTTATCTTTCGCTAAACCAAATCAAGTGCATGTTATTGAACTGTAATTCAGATGTGCCATGATTTATGCCTGAACGTGCCAATTTAATTGCATGCTCTAGCCTTTGTTTAAGAGTTTAATAAGCAAGGTTCTCAGTTTAATCATTTCCTATCCATGAGTTTTTGCTAAGGACCTTTCGTTTATAAGCAATATTTTAATAAAATATAATACGCTTGGCCACAGTAAATACAAATAATAAGGTATAAAATGTAAAAAGTCTAATGTCTACACAATTATAAACTTGCGGTGGAACTATATATCCACTTCGTTATGACGTCATTATCACGATATAAAGTGGTGAGTTAATGACGCTGAAACGCCACGTTCAGTGCGAATAGTCCATGTTTCCACGCGCTCTCTCTCTCTCCACATGTTGAGGAAGTGCTAATAAACTGTCGACTTACATTAGATGAACATATGTGTGCGTAGGTATATTTTATTGCCGCTTAGTTTAATGAATGACGAACCAACTTCCTCCTCTATTTAGAGTAAGTGTGGCAGAGGATTGTGCGTGCTATTCGTCACTAACTTGATAATACGTCACTAACTCTCTACTCTGAACCTTGATAATGACCTCACTCTCGTGCACTTCCCGTGTTTTATATTAGCTTACCCATAGGATCGTGAAATCGTCAAGATATTGACCACTCAGCAAACGAGTTGGCACTCAACTCGCGCGCTGATTGGTCACTGCCAAATGCTCAAATAGACCTGCAACGGGTAAACTAATACGCCGTTAACATTCGTAGTAATGAGCTCCAGTGTCGTGTGCAGTACATTCTGCTTGTACTGAACATATTTAGCTGGTTTGCCAATTAATATTTACTTAATATTTACTTAATATTTACTTAATATTTACTTAATATTTACTTAATATTTACTTAATATTTACACCTTGATTAGTTAATTTTCTACTGTAGATAAAAGATCCTGATTCTTGATTAATTGATTGACTTAATATTGATTGACTTAAGCTTCACCTCTTTATCGAAGAGGCGGTACATACCGCGGTATGTACCGACTAGTTAGGATATTATGTTCCGGGGTACGTACCGCGGAACATGTTCTAACTAATCGGTACGTACCGCGGTATGTACCGACGAGTTAGAGCATGTACCGCGGTACGTACCGCGGTATGTATCGACTAGTTAGGGTCTTATATCCGACTATTATAGGAAAACAAGTATCAGCACATGGAGGACATCGTGGAATACTGCTCTGTTTCAGAAGTCATCCCTGACGAACCGGTAGGTGGTTTAAACTTTCAAAGATTTATTAAGGTACTTGCACGAGTAATACTTTGAACTTTTAAATTAGTAGAATTGGCAGCAATTGTTGAATTATGTGACTTTTCATGGCATTGAGTAGCACCTCCTACGTGCAATGTGAAATACCACAGCGGTATGGCGCATACCTTCCGCTGATTGAGAGTCATAGAAATAATACATACTCCCTACTCAGGGATCTGTCATCAGCAAATATTGTGCATTATATTCTGCAGGGATACATGTGTGTACATGTGTGCACTTTTCATACAAACTATATAACGTGGTGTGTATAGGTACGATGTGCACTTTATAATGCAACGCTGCTCGATTTTATTCTACTTTCCGCCGTGACCGTTTGCCTTGAAAACATCGGGTCGTTTTTATCGCTCAAGTTGAAAATTGGCTCAACTTGAAACTGAAGCTGAAGTTAAAACTTGGCTCATATTGATTGAATCCTCTAACATCCTGTCTATTATCCTGTCAAATTAGATATGTTAAGAAAAGCTCTATCACTCCTAACCCCTCAGCCTGAACATACTGAGGAAGAAAAGCAATTAAAGAACACCTTTTCAAGTGAGTCAAATTTTCTGTCAAATGTGGACTCAAATTGCTTATTGTATTTGAAATTTGGATACTTTTTAAGAAGTTTTCCGTTTTATTTTTTTCGTTTTTTCCCATAATTTCATTGTAAAAATAAATGTGATTTATCAATTCTGACAAACATCATTTTCCAAACAACTGAATTGTTATGGAATTAAAATTTGGCATCCTTCAATCCATTCGCCGTTCAACATTTTCTCTTTTTATTGTTTTTAAAAGTAAATATTAATAGATATCAGTTTCATACATCATCGGAGGTTAAAAAATAGAAACGCTGACGTTGGCAAACGTCAGCGTTTCTATTTTCGGCCTTTATCTGACGTATGGAATCTGTTCTTATCTCGCCTGTTGATCAACCGCCCAAAACTGTCATCTTTTTGCTAAAAATATAGCATATGTTACTTTCAAATATAGATCATGTGTGTCCATAGGAATAGGCTGGTTGACGTTTTTAACAGATCACTCGGCTGACCAACACATGTAATATGTACACTTACCTCCACCGGTCCATTAAGGGCAAGTCTCTATCTCAGAGACCTGTGAAAAATTTCAAAGCAACCGTCTAAACAGTGGCGTCTTGGCTTAGAGACCATGAAACAACCATTTAAATTTTAAACAGTCACGGCGTCTCGGTTTAGAGACCATTAAACAACCGTATTAACGGTGGCGTCTCGGTTTGAAGACCATTAAAATCCGTCTGAACAGTGGAGTCTCGGTTTAGAGACCATTGAACAACTACCTTAATAACGGTGGCGTTTCGGTTTATGGGAGTATTCTGGCATCTTGCTAAATATTTATGCGAAGCTGTTTCAACTGATTGCTATATTGCCCGCCCTGATTTTCAACAATTAAATTATGAAGTGATGAAGTTTTAGCACTTTATAAAATTGTTTTATATTAAGAAAGTTAGACTATCCGTTTAGAAAGGATTTTGAACTTTGTATCAGTAGGAATGAAAAATAATAAAATACACAAAGTTAAGAAAAGAATAGATAAAAAGTTCAGAGAAGTTACGAAATCACAATTATTCCATTTTGCATGTGCTTCCTTGATAATTAAAGATTAAAACTATCTTATTCTAACCTTTTCACCCTCCTAGGGATATACTTGGAAATATCGACAGACAGAGATACCACTTCAAATTAAGGCGAGTCTCATCGATCAAAGTTGATCTACATCCATTTCTTTTTCATACTGTGATCATTAGAGGTCATTCACATATAATCATTACGTAATCAATTCTTTGAAATTGTCACCAAATAATATAGCAGTCCATGTTTATAAATAGAGGACCAATCCATTCTGTGATAAAGGGCATTAAAAACTTTTATAATTATTACGAAAATAGTTTTTTTTTTCAAATTTTTTTCAAATTTTTCTGTGATAATAACGTCAACCTTCACACTCCTAGGCCTCATCTCCAGTGCAGTCTACGGGTGTGTGAGGAGATGTTCGAAGTGTCCACCTCATTCAACGTTCCTGCCTTGTTCATTCGGCTGCTGTGCGAGCGGGAACACGCCAACTTGCTGGTCCTCAAGGATATGGTACAGGTATGTTGGTAAGGATGCGTTAGGGTGCGTTTAGGGTGCATCAGGGAGCGTTTAAGGCGCAAAAGGGTGCATCAGGGAGCGTTTAAGGCGCAAAAGGGTGCATCAGGGAGCGTTTAAGGCGCAAAAGGTTGCATCAGGGAGCGTTTAAGGCGCAAAAGGGTGCATCAGGGAGCAGAAGGGAGCGTAAAGGGTGTGTTTAGAATTTTAGGGTGCTCCAGGGTGGGTTTAGGGTGCGGGGTGTTTAGAGTGCATCAGGGTGGGTTTAGGGTGCGTTTAATGGTGCATCTGAGTGAAATTTGGCGATCAGAGATTTTTGATCAGAGAAAAATAAACTCATTACTCATCAACCAAAGTTTATTATCTAGTACACTTTTTTTGATTAAAATAAGTACAATAAATAAGGTATGGTATCATCAGGTGGTACGAACTTCCTTGAGCCTGGGTCCAAGGGACATGATGACCTAAACTTGTGTTCCCATGGACGGGGTGTGGACTATAAACAGTCCACGGGGCGTGGACTATATCTTCAGTTTCTTCAGAATATCCAGTTTCTTCAGAATGTCATTCTCCCTCTACAGTCCATGATACTTTCGTTCCCACTTGGTTGACAAAACACACTGACAAGTGCCCACTTACGCACTATGAATTGTGATATTGCGATCACTACCAACAGTATACTATCTGTTCGCAACTCTTATATAAAGTTAGCAGAACTCACTCAAATATTCTGCTGTATGATATGAATAGTCCATAGATCTCCTGCACTTCTTATAACGTATATCTTACGATATATGATAAAAAACAAGTAGTCCCTCCACAGAGCATGGCAAGTGTTTTAGTAAACAATTCAAATCATATATATCTTTCGTTGACGCACTATAAACCAGGCGGTTACAAATGACGGAATTGGCAGGTTTTAGAGTGGCAAAGTATTGACGGCAATGTGTTTATTTTTGTACGCTCGGCGTGCGCTTCTTGTCATGGACGAGTCAAAACACTGCGCGCACGTGCACATGATCTACAGTACTGCAAACAAAAACACATGTTTTCTTTGCTCTCTGTATCTTTTAGTATCTGTATTAATACTCGGAAAATGATATGTTTCTTACACTTGTTCTGTTGGTTAAAGTGCTTTGATTAATCATAATTATTTGTTAATTATTCCCGGGATTATTATTCTAGGAACAATAACTTAAATATATCCATCGTCTTGGTAACGGCGTTATAATTATTATGTGAATTAGATCATGATTCGTTCAAGTCCGACCGCAAGTCTTCGCTCTGACGTAAAATAAACGCTCTGACGCAACCAATTTGCCATTATAAATCCTGATTATGACGTCACCATCGATTCCTGGTAAAATTCCTACCTTAATCCACGCGTGTCAGCGGCCATTTATAATTTGATCCGAGCGTTAAGCGTATATTTTCCTTCCCAATTACGATATAGCGGGGGAATGATCTGGAAATCCAATGAAATGTATTGTCTCTCCAGAGCGTCATGCTTTGCAATATTTATTACTAGCGTTTGCCCGCGAAGATTCGCGGAAACAATCAACCTGATACCTTTGGTTCATCTTGTATCCAGCAGCCAACAGCTACTTGCTTCATGACCTCATCTTGGAATTTGTTATGAATCACCATTACCGCTTACCGAGGATTACAGATATTCGCGGAAATGCACCGCACAACATACTTTGTAATTTGAGATCACCTATATAGTATTGCCTTTCCATAGCATATATTAGCATTAGTAAACGCATGATATTTATTATGCAAATAACTAATCAACGGATGGTCCAATTCAAATTTTCCTTAAATAGTAATAAGCCCTTAATTGGGAGAAGATTTTCCCGAAAAAAACGATCAAAAATATCAAATGCACTTCTTAAATAGTCATTTTACACAGACAGACAGATGCACGAACACTCTGAAATTATTAATATAGATAGTTCACATTGTTAAACTTGATAATATGTAGCAGTTATATCCCTTTGTTTTTCCCTCTCCATTCTCCAATCGACTTTATTTTATGAAAGTCATTGTAAGGGTTGGTAATGTACGTGGTTAGGTAAGATATGTCAGAAGGGGCCTGATAGGATACGTCAAGTTGAACATTCATGCATTCATTTACAAGTTTTGGTCGTGATTCATGTTTATTTTCATCTGACAAGGAAAAGGTAGGATATGATCTATGGGTTTAAAACGGGTCATCTGCAGTTAGGCAGGGTGATTGTGTAGCGCAAAATGCACCTCACGCGGTTTTTCGGCCACGGTTTTTTTCAGTTCAAGTTTCAAACAGCTGCTATGTAATGAAATATCATAATGAATACATGCATATATCGAATATCGAGAAGACGGCAGACGCAACATAAAAGCACCTGAGGTTAAATGAAAGCTTCGCACCGAAACGGAAACTGTTAATAAAGTAACAAGAAAACTGCGCTGCGCTAAGATTCCTGCAAATGAAGTGATTTTTGTTGATTTCATGCCAAATTTTTCGTCATGCTGGTTTAAAGAGTTATTTCTCCTAGTGTGATTATAATTATCGTAAGATTTTACATTTAACATTCAGCGTACCTAAATGAAAGCCAGCTCTGAAGTAAGACCTCTTTTGGATCATGTCAAGCCCTGAGGAGAAAAGGGCCTGAATAAGGGAACAACGGACAACAAGAATTGTTCGGCCGGCAGGCAAAATTCTTATTTACTGTTTAAGTGTAAATTGACGATATGAATTTTTGATCAATCCAATCCGTGCAGTACACACTTTGTACAGCTGTAAAATCTGTAGCCAGATTAAGATTTCTCAGTAGTGCTTGAATATTTTCTTCGAATAAGGTGAATGAGTTCATTTCGATATTAGAGGCGTTTTGTTTTTTCTGTGCTGTAGGTAAGTAGCTGCTGACCTTTATGAGCTTGTTTCGAATTACAACGACAGGTGCAGGGCCTTTAATCGGGTGCGAAATTTGATGGGTGTCCGGTATATTATATTATGCAGAATCACCATATTTTCGCCCAACACAAAAGTTTGAACATTGATTATAGCTCACAAGAATACCCCCTTGTTACCAACTATGACTTTCCATCCGAACTTCTTTATAGCCCCGAAGATACGATTCTTTATTATTACGAAATAATTCAAGTTATGCTCATAGAGTTTTAGCACATTTCTCATATTTACTCAATATTTAACTTTGTTAATTCTTTAAATTTGATTCATTGAGTGTTTAGTATATTTCAATGTTTTTCCATGTTGAGTTTTTACATTATTGTGTCAACTTTACATGATATTTTTAATCATTAGTTCAGAAAAAAATGTGCCATTATATCTTTATCTCAAACAGAAATAGTTCATCGCACCACTTCAGCAATTTCATCTTTAATCAGTTAATCGTGACATCATTCACAGCCGCCCAACTTTCTTTCGTGCCACTTTTTCTGCACATCTAGACTGTCCGTTCATTAGTGTTCTTCTTTGTCAAAGGCATTATTAAAGTAGTAATAGTAATGGGATTGAACGTTTCTTATCACAATAGTCAATATATCACATTTTCGAGTTCTTTCGCTTGTAGTTCTTAAGACCAATGCCGCATATGATATGGAACATACCTTAGAACGCTAAAGAAGTAATCGTTGTGCACTTTAAGATTTGCGCACTTAATGATGGGCACACTTAATGGTGTGCGCACTTAATAAGTGCGAGGTTCAACTGAACAATTCGACATGAGAACGCAGTCTTAACCAATGCGCACTAAGTTATTAATATACGCATCAGAATCGTTCTAGCAGCAACAATTAAAACCACAAGATCAAACCAGTGATAAAAACAGCAGAAAGCCAGAAAAAGAAAATAACAAAAAAGATCCACTTGATGTGATTTGCACAGTGGCATTTTTGCATGAAACCAAACAGCAGAAAAAGAAAATAACAAAACTCTCTGAATGTGATTTGCACAGTGGCATTTATGCATGAAACTATCTGTGTTCCGACAGTTGTTTTGCATTTTTCACGCTGAAAACAGAATTCTTTCCATTCCTCTGACGTAAATAACAAAACTCAACAAAAAAAAAATACTGCGACATAAACAATGCACCATTCCAGCGAAATCTGAATTCCGGTGACGCGTGATGGAAGATTTGTATCTTATTTTCGCACGTGTTTGCTTTTTAGTGAGAAGAATCTTCTCGTCAATTTATGGATAAAAGTCGTTAGATACCAAACGACTACATTTTTTCTTGTGTTCAGAGAATTTACATCTCTAGATAAATTTGTTTATATGATCACCGAAAAGCAAATCAAAAATTCAAAATAATTATTGCTTGAAAAATATTTTTCAGCGTTCATGATTTCTTATTTTCTTATTAACATTTTTAAATTGTACATGGCAACTGAAAACCAATGGAGCTTGGCAGTTGAACAGAGCTAGAATAGTTTTGTCATTTTCAAACCATTTGTGCCATCTTGATAGTTGTTAAAATGTATTTTTTTATGAGAGGACCAATAATTATTCTTGAAAAAGTAGCAGAAAAATAATATCAAAATCATTAAATTAAATAAAAATTCAATTTGATTTCGATGAGTGATCGCGAGCCTAAATTTTCTGTTTTGTTTTGTTTTCACGTACACTTTCCAGAATTGGTGGAATCTACAAATAGAAAGACTCAAATATGGTACTCTTTCGATTTATTACCGCATAGGCGCATAAAATTGATATACAATCAATTCCGATTGAAGACTGAGTGTAATGCAATTATCAATAATCATTCCTATGTTTTTATCTTTTAAAAACTGTAACATATCTTCATATTTTGGCCAATGAATAGTGCAGTGGGCATGAGCCATGACGGTACTGACGATTACCACATTGTTCTCATTTCATGGAAGGAATGACTTCGTTGTCAAGGCTTAGGATGGTAAATTGATGACACCAAACATCTGTAGCACTTGTACCCCGTGTAGCAGAATATCAAATTACGGGACACATTTCTCCAGGAATTACCCAGGGAATCAGAGGCAGTGTGATATCGTCAAGACGTTTAATTGATGACGTCGTCATCGTGTTTTGATACGTTTAATAGAGGACGTTTCACTCCGTGTTTCTCGTTCGCTACATGATACCCGGTGGACACGCTCAATTTGCCGGTTATAAGATGACGTTATAATATCACACCTCAAAGTTCATGGTACGTTGGTACCATGAGAGCCTCTTGTCTGCGCACCGCCGCAGGGTTTCATATTATATTTCTGCGGCACACGATAATGAGAATAAAACTGCAACTGCTATATAATTGGATATATTTTGTTGCCGAATCTGCTGAAAACGAGTGGTTTTCGATAAAAATCTTATCAGAATATGTTCCTACATATGTTCCTAGAAATATTATTACAGGAATATTATAGGAATATTATATTTCTACGGCACAAGATAATGAAAATAATGGAATGCAGCATGTTCACCCACACCAGCACTTCATGTCATTATATTGTTGAGTTTCAATTGATCTGAGTAAATTCTGATATGTTGCGAACTCGTTTAATGAAACAACTCGTTCAGTGAAACAATTAGGGGTCAAGGGGTTATTAATCAAAATTATTTTCAATGATCGACATCATTTTCAGTTCTCAAATTTGATTGTAATTAGTTGAGTTGTTAAGTTTAAAACTTGTTGAATGATTATAATATTGTCCTGCTTCAACCTTCTCTTTCAAGTTACTATTAGTGCCATTGCCTTCCTGAGTGCGCGGCGTTTTGCACGTGCTGCTGCCACGCAATCCCCCCTACACTCAATATACTGTTTTAAAAGAAGATCCGTTTATGTTTCTACTAAAACTTGCATTTATTGCAAGCGTGATTTTTGATTTTTTTTGCTTATTCATGAGCCAGCAATCCATCTCTCTCTCTCTCTAGAAAATAGACTATAATATACGTGTACACATACCTCTCTTATACCTTCTTTTTCGGAAGATATACGTGTTAACGGGAAGCCATGCAATTAACTGATAATGGTATCGTCTGACGATTCGTGACGTCATTCTCGTGTCACGTGACGTCATTCCAGAGTCACGTGACCCTTCGCTGCCACTCTGAATATATGCCCCACTGCGGGGGAATACTTTCACACAAAATCTCTTCAGATGGACCTGAGAGTGACGTCATTATCAGGCGTTAAAACCGCCAACTGATGACGAATTAGAGCACATTTTTTCTATATTCGCAGCATCTCATCCCCCTTTTTATTCCCTCTGTACTCCGTCTGTAGTTTATATTGATCACTGCAGCTCTTCTCTCATTTCTCTCTTCGGTATTTACACGTGTTAATTAAATACACGTGTTAATCATATATATGTTTGTATTGTACATTACCGTAATGCGATACATTAATATATTGAGAAACTATAGCATATTTTGGGACACGCGGTGTTATACGCGTGGACACACTTCGTTACTTTTCTTTTCCCACACAAATATAGTTCAGGTATTTTATGTGAATATTTGCCGCGCACATGATAGAAGCTAGGGGTACCGCGTCGCTAAAAATCGTTTTAAGTGTTGGATGCCGCGTCAGTGAAAGTCGTTTACGTTGCTGGATGCCGTGTCAGTGAAAGTCGTTTTAATTGCTGGATGCCGCATCACTAACAGTCGTTTTAATAGCTGGATGCCGCGTAACTAAAAGTCGTTTTAATTGCTGGATGCCGCGTCACTTTCAGTCGTTTTAGTTGCTGGATGCCGCGTTACTAACAGCCGTTTTAATTGCTGGATGCCGCGTCGCTAACAGTCGTTTTAATCCATGAAAGTTGTATAACTCCCGCACTCATGCCCGACTATGAATGTATTTTTCTGCACAAATGGCTGGTATAATACGCCTGCAGTGTTTTTTCAACACACAGGTACACCTATATATTAATAACAGTTTATCTGGTGTTGGGGTTTACGTGCCCTGCAAATTCGAAAGCTCTAGTGTGTGCTTTATTTAACACAGGCTGCCTGCCTGCTATCTATTTTATATTAAGGAAGTATATATATATATATACGTACTAAAGAATATAATATATAATATTATTTTTTTTGACTTATATATTAAACTATTTAGGTAAATATTTCAACTTTTTATAAAATATTTAGGTTTTGATAAACGCAAATATATTTTATACATATTAAGTCATGTATAATATTCTGAAGCGTTTATGCTAATGTAATTTACATGCTTTTGATAGTTGTTATAATATTTTTTCTCGTGTTGCTTGTGTTGCGTTCTTTCAACTAGTGGGCCATGAGATATTTTGTGTATATAGGCGGGTGTATGGCAGCGTCTTTTAGTGCAGTTTTGTTTCAGCGTTAGGTCTTGTGTCGCAGTTTGTTTTTCTTCTCCACAGTTTTCTAACCTTCTTTAATATTTTGCAGTTCCGTAACGTAATCATACTTTGCGTCTTTCCTTCCACTTTTTGCCACCTTATTATGATTTGAAGGCAGATAGTTTAATTGCAAGTTCTGGAAATTCCACAAAAACTGCCATTTTTACGTGTGTGATAATGAATTAATTGTATGTCTACTTTCTCACCTTATATCAGCGACATATTAAGATCTCTTATAATCGACACGACATTGACCAATCAGCGCACGAGTTTACAGTAAACTCGTACGCTGATTGGTCAATGTTTACTGAACCTGTGGGTCGCCGCCTGTATAGTAGTTCGAAGGTCTCCGTTAACTGGAATCTGCAGAAATTTACCCAGGTTGCTTGGGAAAAGTGTGTCAAATATGCAGGAAACTTTGTAATTATTTTGGAAATTATCTCTGAGGGAAATTATATACTTGACGGATTCATGTTAATTCTCTATAATATGTACAGTGCACTATATTGCGAGAGGAGCTGAAGCCTCATATGCCTCTTTCTTCAAAGCGTGATATCATCCAGATATTTTCGAAGATATTTTATTTTTCATTGCTTTGACAAATTACAAGTTTTCTTATCCAGTCACATACTGATATAGTTATTCCCTATTTATTGTTTTTGTTGGTACGATTACAATGACGAGCTTTTTATCATTTTTAAACAATTCCAACCGCGCGAGGAATGCTACATTGCTATAATGTTCCTCAATTCTCACAGACAATATTGTATGTTGAGACGTTATAAAGTTTGTAAAACCGTCCAAACATTGAGGAACCCTCGGTATTCGCTCACGTTTGTTTGCCTCAAAGCTTCATCATCGAGTTTATCTAGTTTTAGCTATGCGTCTTTCTATTGCTTAAGTGGACGTGAATTTTGATTAATCTTCGGGTTTTTTTCTGCCATTTTTTCCCTCCCCATTGGCCTTTTTGTGAATACAAAAAGGCAAATGAGAGGGTTGGCAGAGATCGTGGTTTGGGAAGGTTAGAAATAGGATATGTGTATAGCAGGTTCAGATTTGCAATAGAAATACTGTAATTTCTGGAAAGTGCCCGGATTGCTCCTTTATAATATCAGTCGCGAAAATGTCCCTCCCTCCGTCCGTCCGTCCGTCCGTCCGTCCGTCCTTCCGTCCGTCCCCTTATCACAAATCTTCAAAATCACGAATTTTATAATCATTGGCTGTCGTTTGTCAAAACTAAAGTCTGACTTGGTCTATCTGTGGAAAATGCTCAAATTCTCTAAAATTATGATAAATTCTAAATTGAAAGGCTGTTGAAGAATTCGTGACATAAAATCTTAGGAGTAAGTTGGGTTATGGATTGAGGGATAAGATATGATAAGGCTTCGGTTCTGTATTAGTTTTAGTACCAAACTGTATCACTATTCGACTGTATACTGAATATGGTGGGTCGATGTGATTTGTGGAAGACGATTGATTCTTTTCGGAACGAGTGACAGCATTGAAACAGAAAGCATGAAATTTGAAATTTTGAAGATCAGATGAAAAGTGACATCAACAGTCAAGAAAATACAGCGCGTGAACAAACGGTTACACAATCTGATGCGAAACGTAAACCAATTCAACGAAATGGCGCGAAATCTACAACGAACTGATTACAACAACTTGGTACATAAGAACGCGCGCGCAAGAATTTCAGAAGAAATGGCACGTGCCAAGGCATGTTCTCCGTGGTCGCGCGCAGCATTGGCGCAATATTCATACTCCTACTAGGAGTGCCTGTTGTAGAATGATGCTAAGATTACATCAAGCACCGCCGGGGAGGGAAATTAAGCGCCTGCATACGGCCGGTACATCCCACAAACAATAATTGAAGAATTTAGCCCGCAGGCGCAATTCTTGTTAATCATTGATTATACGCACAGCTGTAGTGCCGTTCAAGATAATTTATTATGGTGCAGTAGAAAAGTGCGTAATAATTTGTTATGAACGGTAGGACCTGTTATGGAATATGGATTCATATCATGACCCAAGGACCAAGTCTCATAGATATTTTCTTGTGTTTGAATAGACCGTTATTTTAACGCGTAATAACTTAATAAGGTTAGTGCATAATTCAATTTTATAACTCGTAAAAATTGCAAACCTTTCCAATATAAGAACATCCGTCTCGGCTTCGGTCTTATTGCAGTATTACTCAGGCCTCCGACCACTCGTGTGCAATATCACGGTTTGCACTTTTTACTCGTTACTAAACCCTTCACCAAACAAAAATTCACATAAACTTAAATCAGAAATTCCCTCCTTCTTTTAAACTTTCGGGATTTGATCACGTAATATAGAAACTTGTAGGTTTAAGTTTAAATTTTATCGGTTAGAAGTGCCACAAAATCATTGGCTGATTGGTATATCGTAAGAAATTTATATGACTAGAGGCCGTCCATTGTCCAAGTGGTAAATGGGCGTGGTCCTAAAAACACCTTCCATGTCTTCGATTCACGGAAAGGCACAGATTTTTTGAAAAAATCACGGTTGGAAAGTTGCCAAAAACCGTTGAACAACGTTATCCGCTCGAATTCTGCATACTGACTACGTATATGAGCTTCTGGAGTAAGGTATAAAGTTTAAATCAGTTAGAAGTGCCACAAATCATTGGCTGATTGGTATATTATCTTTCGTCGTTTGTCACAGAATTTAGGCTTCAATTTTACATCCCCCGTGCAACCTGGTCGCCGTCGCGAAGATCGTGATAGAATTTACTTCCACGATTTACTCCCAAACTTTACTCCAATTATAATTTACTGATGAACTTTTATACACTTGTCTAATTTACAATATATTATGTAAAATTATAGTCTAGCTATGTATATATATATAGTATTATTCGAGAAACAATTGGTCAGATTTTTTCTGCATTTCCGTAAAAATGGTTCTGCTGTTTAGTGTTTGTATATATATAATATTATAAGTAGGTATAAAATTTTCTTTTCTTGGAAGCTGTTGAAATGCTGGAACGTTTCTTTGTCCTTAATAATTTTCATATTCATGAAGTTTTAATAATAATTATTAATTATGGTATTAAACAAGTCAGCACTATTACTGTTGGGCTCTGATGGCGTTGGGAGTCATATTGGAGTTATTTAAGGCTTAGTTTTGGCATGACCAGTGCATTCATTCGTAATTATATAATATGATTTTGTATAATCACTTTTCGGGAAATTTGCACTTTAGTCATTGACTGCCGAGACGACGCCCTTCTTTGCCTATTTTTTGTTGCGCCCAATTCCCCTATTTAGCGTGCCCTAACACTTTCTCCAAGTTTGCTAATACTTCGCTAAAGATGCATCTGTCATCCAAATGTCCTTTTCATTTCTTTGTCTCTTTACAACTTTGTTTTCGAACTAAATATACACAAATACAGTGCTACAAATAATTGTGTGTTTGATTGGTACTCGAAAATATTCGTCATCACCAAGCTTTAAAGGGGTCACTTGATGATGTTGCACGGACTTTCTGGCGAGCGACCTTGCAGCCAAGTCTTCACTCTTCAGTCATTTGCTTTTGTCCTCTGCTATATATATTGGGTCAAGAGTGGCAGTATCATATTGCAATCCTTTCCAGTTGTTGTTCTCGAAGAGTTAACGACTGGGAATTTCGTCTTTATCATAGTTCAAAATGGTGCCTTAGTGACTCCAAATAACCTGATTTGAATTGAGCATTTCTAAATTTATATCATCAACTTAGCATTGTCACATCAACAGACTAAATGCGAATCTGCCGTTTATCATCATTATAACCATTATTAATTTGATATTTCGTGGATTTGAATTAAATCATAGTTTGTTTGAGTCACCTTGGCCATGAGATAGAGTGAATAATTTATGTAGTTTTTTGTTTGTACATCGAGGAATTTGCCGAGTAGGTCCAGGATTAGATCTGGACGTTTAGGCAAGGAACAAAACTCAAATGATTTACTGGTTTAGCACGACCAACATTAACCGAGAAACTTCATGAAATTGAATATTTTGCTTTGATTGGATTACTACCTATGGTTTCAATCCGTACCTCTTTCGAAATTTGCAAACGAGGTGGTGCGGAGCGCCGCCGAGTGAGCTTTGTATCCATTTCTATATTTCAGCAGGCTTAACGGCCTAACGGGCCTGATAGTTTCACTTAACACTTTGAAATGCTTCTATATATTTGAAGATGAAATACTTTTTGAAGATGAAATACTTTTATTTTCCTCTGTAGAAGTAATGCTGCTTTTGATCGTGTATTTCTTGTGATATTATGATACATTTGGCATGCATCACACGCGCAGTAGATGGCAGCTCTAAGTGCATTATGATTTGCCGACACAACGCAAATAGAGATTCAGATTGCCACCGTTTTTTAGATTTTTGTGTTGTGTTCGTTGAGTCTTGAGTACCAAAGCGTCCAGGTTGGTAGTTAAACGGTTGAATCGAATACAGATTTCCAGGATAAGTCAAATCATTGTGTTAATTTGTGTCAAATTTGTGGCAAATCTGTTGTGATAATTTGAACCGTTATTTTCAACAGATCGTAGATTTCAAGAAGTTTCAAACAAAGCTCTCGAGCTTTAAGTGTGATTTGCATGCATATCATGTTTTATATTGTATCATGTTAGTTTTATTGTTGTTCTCATGGTCTCTCGAATAGGTATACAAGTGGGGTGGACGTCCGTCATTTTCTGAAAGGAAGACTTATTCCAATATATCATCTTGAGAATCCTCTATTCAACTTTACAGTATAGCGGACTAGTATGATTTTTGAGCTGAATGATGGATTTTTGAGTGTGTGAACAAGATAGTATCCCTTCTTTTAAGTTGGAACCGTATTATATCAGCCTAATAATTGTCTGGTTCTCGAAACTTTTCTTTTCGTCTTTGGACCTTCTTGATGGTTCAAAGACTCTACTTTAAACTGTAAATTCAAACCCTTTGTAATTTTAGCTAAAATTTTCCGAAAGTCTACCCTTATTGCCCCCCCCCCCGCTTTTAGAATCATTTATTGGAAATTTGCGTGTGGAATAAGATTATTCCCAGATCTGGCCCTTCTAAGACGCCACTTCCCACTGTTGCTATCAAGTTGTCACGGAGGAAAGAGATTTGTTGAGCAGACATTCACATCGTCACGAGAATGCCACTTGCAGCCTATAATATCAAACATATTGTAGGTATATAGGGGCCTCTGAAATGTTAGATTTAATATGGAAGTATGAATCACGTTTGATGTCACTCCAAGACTACGACTGACTACACAGAGTTTATTGTAAAATTTGCCATTCAATAGTTGAATCAGAATTACATCAGAATCACATTTCTATCACATTTCGAGATATTATGTTGTTGCTTTTCTGTTTGTTGTTTATTACTGTATTTACATAGTATTAATCACTTACACGCCGTGCTCTTTAAGCAACGCACGTATCTCGTTCATAACGAAAACAAGTGTAGCGAATGACGTTATTAAGGTTAGAAGAGCCAAAGTGGTTGTGATTTATGTATGATTTATGTATGGTACGACCAGTTGGAAATTCATTTTCGACCGTGGAGCGTGAAAACAGGAGTGCCGTGTATTGACTCTCCAGCAATTGTCTTCTAAATTCTAACTTAAATTCGGTATCTTAATTTCAGATATTTCTGCTTTCATTCCACTGTTGTAGCGTTGCTGATCAATTAAATTATTTGATTAAAATCTCACTTGAAACACACATCTGCATATGTTGCATTTTCATCAGGATAAATTGTTTGTTTTATCGAAATGCATGAAAATTAACGTCTAGCAAAACATAAAAATCCATAAAAACATAAAAATTCAGCTTTTCCCTTTCATCGCCTAAGTTAGAAGTTACAGGATTGCAAAGACTGTTGAATGATAAATTTTATGTAAATTTCTTTAATATCAATATGTTATCATAATATATTACCCTACTTAAATCAACGTAAAATTCGTTGAATCAATATTTTATTTTCGGTGTTACTTTTTTGGTGTCAGTGAAATTCTTTTTGATTTGGGCTCCCACTTGAATGTTTCATACATTTTATTTGGACCTTCATTTCATAAAATACAGAGTTTATATTAAAGCTACTCTTTATGATTTAACATCATTCAAGTTTCATGGAAAACCTTGAATTTTTAGCACTTTTTCGATGAGAAACGTTGTACAACGTTGACAATCTATTGTTGCTTGGCGTACAGCAGTACTTACTTTATAGAGGACACAAGTCTATGAATATTAAAGGGCGTTCAGTACTTAAAATTCAGCCCTTCTGGGACTATGTATTCTACAGAAAGCCCTCGAGGATCTTTAATAACGAATTAGCGGCAAA
This sequence comes from Beroe forskalii, assembly GCA_011033025.1. Lineage (NCBI taxonomy): Eukaryota > Metazoa > Ctenophora > Nuda > Beroida > Beroidae > Beroe > Beroe forskalii. The sequence continues at coordinate 579,453 of WFMF01000016.1, forward strand.
TCATTTTGGCATTTTGAATTTGATGCCATAATATGGTCGCCTTTCGTGCTTCTCTTTCGTACACTTCTGCACTCACATCAGTGTCTATAATACATAGACACTAGCCTGATCGGGTCCATATTGGTAAAGACCTTAACCCTTCAGGCTGTGGGTCTTCACCAGATATATGTCTCTGCATTTTTATTCCTAATGAAAGAAAGTAGAGACACCAGTTGACTGCATATTGAGTACCTCTTGAATTATGTCTCTGCATTTTTAATTCCTAAAATAAGAAAGTAGAGACACCAGTTGCCTGCATATTGAGTACCCCTTGTTATTCCTTCACAGAAGAAAGTAGAGACACCAGTTGACTGCATATATTTAGTACCTCCTGACGCAACTGTTATACAAGTGACCGTCGACACGCGCAAGTTGAAAGGGTTCCGCACACTCTCTCTCCATTTCTTATTCAAATTATCAAGTAGAACGTCGCGCAATGTATTCTGTTTTCATACTTTTATTAATTATTTGTTGCTGCTTTTTACGTACAACTTGTAGCCTTCTTTTTTCCTGTTTTCATTCTCCAGTAGATGTTTTTATGACACCCATAATTGACATTTAAGGGGAGTTTTTGGAGATTAATCGATATATTGATTCTTGATAGGTCATTTCATAAATTTTTATAAAATTTTCATAAAATGTGAGAAATATCATTGGATTTTGTCGAGAGGCAAGCCCGAGCATTACAGAGTTATCTCTTCCTTACTATTAACCAGCTGATAATTCAAGTGATAATTAAAGGGGAATAATTAGCTCTGTTTGATTATATGCCATAAGAACACAATAATGTATGTGTTTTTTGCTAATACTTGCGCGTAATTAATTAGGACCATTAGTGCTATCCAAGCGCGTTTCAAACCTTTCTCAAGTTTTATTTAAAATTTGTTTTTTTTCAGATCTCTTTCCAAATATCTCTTTCCAATTTTCTATGTGTTTCTGTCATTGGCTGTTACAGCTCTTTGAATAGAAGTAAAGCCTTCAAAATAGAAAATAATTATCTTGCTTTATTTTAAGCAAAGAAGTAAAAATTTAAAGCATTTTCTTTTTTTTCTATTCGACCCTTATTCCATCAAAATTAATTTTAACATGTCCTTCTTTGTATTCAATGAATTTAAATATACTATTATTATAATCCCCATCATGTTAGCGAAGAGTCTTTGTCATGTTATTTACAAGGCTGAAACCGCCTATTATTTTTGCGCACCACCATACACCAATGGTTAACGCTAATAATATAGTACAATTACTAAGCGCGCTTCTGGGAGCACATAAGTCTGCATAACATATATATCACTATATTATTATTATACTTAGTTTTATGCCGTGATGATATTTCTTTGGATATTTGTTGTATATTTTACTTTATTATGTGATTGAAAAATGAAAATTTTCATGTTTGCTATCAGTGGCGGATGTATTTGCTTCCCCATCGCGAACTTCAAAATGGCCAATCAGCGTGCGAGTTGACAGCCAAATCCTCACGCTTATTGGCCAATATATGTCAAGGCATATAATTTGGGTATAAAAAGGACTTGGAGGTCCACTAGATTCTGATATCTTCTGCAATCCTGTCTTCGCACTGACGTCAAGGTACAAGCAGTCGACAGCAACCGCCTATTTCATCGCATGCAGTCTCAACGATCAAGTGTTACATTCTTCCCTTGTTCCATTAGATTGCTACATGATGAATTCAAGTTACGATTTATACGGACAAGGAATTATTTTCTGCTTTTACACTTTTTGTACATTCATACGATTGCTTTATATTTTGAACATGTTTAAGCCGTATTTGATTCGCGATGTAATATAATTATTATTTTCGTGATCTTGCAATCCAAAAGTCATTGTTTCCAGACTCAAGTTCAGTATAAGCTTCGTGCGCCACCGTGTTATAACGTACGGATTAATTTGAATTACCCTTTAAATTCAGCTCATCAATCATCATGTTTATTCAACGTCGTTGACAAAAATCAGGTCTTTATTCCTTCGTCAATTGACCTGGTTTAATCCTGATAATGACGTCATTCCCAACTGGCTATTATTATTTTATATTATTTTCTATTGAGAGATTTGAAATGGTCTATATACTTCCATTACGTTTGATTGTGCTACATTCGAAGAAATAGAAGTCTCATTTATATACGTCGAAATTAAACGAGATTTCTATACTTCGCTATTCAGGAGAATATGATATATCAAATCATTTTTACACGTTAAACGTTTTGATTTGTACAGTATATATTATTCAGTAATAGGATTCCTTGAAATGCAATGATTGTGCTTATTGCTCAGCTAAAATTTTCGTCATCACCATGATTTGAAATAGTGAATTAATTGAATTAAGATGGTTCCAGACCGCCTGTTTTTCGCTCGCTGCATTTGAAATGAGCTGTAAAACGATCACATATTTAGTTCTGCTCTCGATCTCTCTCAATAGACTATTCATACTTGACGAATCAATGGTAGTTAAGATCTGAAGACTATTTAGATATATAGCTGATTTATAGCTGCTGACATTTATTCCATTTACTCGCCTAGTTTGTCTGTTATATGATACACTCCACGAGAACATCGCTTATTATAGTTTTCAGTTTCTTTGGCATTCGATTTTATCGTAATTCTATTTGATTTTATAACAGGGGGAGGCAGGGAGGTTCAGGCCTTATATTTTGGAAAACAGGAATCAGGGATATTAGCTGGCCAGAATGGCCAAGACGTGTACAAACATCTTGACACCTCGAGTCCATAGGTCCAACCTTGCCTATGTAAGGCCTCAGAGCAATAGTAAGGTCCAAAATTCGAAATTTTTACGGAAGAAGATTCCTCTCGAAGAGCTGATCCTTATAGTGTATTTTTTGTCAAAATTGGCTGAAAAATGATGAATTTATAAGTGAATTGGACATAATTTGGCCATTTAAGCCCAAAAAAACTCCCAAAGACTCACAAAAAATATCTCAAAACCTTATCTAAAAACCTGATTTTTTCCTACACTTTTTAAAATTGCCATACACTGAAAGGCTTATAGCTTCGCCTACGAATAATATTTTTGCATCATTCTTTTTGCATCAGTTAGAAGAGTAAATTCCTCCGAAACAAATAGAGTCACAATTTTCATGTAGGCCTTTCAAAAAATTTTCAGCCCATTTGGCGAGTTTTTGGCCCAAATGGATTCAGAAAACCTAACCTAAATGATGATGGCAATTGGCGCGCACTTTGCACGGCCATTGGCCATTCCTTCGTCATTTTGCATCCAATTTTGACGAGCAAAGACATTAAATTGATCAGCTCATTAAGACGAATCGAATGCAATCAAAAGCTAAGCTCTATATTCTTCCCAGATCCTTGTTCCAAAGATATAAGGCTTGAAACGCTCCCCCCCCCCCTTAATTAATCGTTTGTTTCGTTTATGATCACTCAATCGACCAATATATTGTCCAATTCTTATCTCTAATAATGACACCTGCAACTCCCCTCCTAGAGGAAAGATCGTACACATCCCATATACAAATCTACCTTAACTCATGGCGTCCCCTGCACCCCCTCTCCCCATGTGAGCCTAGTACTGCTGAGAGCCGGTACACACCTACAGACCACGTGTAATGACGAGCTCCAACATCAACACGGCGATTATCGCCACCACAACCTCCACCCAGCTCCAGCACCCTGACCAGCGCCGATCCCGGGGCAGCGACATTCTCTTCGATATCTCCCGGGAAACATCCCCACTCCTCACCACCCACAAGGACCACACGAGGCCTAACACCGGGATGAGTAACCACGAGCCCGTGCTGGGTTACTCGCCCTCCATCTCCCCGGAGGGATGCCTCAAGATCTGTGTTTCGGGACGGATTTTCGAGTTGACAATGGACCAGGTTCGGAAGTATCCCGATAGTTTGCTGGCAGATCCGGAACGGATGGCTGAGTATTATCAGCCCTCGATCGGGATGTTTTTCTTTGACCGGAACCGCTTTGTGTTTGAGTACATCATGCAGTTTCTCCAAGGGGATGGGTACATGGAGTTTCCCTGACGAAGTTCCGAGTCAACTGCTCGAGATAGAACTCGATTTCTACAACATCGGCCACCGGATAATCAATAAGAGCGCTCGTGCTGCGAAGGAGCCGGTCGTTGGCATCTGGGATTTAGGGCGGCAGTTCTTCAACGAGCCTGGTTCGAGTATCTGGGCCAAAGCTTGGATGTGCCTGGATATCTTTTTCATCGTCATATCTGTTGCCATTTTCGTGTTACGAACGGAGAGAGACGTAGCGGCGCTGGAGGAAAAGTACGAGGAATTGAAGATGTTTTTCTGGGTCGTCACAATTTTCTGTGCTATTTTCTTCACAGTCGATCTCGGCGGACGGTTGGTGTTCTGTAAGAATAAGCTCAAGTTTTTCCTGGGTGTAATGCCGTGGTTAGATGTCATCGCTATCATCCCTCTCTACATCGAGATCTTTGAAGAGTACCTCACGCTCGGCGGTGAAATGATAAACATTCTCAAGTTATTCCGGATGGCGCGTGTGGCACGATGCCTGAAGCTCATCAGACGCTCGAAGAAGCTGATCCTGATCTTCCAGATCCTGGTGCAGTGCAAGGAGGAGCTGTCTATTCTGCTGCTGGTCTGGGTGACGGGTACCACCATCTCGGGCAGCATCATGTTCTACGTTGAGGAGAGTGGGAATCATGACAAGTTCTACTCCATCCTGGAGTCCTGCTGGTGGGCCATCACCACCATAGGAACGATAGGATACGGCAACATCCAGCCAATCTCAGCGCTCGGCATGCTCATCACCAGTGTCATCATCTTCTGCTCCATGATCTTCATGACCGTTCCCATGACCATTATCATTCGGAGGTTCAGTGATTCCTACGAGAAGGTGGAGCGAAATAAGGCCGATGTCAAGTTATTTGGGGCCGTCCCAGTGGGGGACGGCGCAAGTTCTGTGCCCGTGACTCCGGCCCCAGTTAAAACTCCCTCCAATCACCATGTCAAAGTCTGGACTTCCGGGAGGGGCAGCAAAAACTCCCGAAACTGAAGAGCAGACGAAATGTATAACTCCTCGTATATAGTCGTACGAATATAACGACAGTATTATAATAATCCCCAATCTTTGCCAGAGAGAAATATACATAGACGCGTGGCAACTGTGATACGCGCAAAAAGCACGCGGTTGCGTTGATAAGGGCATAATATATGAAGACTTTGAACCGCGCCTGCTTTTGGTGGAATTGTTATGTATATGGTGTGAGCTTGTTCGGTACGGATCAAATACAAGGTTAACATCGCATATATTTGAGGCATAGAACACCAGCTGGAGTTGTGATAACTGAAAAGGTTGTTAATATTAGGCGATTAACACCTGATTTTGTACATGTATGTAGGCCCTGGGTTTTGTTAGGTCGAATAATATATAATGAAGTATGTATTTGATAAACGCCTCGCACGTTTTCACATCTGAGAATTATTCGGGAATTTCCACCCATGTATCATTTCCAGTTTGTACGTGCGTGATACTGATTTAATCGGGCTTGTACTGACTTGGAGACTTCTCATTTCTCGATGTGGTGACACCTTTGTGACACCTTTGTGACACCTTTGTGACAGATATACAAAGGTAACGACGTCACTTTTTGACTGTTCTATTTGCGAGGTACTCTGTAATATCACATTTGTGTCTCGACCATTTCATGCCCAGCAGACTACGCAAGGGTATATTTTGCCGCGCGTAGCAGCGCGCGAATTTACTGTCTATCATAGACATGCAATTGCATAGACTCTATGCAATTGCAAGTCTTAGTAAAGCACAAATTCGCGCACTGTTAGTGCAACGCGCCGCAAAATGTCCCTTTGCACGGCACAGTACGCCGTCACGCTGTGCTTAAAAAGGTCGAGACACCTGCACGGTCTGCAGATTTTTATTCCTATGAGAGTCTAAGCCCAGCAATATGATACGTAGGACATGGTAGAAATTACATACGAGGACTCAGCAGGAATTCAATTTAGGGAACTTTAATTTATTCAATAGTGAATTTCACTTTTAGAGAACTTGATTTTAGCTAGAGAATCATGAGTTTTATTTTTAGGAGGGGGCATACAATTTGGGCCTGGGACTGTGGGGCGGTTGTCGTGAACATACTGTTTTTCTTAGATGAAGAGTAAAATTTAATTTCCTATAATTTTCTTAACAATCATAACAGCCCGATTAGCAATCCAAGCAACGCTGTATTTTATACAGCATGGTTATGGGCAGTGTATATACTGTTATTAGCATTTCCAGTGAAAGGTTGAGCAAATGGAACCAATAATTCATCCCAAATCCTACCATCCAAACCCCTGCACCCCTTCTCTCTCCCCTCGCTCAGGGGTTCCTCGCCCCTTCTCAGGGGTTCTCCGAGGAAGGCAGCACACCCCTAAACCCCTTCTCTCCCCCTCTCAAGGGTTCCTCACCCCTTCTCTCCCCCTTGTCAGGGGTTCCTCACCCCTTCTCTCCCCCTTGTCAGGGGTTCCTCACCCCTTCCCCTCTTCTCAGGGGTTCCTCACCCCTTCTCCCCCCCATCCCAGGGGTTCTCCGAGGAAGTCAGCACACCCCTTAAGCCCCTTCTCTCCCCCTTCTCAGGGGTTCTCCGAGGAAGTCAGCACACCCCTAAACCCCTTCTCCCCTCTCAGGGGTTTCTCACCCCTTCTCTCCCTTTCTCAGGGGTTCACCGAGGAAGTGAGCACACCCCTAAACCCCTTCACTCCCCTCTCAGGGGTTCTCCGAGTAAGTGAGCACACCCCTAAACCCCTTCTCGCCCCCCTTCTCAGGGGTTCCTCACCCCTTCTCTCCCCCTTCTCAGGGGTTCTCGGAGGAAGTGAGCACACCCCTAAACCCCTTCTCCCCTCTCAGGGGTTTCTCACCCCTTCTCCCCTCTCAGGGGTTTCTCACCCCTTCTCTCCCCTCTCAGGGGTTTCTCACCCCTTCTCTCCCCCTCTCAGGGGTTCACCGAGGAAGTAAGCACACCCCTCAACCCCTTCTCTCCCCCTTCTCAGGGGTTCTCCGAGGAAGTCAGCACACCCCTAAACCCCTTCTCTCCCCCTTCTCAGGGGTTCCTCACCCCTTCTCTCCCCCTTCTCAGGGGTTCTCGGAGGAAGTCAGCACACCCCTAAACCCCTTCTCCCCTCTCAGGGGTTTCTCACCCCTTCTCTCCCCCTTCTCAGGGGTTCCTCACCCCTTCTCTCCCTCTCCTCAGGGGTTCTCCGAGGAAGTCAGCACACCCCTAAACCCCTTCTCCCCTCTCAGGGGTTTCTCACCCCTTCTCTCCCCCTCTCAGGGGTTCCTCACCCCTTCTCTCCCTTTCTCAGGGGTTCACCGAGGAAGTGAGCACACCCCTAAACCCCTTCACTCCCCTCTCAGGGGTTCTCCGAGTAAGTGAGCACACCCCTAAACCCCTTCTCTCCCCCTTCTTAGGGGTTCCTCACCCCTTCTCTCCCCCTTCTCAGAGGTTCTCCGAGGAAGTCAGCATACCCTTAATCCCCTTCTCTCCCCCTCTCAGGGGTTCTCCGAGGAAGTGAGCACACCCCTTAACCCCTTCTCTCCCCCTTCTCAGGGGTTCCTCAACCCTTCTCTCTACCTCTCAGGGGTTCTCCACACCCCTAAACCCCTTCTCTCCCCCTCTCAGGGGTTCTCCGAGGAAGTCAGCACACCCCTAAACCCCTTCTCTCCCCCCTCTCAGGTGTTTCTCCGAGGAAGTGAGCACACCCCTCAACCCCTTCTTCCTCCTTCTCAGGGGTTCTCCCAGGAAGTCAGCACACCCCTAAACCCCTTTCCCTCCCCCCTCTCAGGGGTTCCTCACCCCTTCTCTCCCCCTTCTCTCCCCCTTGTCAGGGGTTCTCTGAGGAAGTCAGGTCAACCCTAAACCCCTTCTCTCCCCCTTGTCAGGGGTTCTCCGAGGAAGTCAGCACGATCACGGCAGTATCCCGGAACTCCAAGATCTCGCAGTACCGGGAGGAGCTGTCAGAGCTGGGACAGTGCAGCAAGCACTCCTTTAAGAAGAGCGAGTGGAAGGGCATGAGGGAGTGTAAGTGGGCACCTGTTAACCTCCACGCTCAAGTGTTGGAGGTGGCAGCTACTCAGCACGACACACACCAGATACCAAGCTCAGGTACGTGATATGAACGTAATACGTATAAAATACGTTCAGATCGTATAAAATACGTTCAGAACGTATAAAATACGTTCAGAACGTATAAAATACGTGCATAGATATTTGCTTTGAAGTTAACTAAGCTTATTCTCATTGTAGGCGCTGATATAATGTGTAAAGATTTCTGTCTCATTTGACGAGAATTTAATTCAGTACATCGGCATTTCATTCTTGTCAGAGTGAATGGGATTTTTTTTATTATACGTCGCATTGCTCCACATTTTATCTCCTACCAGTATCATTTTCTATCTATTATTTCTATCGCTAATTTCTTATCTGCATAGAACTATAAGGTTGACCTTAATTTCAAAAAACAAACCAAAACAGCGATCGAAGGATCAATAGAAAACCAAATTTATCAAACTAGATGCCCAGCTCATTTTACAGCATGGTTTCAATAGGAACTATTTTTTACTGTAAATGTTCAGCTATAAGATAATATTTATGAAATCTGTTATTGACAAAAAGGCGATATAACTATTTCTTTCTTCAAGAATCCCGGCACCAGTACTGTTTGATGGCTGTCGGGGCACTTTCAGCTCACTGGGACAAGTTTAAAAACGGCGGTTTGCTCTCCCTACTCGGACAAAATAAAGGTAGGTCTGATGAATGATTGAATGGACAATTAACTTTGTTGAAACTTGAACTTGAATTTCTATTAGTATTGGCAGCTGTAAGTACGTGGTGTACGGTAGTGGTGTCTTTACCTTTCTGATTCAATGAACGGTCTTATTACGGAGCGGTTATTTGGCACCTTTTTGAAATTTTGACGCGTGATTGCGCGCAAGTGTGCTGTCACGCGCTGCAAAAACTAAAAGTACCCAAGCGCGCTGTAGCGTAGCGAACTAGCGACAGCGCAACACGCCGCGCCGTGCATGTAAAGGTCGAGAAAGCGTGATGAGTTAAACTCAATTATCAAATCATTATAAAATCATTATAAGATTATTATAAAATCATTATAAAATCATTATAAAATCATTATAAAATCATTATAAAATCATTATAAAATCATTATAAAATCATTATTCATTATATTTATAAAATCATTATAAAATCATTGATTTATCTAAACTCTTCAGACGGCGAGAAGTTTACTAAACGCAAGGATCTGTACAAAGTCTTGCAGAAAGTTGAAGCACTGCTTGGTAAAACTAGAGAGATAAACAATGAAAGCAAATTCGTGGAAATGGTTTGTGTACAATTCCCAATATTTCATTATTTCCATTATCCTTTTGCATTGATTTTGTCCAAAGTATGCCCAAACTTATCAAGCCCCGCGCCCTAATGCTGACAGTTCGAATTATTTCAGTTTTATGTGCGCGGCGTAAGACATCTAAATAACATGTCCATTCGCCGCGCGAACTTACGCCGCGCAGATCGAACTGTCCCTGTTACTATCTCCAGCCTTTTGTCCGAGTATGTCCTAACTCCTAGGCATTGACTTTGAACTGAGTTGCTGAATATCCTTTCCCTTTCAGAGTTTTCGACTTCGTAAACCATACGACGTTATAATTCCATGTTGTGCATGACATCCATTTTTCATATTCCGGCAGATTTTGTCCCATTTCGTTATGATGTTGACATACCCCAAATAAGGTCTGCAGTTTGAAAGGCCTGTCCAACGAGGTCGTGGTGAGTTCGTCACTTGAGGAGTTGCAACGGACTCTCGACTCAGAAAAACAACTCGAAATTGTGAGTAAACAAACATAGTGATCATAATCTAATTGGCTGCAATTCTGAGGAAATTGACCATCATTAATTAATAATGGTCAATTTCTTCAGAATTACAGCCAGTTTATCAATTCATTGAAATTAACGAAAACTTAATTCAAAAACTGGGGATCAGGTGTGTCACCCGGTCACCGTAATATTTTAATTTATTCTTACATTTTAACTTTTAAAACAATATAAATTTCAAACTGTATTACATCTGAGAAATGAACTGCAACTATGATTATTCAAATCTTTTGGTTGGGGCATCCTCATGTTTCATGAAGTATTTCATATAGGGCAAGTGACAATGTATAATTTGTTGTGTATCCTATTTGTGATTTTAAATTTTAAAAAAGCAATACTCGTCAGATGACGTTGTCTGCAAGTATAGAGAAGCTGCCGTCAAATGGAGAGCTCTGTTCCCTCTCCTCCCCTCGCATCGCTACCCTCTGTCAGGAGTACTGTTTACACGTCCAGAGGGCCCTGGTCTGGTCCATTGCTCAGCTACTTATAACAGGGGTTAGGGTAACGCGAGGGCTTGATGTGTACGAGACCAAGTTCGTTTTAAGAATATATTTATGGCCCTCGTCTGGTCCATTCCTCAGGTAAATAGTGTTTGACTTTGCGTAACTTTAAGTACTTAGTGTTTTTATTTTTTAACCAATCTAATGTGACTAATTTTAAATTAATAATAATTGAGTTATTAGTTATTAACCAATTCATAAAATATCCTCAATTCATAATTTCCAAAATTATTGCAATTCGTTGGATAATATATTTTTGACACAAAGTTGAACTGGCCTTGAAACTACTGCCTGATGTAATATCCCAATTTAATTTTTGGAACGTAAATATAAGCATGAAACGCAGAATCAATTTGAATCTGAAATCAATCTGGGTATTTGCTTTTCTCTAAAATTTTGCTATGTAGAATGTGGACACGAGTCATTTAAACTTATATATGCCATGCTTGCTACTTTGATCTAGAAATCATTTGAATAATGAAATTAATTATGTTATTTCCTGTTGCTCTGTCAAGCTGCAGCTGTTGAATAATATTGATATAAGTTCTCTCAGATGATTGCTGATCCTGTGGTAAGAAGAGTGATCCTGTTTAGTCGGAGTTCGGACAGACGGCAGGTTCAGAATTTGATCCATTTCCTTTCGATGATCTAATTTGAGGATGGCGCTTTGCGATTTACTTAAGTAAAGCACACAATAGTTTAGTAATTGAAAACATTTTAGATTAAGCTGTGAATTGATCGAATTCATGGAACCACGATGCTCTGTTCCATGGGTAACAAGCAGCATTTTGTGACTCCCGTAGATTTGCCCCACTGGTCACAGAAAATATTGGAATATTTACTTGTATGGAGGGCGCCGAGCAGCTTATGTTGGACTAACTCTACAACCATGTGCATCAAATCTGGCAGTACTCAGAGACGCAGGGATCGAAACCAGGCCACACCCACTCGGTGCTTCATTGAGACTTGATCCAACCGAGCAAGCTGGACCCCAGCCTCTGTGGAACCTCCACACACTTGCCTTGTTCAATATCTCGTTGGCACTGCCTGTCCTCCATGGAGTCTCATCGCCACTTCCCGTTTGGAGCCTAAAACCCCACAGAACTCCTCCCTTATCATCGTCTGAAGCTAATCAGGGCTTTCAGTCCATTCAAAACAACCGCTAGAAGTTTTGCATTTCAATGGCATACCTTCTAATCTAGTGATTTTGCAGCATAATTATAAAGAATCACCATTAGGCTCGATGGGCCATGGTTGGATTATCAAGAATGATGAGACATATATGCAATGAGGAAAGGTTCTGTTCCTATAACTTTTTTGTAAATTGTTACCTTGTATTTCAAACCATTGCTTAATATCTTATCAGTTCTGGTTAATTTGAAATACCTCCATACGGGCGTGTTCTGTATTTCATTTATTTTGAATCTCCGAGCCTGTTCGAGCTTCTTGTGAGTATATGAGACGGCTAAAAATCTTCAAATTAAAATGCTATCAGTGTCTCAAAATCATGAAGCTTTTTATCGATATGATATATCCTGACGAGTGATGTGAGCAGTAAGTGTAACACTAACTGTATTTGTAATATTTGATTACTTGTATTTGTATCTGATGACTTTGGAAATGCAGAGTGTAGTTTTCAATTTGTAAATTATCTGTATCAATCAGAATCGACATTTCAATGTCTACACAAGTACAATGAGAATTTTCAATGATTACGCGGATTTTCCCAAAATCTAGTTTTTCGATCTTTCTTGTTAAGTTGCGGCGCGGCGTAACGCCGCGCACGTACTCAAAAAAGCTTAGTGAGAAATAGGGGTGTCGTCTCGCGACACCCCTGGTTAGGGGAAATGCGGGCTTAAGAACTCCTGCGCGCTCACCGACTTGCAGAGTTGTGACGTAAGTTATAAAATCCAATATTTAAACTTCTGGGTTTGACAATTGACACACAAACATCTATGCGGCCCGGGCTTGCCCTAACCAGGGGCCAGGTTATACGCACGGGAAAAATGAAAATGCGGGCTTAGGAACAATAGCGTCGACAACGTCAGACAACAAAAGTCATAATTGGAAATCACAATTATCAGATCTAAATATAAGGCGCCCGTAACGTTCGTCGGTCGATCGAATGGAATTGGTCGATCGATCAACTTCATTTGATCGACTGATGTGTTTTAAAAAGAAAATCTTTGAGCAATTAGGGAAACAACTAAATATTGCTCATTTGAACACAATTCAAGTCTTTAGGGACCAGCTTAAAACACATCAGTCGTTCAAATGGAGTTGATCGATCGACCAATTCCATTTGATCGAATGGAATTGGTCGATCGATCAAGTTCATTTGATCGACTGATGTTTTTTAGATAGAAAATCTTTGAGCTATCAGGGAAACAACTAAATATTGCTCATTTAAACATGATTGAAGTCATTAGGGACCAGCTTAAAACTTTATTGTCAGATTTCCCAATGTTGTTGAAGTTTTGAATAAAAAACTAACTTTCAGCTTTAATCTACCCTTTTGACGAGGTAAGGTAGTAAAAAAGGAGTCAAAAGATAAAAAATTACTATCAATCAATTACTATCAATCAAATTTGAGAGGTTTTTGCTTGCTATCATGAACTCAAATGATCTGTTTGAAACTGAACAGAACAAAGAATGTGTCAATCCTAGTGATGTTCATGTTACCAAAAAGCTATGGAGTGATGTTGGAGGTGATGGTGAGGTAAATGGATATTCTTCAGATTGTGACTTTACTGTAAGATCAGGTCGAGATGCTGCATTTTCTGAGTCTAACTGGTCACTGAAGCGACCACATCAGAAATCTTACAGTTTCAGGTCACCCTCAGGAAGATCACCTGCTGGTAAGAAGGCTGCTATTGCTAAAGACCAGTGCCCATGTCTTAAGGATATTTCAGAGTCATGTTCGATATCATGTCAATCCTGTGATCAATGGTATCACTGTGACTGTGTGGGTCTTAGGGGTCTCAGACAAGCCAGTGTAGAACAAATAGTTGGTTGGAAATGTTTTGAATGTTTCAAGCCCCTGTTTGCCCATTCAAAAAGCAAGGATGTAGACTTCCGGGCTATTGTGAAAGAGGAGGTTGAACAAGCTTGTTCTACCACAATAAAGGAATTGGTGGTTTCTGCTACACAGGAAGCAGTTGGTAAAAATACCTCAAGGTTTAGTGGAACAAGTTTCAAAGAAAACGAATGAATCTGTGAAGACATTTGCTGAAGTCACAGTCGGTCGATCACATGAAGTTCAGAAGAAAATGATGGAAGATGTTAAACAAGCTACAGCATCAAATGTGGTCATTGGTGAAGTCTGTAGAAAAATTGACATAGATCAAGTGGAAAGAGAGAAACGTAAATGCAATGTTATTATCAACAAAATACCAGAGGCAAAGGGTACCTTAACTGGCAATGAAATCAAAGATCATGACATCAATTACCTACTCAAAAATTTGGGTATGGACAAGAGAGACATCAGGCATTGTTTCAGGACTGGTAAAATTGTTAAAAATTCAGATGGTGTTGATCTTCCAAGACCACTTGTTGTCATTATGAGAGATGAAGAAACTGCTCAATATTGGCATGATTATGGGCGGGGGTACCATGTGGAAGGTACAGATTTATGGGTAAATCCAGACTTGTGCCGGGCAGACAGGCACACCCATTTTTTACTGAGACAGCAGCGGAGACAAAGGTTGAAAGAAGCATCAGCTGTCCCAAACCAACAATAATTGTTGATGTAGATCAGGGCATTCAAAACAATGTCAATTATCTCAGAGTCTTTTATACAAATGCTTGTTGTCTTACCAACAAAATGACTGAAATGAAACAACTGTTGTTAAATGATCATTTTGATGTAGTGTGTGTATCTGAGACCCACTTTAATGATGAGTTGTCTCCTGCTGAATTTGAGGTTCCTGGATATAACTGTTTTCGTGGAGATAGAGATTTCAAGTTAGACCGAACAATGAATAAGAACTCATTTAGTGACTGTGGAGGATCTGTGATATATGTCCGACAAAACATTGAAGTCAGTAAAACAGTTCAAGGTCCAGACTCAATTGGGGTATGTTTAGATTGTGATATGGGAAAGGTCATGATTTTGTGTGTATATAGATCACCCTCATTGAATAAGCAACAGGATACCAAACTACTCAATTTCATGAGGACAATTTATGAGGATGAGGCATATATAGCTAAGTTCTGTTATGGAGACTTCAATCTTTCACACATCTCTTGGGTTTCAGGAACTATTGCAGACAGCCCCAATGATTCTACTAATGCTTTAGTTCTCAGACAAAAGGGTTATTTAGACATGATTCATGATTTAGGGTTATCATGGTTACTTACAACTGAAATAACTCGACGCCGTTTAAATAAGATCACTGGTGTTATGAATGAAAGCCTGCTTGATCAGTTACTTTTTACTGATGATAGCCTTGTGAATGATTTCCAGCTTGGTCCCCACCTTGGTAAAAGTGATCATGTGACCCTTAGTACAGAACTTAATGTTTCCCACTCAACAAGATTGGAGTTGAATAAAGCCCAGAATGAAGAAAGAAGAAACTGGTCTAAAGTCACACCAGAAGAAATCTTAGAATGGTCTCAAGAAGTTAATTGGGATTTTGAGAAAATTGATTCAGAGGAAATTACTGTTAATGATATTTGGAATAGTATAATGAACAATTTGAATTATTTATCAGATAAAATTCCGTTGCAATCAAAAACAAAAAATATTGACACCAATTATAACACTCCATGGGTTAACCGTTCTTTGAAAAGAGCAATAAGATGTAAAAACAAGGCTTGGAAGCAATTTGATATTAGTCCATCCATGAGAAATTGGAATATTGCTCTTGAAAAACAACAAAATTTTGAAAAGTTGGAATGTGATGCTAGGATGAAATATGAGAAAAGGTTACTAAGAACCTTAAGTATAACTCAAGAGCATTCTTTAAATATCTGAGGTCACGTAACAAAGTCAAAGATATTATAACAGGCCTGGTAAGATCAGATGGCTCTCGTACTAGCAATGATAAGGAAACTGCAGATTGTTTGGCTGATGCTTTTAGTTCAGTCTTTGTGGAAGAGCCTCATGGTCCAATGCCAAAAGCTTGTTATAATAATGAAAGTGTTAGCAAATGTGAAGATATAGTTATAAATAATATTGATGTTTATAATGAATTAAGCCATCTGAACATTTACAAGAGTTTTGGTCCTGATGGTGTGCATCCAAAACTATTGAAAGCTCTAGCTGAAAATGATAATTTTGTACAAGCTATAACTGTTTTGTTTAATAAATGTGCGAAAGAAGCCAAAATCCCTGAGATTTGGAAAGAGGCCCATATAGTTTCACTCCATAAAAAGGATTCAAGAATTGATCCATATAACTATAGGCCTGTCTCCTTAACATGTATCTTATGTAAAGTGTATGAAAAATTATTACGAGATCATATTTTGGATAATGTTGAAAAGAATATCTCCAGTGATCAACATGGTTTTGTTCCTAAAAAGTCTTGTTTGTCAAATCTGTTAGAAACTGTTAATAGTATTGTCAATTTACTTGAAGAAGGTTTACCTGTTGATGTATTGTACTTAGACTTCATGAAAGCATTTGATTCAGTGCCCCACTATAGGCTTCTTATTAAATTAGAGAACTATGGAATAAGTGGTAACACATTAGCAATTATTCAGGACTTTTTGTCTGGCAGAACTATGAAAACTGTTTTGAGGGGAGAGTATTCCGATTCTAAACGTGTTAAATCAGGTGTTCCACAAGGTTCAGTTCTAGGACCATTATTATTTGTGCTCTTTATTAACGATTTACCAAATGGCATTAAAAGTGTTTCAAAAATTTTTGCAGATGACTTAAAGCTTGTTGCCAATGCTGAAAACTCTAAGGTCACTAGTGACGATTTGAAATCATTAGAATGTTGGGAGGAAACCTGGCTATTGAAATTTAATGTTGATAAATGTAAAGTGATGCATATTGAATTGAACAATAACCCAAAAAATGAATATGTCTTAGATGGAAAGGTCTTAAATGAAACTTATACAGAAAAGGACTTGGGTATTATGATCAGCAGTGACTTGCAGTGGGGCTGCAATATTGATAAATGTATAAAGGATGCTAATAGGACTATAGCTTGGATTGGGAGGAATGTTATTGATAAACAACTTGATATAATGTTAAATATATATAAAGCTCTTATAAGGCCAAAGCTAGAGTACTGTGTTCAGCTTTGGTGTCCAACTGCTTGCCATGGGAATTGGGGTACCATTCTAGAATTGGAAGGTATTCAACGTCGTTTCACAAGGTTAATTAATGGCATTGGTACACTTCCCTACAGTGATCGGTTGGACAGACTTAACTTGACAACATTAGCTGAACGAAGAATAAGGGGAGACCGCATTGAGACATTTAAGATTGTTAGTGGTCAAGTTCTATATGGTCAAAATTTGTTTAAACTAGGTAGAAGCAGAAGAAATTTATTGACTCCTAGGATTAAAAGTGGCAATTTGTCTAGAGATATTAGTAGAATAAATGATTATTTCATTACAGAAAGAGTAAGACCTTTTTGGAATGATTTGCCTAAGTCAGTGAGAGATGTTACTTCGATTGATAATTTTAAAGCTAGTCTGGAAAGCTATAAAAGGAGTGCAAAATGTTTAAGCCCTTGCAACTTTTGGTATGTATCGACACAAGTGTTAGAAAAAATAGAAGGAAACAATTATTTGTCTAACAAGTTGAAGTTTAATCAGTATTTGAGAAATAACTCATTTGTGGCTAAGAAAAAAGGCATAAATATTCATCCTTAAGTATCTTGTTTTCAACTCTTGCATATTGTATTAGACATTTTCTAAATTATTAATTTATTCAATTGTTAACCTTTTTAAACATTTTCACAGTTTTAATTCAGGCTTGATTTTAACATTGAGCAATGGGCGCCTGTGTTCAAGGGTGTGTTTTTTTATTGAAAGTTAGTTTTTGTGTTTTTATTGTATTGAATTGTGATGTTTAAATACCATTATTTTTATATTATATTATATTATATTATATTTACCACAGTCGTTCAAACGGAGTTGATCGATCGACCAATTCCATTCGATCGACCGTCGAACGTTACGGGCGCCTTAATCATATTTATGTTAATTTGACCGATTTCAATTTTAAATTATTTTAAATCTATTACTTACTATTACTTCTATTTATTGAAATTGATATGTTGATCTGGTTTTGTTGCTCCACAATGAAAGAAGCAGTACATGTTATGGACATGTGGGATGAGTGGATAAATAGTGAATTGAAGCTATGGCATTGTTCAAGTGCAAAAGAATTAACCGTTAAAAAATGTCAAGCATTTGAAAAGGATGAACTTGCATCAATGCTTTGCCTAGCATTTGACCACATAGCTGAATTGTACAGTGTTATCCGACAAAATAAAAAAATCGAATGGTGGAGGAGTGTTCTGATATATCATATACATAAGAAACCTGAACACAGATGTCTGTTTGCATCAATCAAACCAGTGCGGAGATGGTTGTGTTGCAGCAAAGGCTCATTGATTCACAGGAGCAGCTTCAATTTGTTACATCTGCAGTGAAGACGTCAGTCCAGGAAACTGTGAAGGAGGAATTTAAAACATACAGTTCAGTGGACAAGAGGTAACATTGCATCAGTTGTAAAGAAAGTTGTTGAAGAAGAAGACCGAAGCCGTAACATCATGGTATTTGGGCTTGTAGAGAATGACCAAAAGGATCTCAATGAAGAAATTATGGGTGTCATGGAGGTGATTGGAGAAAAGCCCAGAGTCGAAGTGTGCCAGGTAGGGAAGGTTTCAGACAAAGGACCACAGCAAGTAAAAGTGAGTTGTCCAACTCATTAGATAAATCTCAATGATAGATATTACAATCTTATCAAGTGAATGTTATGCCTACGTGTAGAGGAAACTTTTCTGGCATAAATTCCAATCATATTGGCATAACAAGAAGACTGATAATCAGTGCCAAGTCTTTCATTGAATTTTCAGTACAGTTTCAAAATAGTCACACTTAATATGAAACACCCTGTACTTGTACTTTTCTGATTTAATAATATACGGTAAATACACACTTGGGTGTGTAATTACCACATTAATTCCACGAGCTTGCGAGTGGAATTCATGCAATAAATGCACGAGCTTGCGAGTGCATTTATTGGAGTAATTGCACGAGCTTGCAAGTGCAATTACGATGGTAATTTACACACCCAAGTGTGTATTTACTGTATTATTACCCTGCCATATACGCATCAATCAAAGTATACGGTTTGAAACTTACAAAATGTCATCTCACAGTGAAATGGCTCTTCAAAAGTTTATATATGATCAAAAAATAAGCCTTGTAGCTGTTCAGGAGACTGGAAAATGGGAACCTACTACGGGATTCTTCTCCAAACAAAAGATAATTCAGAACAAATCTTCAAATACCCAATCAGGTGTGGCAATCATTGCAGATTTAAGCCTCAATCCAGAACATCTTGATACCATAGAGGATGATTCAGTTGATGCAGTTTGGTGTCAGATCAGATTGAAGAATAGGAGGATTATTATAGGCTCAGTATACACCAAACCAACAAACTGTACGGATGGGCTAGAAAAACTTTTACATCACATACAAGAGGTGCAAGCCTATGGCTTGACACACAACTTCAGCTCAATGGTTGTATATGGGGACTTCAATGCTCGGAATGTGGAATGGGGTGATCATGCTACCAACAAACGGGGGGAGGTCCTGCACAAATATGTGGAAGAAGTAAATTTAACAGTTTGCTCACCTTTTGACCATACCTTTACTTGTACAAATGGGGGCAGTGTTATTGATCTGGCCCTTGCCTCTGGCCCAATAATTAACCAATTTGGTCTTCAATGGATTGAAAAGGAGGTAGAACTTTTCACAGGAGCACCAAACCGAGGCCACTACCCAGTTTTGCAACAAGTTGGTGGTACAATTTGTTGGACTTCCAACGTTCAATTAAATAGTGTTTCTTATTATGAAACAGGCTCTGGCAGCCAATCTATGGCCCTGTCTCAATCGTTATTTGTACCTCAATGTGATTACTCAGTTTAATGAGCATAAATTAATGATAAACAAACTTTCAAATTTGCTTTTTGGATATCAGACGGTGATCAGACTATTTGAAGACAGACAAGGTACAACAGCTCAAATTTTACAGTAAGATTGTAACAATATCCAGATCTGTGATTCTTCAAACACAAGGAAACATTATTATACAGGATATGATTGGAAAAACATCGCACTTCCCGATCAAAAACAGCTGTAGTCTCACGTTGAGACTGCTTTGAAGATGAGAAACTTCTTGATCGAATTAAAGCTCATTTCTCTCATATTTTGTCCTTGGCAGTAAAGTCGAGTGTTTCAACAAGCAAAGTACTTATACTTGATCTACTCTGGAGTAGAGAGTTTGTGTTAAGGCGGAATCACTATACCTCAGGTCCTCTGTCGCCCTGTCTCTAATTCGTGAGTACCTTTCAGCGGATGAATCGTCCCATGCTCGAGGACTATCTGTCTCTGACAACGCGCTGAGTTGCGCGCAAGGTCCAGCGTCTCCTACTGCCCTCTGATTGGTCCATGTTACGTCACGCGCTGGACACGTGCGCGGCAGCTCGAAGAGTCACCAAGCAGTCCGCCAATTTCTAATACGCGGAGTATAGTCAGGATTAGAAACACTGAATAACGTACATACTACGTTGGTATCATTCATATTATGATATTACACCTTCTCGCTTTAATAATTACTGCAGAAGGGATATGCGTAGTCTATCTACTTCCCTCATAATATCCAGCATATATCCAGAATTCCATGGACCATGCTAGCAACCAGAGCAACCCAACTTGTTACTTTTTCGGAGGATTGTAAGCTGAGCTTACAATCCTGAGGCCTCTAGCAATCCTGGTTGCGATCCTGGTTGCAGCTGATTAGATTATTGTGAGGGTGAGCTGTAGTAAACACTGCTGCTGAGAGCAGCAACTTGCAAGCTCTCTAAAGCGGTGGTTGCACTCCAGTCGGCATGATCTGATCGAAGTTTTAACTTTTAAGGAGTGGACTTAATTTTAACAAAAACAAAATCCAATTAGAAATAAAACCAGGAGTATATCTAATATTCAGATTCAAGATACAGCGACACATAGACAATATTAAATTATGATTAATATTCAGCCTGAAATTTGTTTTTTTCGAACTCCTGTGTATGAGTAAAGGTGACGTTTTGACTCGCTTATCAAACAAAAAATCTGTGCTTCCATTTTTTTTAGGATAGCAATATATCAAACGACAGCCTTTTAGCTGATTATATTTGTTAGTTACTGTAAAGCCATTAATTTTCGCGAGGCATTAATTTTCGCGAATTTATTTGGAAAAGAAAATCCGCGAAAATATCAGACGTGAAGTTAATTTTCAATTTTGGAGATAAATTTTGGAGTGTCTCATTAGAAACATTAAGCCCTCAACTTAGATCGCAGTATCGTTTACAAATGACATGCTGTAATGTCTGACAAACAGAGACACACTTAAGTAAACATAGACGAACAAGACACCTCATTACTGGGCTTTTGCCTTTATAAGTTTGTACAATCACCGGCTATCAACGTGTACAGCAATTAGCGAAAATGATAAATGGCCACGTACAAGCACTGGTTTATTTTTAAGGAATATTGAAATGCGTGAAAATTAAAACCGTGAAATTAGTCTGTTTTTAAAGAAACGCGAAAAATAGCACCCGCGAAAATATATGGCTTTACAGTATTAAGTTATAAGCCTGACACACAATTGATCTTTGAAACATGAACATTTACTTTTACAATTCATCAATTGGTTGAGTAAAAGAATAGTGAGCAGTGAGTAAGTGATTCAAATTTTGTCTGTCAGGTGGAAATAATTATGAATTACATAATGTGTATGTAGCCAGGGGGGGTTCAACAGTAAGTGGGAGGACGGCATCACCCTATCTGGTCAAGAATCCCAACCACCCACCCACCCACCAGATATCGGCATGCCTGTAACTGGTCAAACTGAACTGAAAATTAGACCCACCCCTACAAGTTACAGAAAGTGTTTCTGGGACCACAAATTGGTAGCAAATAACGACCCTTTATTTCATATAATCATAGTTCCTCACCCTTATCCAATATATAGTCAAGTCTCACTCTTAATTAAGAAATTCCTTTTTAGGGAAAAACTCAATTTCATGTCCAAAATTGCTACAGATTTTACTATTTTAAAAACACAAGTGAATCGTACCATACAACTGCCTAGATATCTAGATAGAACTATCTAGACTGGGTGCAATGGGTAGGTATTGGCCGACTTAGTGACGTGGCCTTCCACCCTTTTTTTACTAACTACTAACCAACTTGAAACTTGCAGTCTTATCTCCATAGTAACATTTATGTCACGTGACTTCTTCAAAGAATTGTGTCAAATCATTGGCATATATATGATCGCTATTAGAAATCAGCTGGTTACGTCATCTTTTATAGCATGTAATAGTCCGTAATGACGTCACATACCAATTTAAAGTTAAGATTCCTGATTCATAATTAAATTAACTTGCGAGCGCTAAGGGCAACCGAAACATCCAGTTTCACCATCCAAAATTTCTGGAAATGGGCATTTTTTGACAAATTTTTCGCAACTTTCGTAGCAAATTGAGTGGATTTACTGCATTTGACCCTTAAATTTATATCATTTACCGTCTGCCGCTATCTGGTCGCTAGTTCGAAGGACCCACCCACCCCCCATGCCCTTAAGTGTGATGCCGTCCATGCCACTTACTGCTGAACCTCCCCCGATGTAGCCTACTCGGGGCTTCTGAATCAAAAAATTAGAGATTTTTTGAATGAAACACGCTGTTTAAATCTCGGATATTTTCTTGCTCAAATGAAGGAAAACCCTGCAAAATTATACATTTTTAGCAAATTGCGGGGGCTTCGCCCCTAGACCCTACCAGGGGCTCTGCCCCTGGACCCCGATGGGGCTGCGCCCCAGACCCCTGCTACAGCTTCGCTCGGCCAGCGGCACCTCGCTCGCAACCAAAAGCTAACGTGCTCGCTTCGCTCGCACAGGATTGGCAACCAGCCTAACCTTTATTCCAACCGGGACTCTCTGTATTCACAGAAGCCCGAAAAAAATTCACTAAAAGATCAACACCCAATAATAAAGCTCAGTTTGATTTAGAAAAAGATAAATTTAAAGCTGATCTAATCAGGGCCAAAAATAATTGGATAAGAAGCAGAACAGCAGCAATGAACATCAAGGATACCTCTGCATTTTGGAAAAAATACAAGAGAATCTTTGGGTCCAAGCAAGACAACCAAATTGGTAACTTGGTGGACAGTAATAAACTAGTCACCTCAGATGCTGAGAAAGAACATCTGCTGTACAGAACTTATTTTACAGGAGAACACCTGCTTGGCCAGGATTCAGATGAACAACATACTGACCGCATATTAGAAGAGTACTCTGTGATAAGGCAAGAATTGGAGAAAAGGGAAAGTGATGATGATATAAATTCTCCAAGATCTGGACCAAGTTGCTTGAATTCTGATATTACAATCCAAGAAATTATGGCTGCAATTGGTAAACAGCAAGTAGAAGACAAATGTACTGATTTCAACAACATCCACCCGGGGGGGGATCATGGATTAAGTGCAAGACACGAGGGATACTAAGTGATTTTTTGCCCAATTTTGAAATACCACCCACCACCCCTTCAGATAATCCCATGAACTAAGTGATATTTGGCACTATTTGTAGTGACCCACCCCAAAATTAGCATAAAAACCTATCCAAGCGGCAGATTGTCCCCTGTACTAACTGATATTTGTCACTATTTGAAGGTACCCACCCCTAAATGAGCATAAAACGCTGCAGATTGTCCCATGTACTAACTGAAATTTGTCATGTTTTGTAGGGACCCACCCCAAAATGAGCAGTTTGTCCCGTGTACTAACTGAAATTTAATACAATTTGTGGGGACCCACCCCAAAATTATGACGTCATCTGGCAAAAAAGTGCCCAAATATGGAAAAATATGCTATTTGGACTAAGTGATTATGATTTTCCCATAAGGTGACCACCTCAGTTAGTACAGTGGACTAAGTGATTTCGCCAAGGGCCAAACACCACCCACCCCGGCCTCGTGTCTTGCACTTAGTCCCTGATCCCCCCCCGATCCACCCATTAATCTTGAAGAATCTAACTCCATCTGCAACCAATGTCCTAGTGTCTATTTTTAATTGGTCTCTAAGTAATCAACAATGGCTCTGGGATTTATCATTGGTTACATTCATTAGAAAACAGAGTAAAGCAACATACACAAAGGCAGGGTCTTATAGACCCTTATCAGTAGCCTCATACTTTGGAAAGGTAATGGAAAGGATCCTAATTTTTGTACAGAGTTTGAAGACTACATGAACAGCTTAGTCCATCGACCTGGAAAGCCATTAATAGCAGGTGACTTTAACATTCACTTGGAGAGACCTGAGCACCCTGATACAAAGAGGTTTCTCACAGTCATTGAAACCTTTGGCCTTGTTCAGCATGTTCAAGAACCGACTCATATTTGTGGTGGTATATTGGACATAGTGTTAACTGGCTCAAATGTTTGTGACAAAATAAATCTTGAAAATATGCAAGTGATTCCAACATGTACAACTTCTGACCATTTCCTTGTTTCCTTTTCATGTGTATTTGCCCACTGTAACTCAACCACCCTCAAATCATGTTTAACCAGAGATATCAAAAATATGGACTTGGATGGATTCAAGAATGATATTGTCAACTCAAGTGCCAGCAACCCTGAAACATTCACTAACCTTGATAATGCTGTTGACCTTTATAACTCAGAACTATCTGCACTTCTAGACAAATATGCTCCAGAAAAAGAAATCAAAATTAATGCTGACAAAAGTGAATGGTTTGATTCTAAATGTAAAGAAGCTAGAAGACTACGCAGAAGAGCTGAGAGAAAACATCAAAAGTTGAAGACATCTGCGTCAAGGAAAGAATGGGTTGAAGCCTCAAAACATGCAGCTAATGTTATCAATCTGGCTAGAGACAGGTACTACAAAAAACAGCTTGATATAAGTGGGCAGGACAAAAAGAAATCATATTCTATTGTAAATCCTCATGGACCGAAACCTACCTAAGTCTTTCCAACCATTTCATAAATCTGATAATGTTGTAGCAGCAGAAATGAAAGAATTTTTCCTGTCTAAAGTGAAGGTTATATATGATGGCATAGAGAAAGCAAAAATAGATGAGGAACCAGCTCCTTTCAGTACAAAGGGATTTGAGGGAGTGTCCTGGACTGAGTTTGAGACAGTCACAGTGGACGATCTTAAACACATAATTAGCTCTCTGAACCTCAAATATTGTGAAAGTGACCCAGTGCCCAGTAAGCTCTTTGTAGAATGCTTTGATGAGCTCAAAGAGATAGTTCTGTATGTTGTTAATGAATCATTGAAGTCTGGACAATTTCCTCAAGCTCTGAAGGATGCATATGTCAGGCCATCAATTAAAGACCATCATTCTAATGTCAATGACTATAATAAAAACTATAGGCCTATTAGTAACCTCCCTTTTCTGTCTAAGATACTTGAGAAAGCAGTACTAGAGCAACTCAACAAACATCTTGCCAGGAATAACCTTCATGCTACTCACCAGAGTGGCTACAGGAATAACCACAGCTGTGAGACAGCCACTCTTACAGTTTACAATGACCTGTTATGCATAAGTGACACCAAGAAAAAGGTTATTCTGTTGCTGTTAGATCTCTCTGCAGCATTTGACACTGTCAACCATAGTCAACTACTTGATAAGCTGAGTTGCAAATTTGGCATCAAAGGAAATGTTCTTCAGTGGTTTTGTTCATACCTTGAAAACAGGTCTTTCACTATTACCATAAACAGAGACAAGTCCAGCAAGGCATTTGTTAGTATTGGAGTTCCTCAGGGCTCAATTCTTGGTCCCATACTGTTCATTTTGTTCACCAAAGAGATTGAATTTATAGCCAAGAAACATGGATTTGCCATACACATGTATGCTGATGACACCCAGCTATATATTGAGTTTAATCCCGCTCCTAAATGATATTCAAGACTTGGAGGAGAAGATTGTTGCCTGCTTAAAAGATATTAGGGACTGGATGCTCCTAAACCACCTACAGCTTAATACAGACAAAACCAAGGCTCTGGTGATAGCAAAAAGAGATGAATTGGATATTGATGGCCTGAAAATCAACCCAGAAGAACTGGTTGATGCTGTTCCAGTTGCCAAAAGCCTTGGAATTATTTTTGATGAGCACCTTACCTTTGGAGATCAAATTGACAGTGTAATTCGATCCAGCTATATAAATCTTCGCAATCTTCGTGCAATAGCATCTAAGCTGAATTTCAATATGAAGAAGCAACTGATACACTGTTTGATATTCTCTAAAATTGATTACTGCAATGGACTATATGTAGGTCTCCCTGACTATGTAATCAAAAAACTTCAAAAACTTCACAATGCATGTGTTAGATTTTTGTTTGGCAGAAGGATTGGTTACAGAGATCACATTACTCCATTTCTCAAGGAAGCCCATTTTCTCCCAGTGCAACAACGTATTGACTATAAAATAGCACTTTTAACATTTAAATGTGTGAACAATTTAGCACCAATATATCTTCAGAACCTCTTGAGTATGAGGCAGGAATTGAGTTTTTCATTAAGAAACGAAGATGATTATTTCTTGCTAAATAGACCTAATGTCCCTAACTATAAGGTAACTGAAAGGGCTTTCAGTTTTGCTGCCCCTAATGTCTGGAATAATCTTCCCTATGATATACGTTCTAGTAGTGATATTTATGATTTTAAGAGAAAACTAAAGACTCATTTCTTTAATGTTGCCTTTTCATGTTAAGTTTTCACTTTAAATTATTGCCACAATGAAATATGAGTCGCTTTTGATGGTGAGAACTTTTCTTTTGATATTGCATCTTAAGTTTTGAATCTCTAAGAGCTTTATTATTATTATTATTATTAAAGCGATTTATAAATTTTTGATATTTATTTATTTATTTATTTATGATCAAGAAGGATTTAGACAAGGACGATCAACGACAAGATATCTGTTTAGAATGCTTGCCAATTTGACAGAAATAAAACGACAAAAACTGGCATGTATCATACTCTTCATTGATTTTGAGAAGGCCTATGACTCTGTACACCTTCCAACACTCATAGTCAAACTGAAAAAGTATGGCATTGAGGGAAGAATACTTGGACTTCTACAGAACTTCCTTTTCAATCGCAAGATAAAATTGAAAATCAATAGTCACCTGGGCAGTCTACGAAACTGCTTACTTTTTGGATTGCCACAGGGATCAGTATTAGCCCCACTGCTGTTCATACTCTACATTGCAGACATGACAGACAATTGCTCCCTCGAAGTTAGTCACTGGCTTACATGTTTCAAATTTGCAGATGATGGCACCCTGTTGATCGCCCACAAGAGTATGAGGGAGTGTCATAGACTCATGCAATGTTTATGCGATGAGTTGACAAAATGGTGCCAGAGAAATTGGTTAGTTATAAACTGTGAGGACAATAAAACAGAGGCAATCATCCTATCAACTGGTAATAGATCTGGTACACAATCTCCACAGCAACTGCTCATCAACAACCAAGCCATAAGATATGTCACAAGTACTAAAGTTTTGGGACTGCAAGTTGACAGAAACTTAGATTTTCAGTTTCATGCTGAACAAATACTCAAGCAGTGCAAGAAGAAATGGGGCTTTTTAACCAAATCCACCAACAGGAATCATGGACTTAATGTCTACAGCCTCACCACCCTACTAAGAACAGTAGTACTAACTAAGATGTTGTATGCTGCCCCTCTGTGGATGCATAGACAAATTAGCAAATTCACAGCATTCTGGAATAGCATCATTATGAAAGTAACAGGAGCCACATTGAACCCACACAGGGCACTAGCCGAAATAGCACTTCACTTACCTCCACTTCAGGTCCAAATAGATATAATAACAACAAAGTTTCTATGTAAAGTTCTCACTACTGAAGATACCCTTACAGCCACGTTGTTACAAATTGAAGGATCGCTTGGAAGGGAATACCACCAAGAGCTCACATCTTTAAAGAAGTTCATAATTTGGAGGGATCACTCAAAACAATACAGACAGACCCACAACCTAGACATTAGCAAAATCACAGACAAAACGATGCTGAAGTATAGCAAATCAGTGATGGTTCGATATCAGCAAGAAACTTGGTTACAAGAAGTAAGAAATGCATGTATTTCTGGCAAAGTATCTAATAACAATGATAACACTGTTGCTATTATTGATCATATTGTGGAGAACAAAATTCAACTGTCACACCAAAACAGTCTTTTCAATTACTGTACAACAAAGATGGAAGACAGCATCATGTTAGATTTTATCCATGGTAACTCTCTGATTTTTGGCAAAGGCAGGAAAGCTTCATCGAAAGGAAATGAGCTTTGTAGATTTTGTGGGCACCAAGAAGACACAGCAGAACATCAGCTGTTTGATTGTGTAAAATTAAAAGATGGGACCCAAGAAAATCTTTTGTCAATAATGCATGATAAGGCAATGTACCTAACAAGTATTCTTGCACCAGCATCAAAGGATTCAAACAGCCAAAAAATATTCATCCAACGGGTTCAATACATTATAAGTGAACTGGAAAAGCTGCCTAAAACCTAGCAATATTTTGCTAGAATATAGACTGCTAGAAATAGACTGTTGAAGGTTAAAGATTGTCAATAGAATTCAAAGATTGTTCTAGTGTTTTAAAGACTGTCGAAAGATCCAAAGACTATGCCCAAGTTTCTAATGTAAAAGACTAGAAAAAAAGGTTGTAAAAGTGTTCAATAATAAAGACTGGCAAAAGGCGTTTCAAAGTTTAGAAAGACAGGCAAAGACCTTTTCAATTTCCATGCTGAACCCATAGTTGCCAATTTGCCCTTCTTTCGCAGGGTGCCCTGCTTTGCCCTGCTTTTTGCCCTGCTTTGCAAACCGAGCCCTGCTTTAGCAGGGCAAATCAGTCCGAAAGGTACCCATATTTTCATTGGAATAAGATAATCAAATCCATGAGTTGGAAAGATAAATGCACACTTGATTATTATACCTGTAAGCTGATTCAGTGATTCATTAATCAATCATTGCTTCATTAGGATTACAAGCATCTTCATTGATAGCTTCATTGAATTTATGCAAAGTTGTGTATTTTTTAAACAAGGAAATGCTGAAGATTCTTGAAGAGGTTGGTATCGGCACTATTTCAATTTTTAAAAAGTACTTATATTGGTATGGAAGTTAGTAGAGTTAAAAAAGTATTCTTAGCAGGATGAGCATAAGTGTCTTTTCAAAAACATACCTAATGCCCAAAGTGAATGGTGTAACTGGTGGTTCAGAAAGGTACCAATAATTGGACGGTGTAACTGGTGGTTCAGAAAGGTACTCATAATTGGTTGGCGTAACTGGTTGTTCAGAAAGGTACCCATAAAGCCATAAATGGTTGTTGTAACTGGTGGTTTGGAAGGGTACCCATAATTGGTAACTGGTTATTGAAAGGTACCCATAATTGTTTAGTGTAACTGGTGGTTCAAAAGGGTACCCATAATTTGTTAGTGTAACTGGTGGTTCAGAAAGGTACCAATAATTGGTTAGTGTAACTGGTGGTCCAGAAAAGTACCCATAATTGGTAACTGGTGTAACTGGTTATTGAAAGGTACCCATAATTGTTTAGTGTAACTGGTGGTTCAAAAGGGTACCCATAATTTGTTAGTGTAACTGGTGGTTCAGAAAGGTACCAATAATTGGTTAGTGTAACTGGTGGTTCACAAAAGTACCCATAATTGGTTGGTGTAACTAGTGGTTCAGAAAGGTACCCATAATTGGTTAGTGTAACTGGTGGTTTAGAAAAGTACCCATAATTGGTTGGTGTAATTGGTGGCGTAACTGGTGGCTCAGAAAGGTGCCCATAATTGGTTGGTGTAACTGGTTGTTCGAAAAGGTACCCATAATTGGTTCGGCGTAACTGGTGGTTCAGAACAGTACCCACAATTGGTTAGTGTAACTGGTGGTTCAGAAAGATACCCATAATTGGTTGGTGTAACTGGTGGTTCAGAAAGGTACCCATAATTGGTTGGTGTAACTGGTCGTTCAGAAAGGTACCCATAATTGGTTAGTGGAACTGGTGGTTCAGAAAGGTACCCATAATTGTTTAGTGTAACTGGTGGTTCAGAAAAGTACCCATGATTGCTTGGTGTAACTGGTTGTTCGAAAAGGTACCCATAATTGGTTGGCGAAACTGGTGGTTCAGAAAGGTACCCATAATTGGTTAGTGTAACTGGTGATTAGGAAAGGTACCCATAGTTGGTTGGTGTAACTGGTGGTTCAGAAAGGTACCCATAATTGGTAACTGGTGTAACTGGTTATTGAAAGGTACCCATAATTGGTTGGTGTAACTGGTGGTTCAAAAAGGTACCCATAATTGTTTGGTGTAACTGGTGGTTCAAAAAGGTACCCATAATTGGTTTGTGTAACTGGTGGTTCAGAAAAGTACCCATAATTGGTAACTGGTTATTGAAAGGTACCCATAATTGCTTAGTGTAACTGGTGGTTCAGAAGGGTACCCATAATTGGTTGGTGTAACTGGTGGTTCAAAAAGGTACCCATAATTGGTTGTTGTAACAGGTGGTTCAGAAAGGTACCCATAATTGGTAACTGGTGTAACTGGTTATTGAAAGGTACCCATAATTGGTTGGTGTAACTGGTGGATCAAAAAGGTACCCATAATTGGTTGGTGTAACTGGTGGTTCAAAAAGGTACCCATAATTGGTTGGTGTAACTGGTGGTTCAGAAAAGTACCCATAATTGGTAACTGGTGTAACTGTTTATTGAAAGGTACCCATAATTGGTTGGTGTAACTGGTGGTTCAAAAAGGTACCCATAATTGTTTGGTGTTACTGGTGGTTCAAAAAGGTACCCATAATTGGTTGGTGTAACTGGTGGTTCAGAAAAGTACCTATAATTGGTAACTGGTTATTGAAAGGTACCCATAATTGGTTGGTGTAACTGGTGGTTCAAAAAGGTACCCATAATTGGTTGGTGTAACTGGTGGTTCAGAAAGGTACCCATAATTGTTTGGTGTTACTGGTGGTTCAAAAAGGTACCCATAATTGGTTGGTGTAACTGGTGGTTCAAAAAGGTACCCATAATTGTTTGGTGTTACTGGTGGTTCAAAAAGGTACCCATAATTGGTTGGTGTAACTGGTGGTTCAGAAAAGTACCCATAATTGGTAACTGGTTATTGAAAGGTACCCATAATTGCTTAGTGTAACTGGTGGTTCAGAAGGGTACCCATAATTGGTTGGTGTAACTGGTGGTTCAGAAAAGTACCCATAATTGGTAACTGGTTATTGAAAGGTACCCATAATTGCTTAGTGTAACTGGTGGTTCAGAAGGGTATCCATAATTGGTTGGTGTAACTGGTGGTTCAAAAAGGTACCCATAATTGGTTGTTGTAACAGGTGGTTCAGAAAGGTACCCATAATTGGTAACTGGTGTAATTGGTTATTGAAAGGTACCCATAATTGGTTGGTGTAACTGGTGGATCAAAAAGGTACCCATAATTGGTTAGTGTAACTGGTGGCTCAAAAAGGTACCCATAATTGGTTGGTGTAACTGGTGGTTCAGAAAAGTACCCATAATTGGTAACTGGTGTAACTGTTTATTGAAAGGTACCCATAATTTGTTGGTGTAACTGGTGGTTCAAAAAGGTACCCATAATTGTTTGGTGTTACTGGTGGTTCAAAAAGGTACCCATAATTGGTTGGTGTAACTGGTGGTTCAGAAAAGTACCTATAATTGGTAACTGGTGTAACTGGTTATTGAAAGGTACCCATAATTGTTTAGTGTAACTGGTGGTTCAGAAGGGTACCCATAATTGGTTGGTGTAACTGGTGGTTCAAAAAGGTACCCATAATTGGTTGGTGTAACAGGTGGTTCAAAAAGGTACCCATAATTGGTAACTGGTGTAACTGGTTATTGAAAGGTACCCATAATTGGTTGGTGTAACTGGTGGATCAAAAAGGTACCCATAATTGGTTGGTGTAACTGGTGGTTGAAAAAGGTACCCATAATTGGTCGGTGTAACTGGTGGTTCACAAAAGTACCCATAATTGGTTGGTGTAACTAGTGGTTCAGAAAGGTACCCATAATTGTTTAGTGTAACTGGTGGTTCAAAAGGGTACCCATAATTTGTTAGTGTAACTGGTGGTTCAGAAAGGTACCAATAATTGATTAGTGTAACTGGTGGTTCAGAAAGGTCTAGGTACCCATAATTAGTTGGTGTAACTGGTGGCTCAGAAAGGTACCCATAATTGGTGAGTGTAACTGGTGGTTCAGAAAGGTACCCATAATTGGTTGGTGTAACTGGTGGTTCAGAAATGTACCCATAATTGGTTGGTGTAACTAGTGGTTCAGAAAGGTACCCATAATTGTTTAGTGTAACTGGTGGTTCAAAAGGGTACCCATAATTTGTTAGTGTAACTGGTGGTTCAGAAAGGTACCAATAATTGGTTAGTGTAACTGGTGGTTCAGAAAGGTCTAGGTACCCATAATTAGTTGGTGTAACTGGTGGCTCAGAAAGGTACCCATAATTGGTGAGTGTAACCGGTGGTTCAGAAAGGTACCCATAATTGATTAGTGTATCTGGTGGCTCAGAAAGGTACCCATAATTAGTTGGTGTAACTGGTGGTTCAGAAAGATACACATTAATGGTTGGTGTAACTGTTTGTTCGAAAAGGTACCCATAATTTGTTGGTGTAACTGGTGGTTCAGAAAGGTACCCATAATTGGTTGGTGTAGCTGGTGTTCAAAAAGGTACCTAAAAGCCTATAGTAGCATGCGTTCATCAGGTGATTCGCCTGCTAAATTGACCAATTTTGCTCCGCAAAAAGGTACCTATTGCCCTTCTTTTTGCCCTTCTTTTCGTCAAAAATCTTGCCCCCCGACGGTTTTTTCAAAATTTGGCAGCTATGGCTGAACCTCGACATCATGTATCCTTCAGCTACACTAAAATGGACATTTATCAAATGTATAATTTATTACTTGAAATGTTGAGAATTATTTATTACTGTACAGTACTGAGGGCCTGCATGTTTTAATTGCTGGCCTTGTAAAGCAGCAGGAGTTGGGCACCTCCTAAAAAAACTGCATCCTGAAAATTAACCAGCTGGGGCTTTTAGGATTTGTTAGTTTTGTCTGAAGCTGTATCTTGCTGCTGCACCAAAATTCATTGATCAAATCGATACCAATTGTGTTGATAAATGTGTGGGTGAAATAGTGTCAAGTATTAAGAATAAATTGAAGCTTTCCATTCATATTTCACTAAGCCCCAGTTGGACCTTGCTTTTCTTACCTTCTATTCATAATAAGTTTTCTAAGTCTGACCCTTTATCAAATTCACTAGATTTTACTAGCTTTCTAACAATGGTATGTTACACCTACATTAAGAGGTTGATAATGTGTAATTTTGTTATATATTATCTTGATTTAATAATAATAATAATATGCACAACTGTAAAACTTGATTGAAAAAATAATAGAAAGGTCATTGGTCAGGTAGGGAGAGGCCAGCCAATGATTAATAAAAGTCAATACTACATGTCAAATCAGTCACACATAGTGTCGTTAAATAATTATCAGTCTAGAGTGAGTCACTGATCCAGGGATCATTCACCAGGCGACAGGTCAGCCAAGGGTCACACGAGAGTCAACCGACAACCAGAGGTCATTTAAGTAGCAAGCCATTGTTAAGAGCTACCTGGGAGTCAGCAAGGGTCATCAGGGCCAGGAGGTATACGACATATATCAGGGGAATACTTATTTTCTTATCTTTCTATACTCTGATTGAATTCATAGAAGTTGGATTGATCCTGCAATTTCATATGTAACATATTTCGTCTTGTGAGGGGTGATGCTTAGGCCTAAGTGAGCTTCCTGTCAATTGTATTTTACGTACTTACTTAGGCTGCCTAGTAAGTTAGGCTGATTCTCAGCTTTATCGCTCTAATGAGTCCAGGACCTTACATTTGCATTCCTCCCTGCTGAACCAAGGCCAATCATATCCTTATCTCAACTGACTAGCTGACTGAGTGCCCCTAACCCCTGGGTATACTTTACAGACCCTTTCCTGACCCTTTTCAGTATATTACAACTAGAGGCATATACATTGCAACATTATTACTTTATTACCAGAAGGTGTAGGGCTAACCCTGTATGGAGCCCTGCGGTTTCAGTTCCTTGTTTAATGAGCCATGCAGCTAGGACATCCACCGCATTGAGCCAGGCAAGACATATAATAAAACAATAAAATGTTAATAAAACAATAAAATGTTATATTTTACACCATTTCAACCAAACATCATCAATGAAAATTAGGTAACATATGAATGTGATGAATTATAAATAGGTTAGTACCTAACTAGGTATGAAAACAAGAACCATATATACAACATAAAAGCAAATATACATATATCATTATAATATTAATAGGGTAACATGACGTAATAATTTAAGTAACCTAATACAAATAAATTTTAGGTTTTAGGTAGTTATACAAACTTAATATCAATTGCTTTGCGTTGCTGGTGAGGGAAATATCTGTCTAATAACTTGAATATCACCTTTGGTACAACTTCAACAAGGTTGATTAAATTAGATTAAATTGAAATCAAATAGCACTTCGAAATAAAGTAGCTGCCAAATATCCATAGCATTACGAAATAATTTAATTAAAATTAATAAATAAATAAAATACAGGCTGAATTAACGAAAAACAGCAGAAATTATAAATAGTAATTATATATCATCTTTAATATAAAGGAAAGAGGCACTTCTACGTTTGTTCTTGAATAACTGACACAAATGAAGCTAAAAAGCCGCAATTTTTTGCAAGGCGGTAGAAAATGGATAAACTTAAAAGATAGCATGGCCAGAATCTTGATTTAGGCTTTAGATTTTTCCTCTCCACTCTTCCATGGACATAAGTTGCATGGACATAAGTTGCATATAACGGGTGATGACTAATTATCTGGAATTATTTCAATGTATTCTTGTGGGCAAATCGAGATCTTGTTAGAGCTCAAATATGATTATTCTGGACCTAAAAAGTCTGCTGATTCAGAATAACATCATGAGAAAATTTGAAAACCCTGCTTTCCCATGCTACTGGCCGATTAGTCCGAGAAGGTGCAGAAAAATCTTGCACAAAATCTTAGTGACAATAATTATCCCCAAAAGTGTAGATAAAGCCTTACTATGGGATGATTCTGAGCAGGAGGGTCTCAAGAGTGACTGCAGTAAGTAGCATCACTAACTTATCCAGTGGTGACCCTATGGAACCTAAAACGTGTTTAAAATCGTCAATTCTAGAATAATTTCACTTACTTAAAACTGTGATTTTGGGTGATTGTTAATCCGAAATTCGGCATACCGATGAATGGAAGTGGTCCAAAGACATGGATTATGTTTAATGAGGTCCCTGCCATCAAATCTGAGTGTTCAGACCACCTAGGTCCTGTTCTAAGACTTTCTTAAGGCCTGGTGTAGGAAAAAAAACACACCTTTTCCAGAAATTTGGCAGGATTTTAGCTCTAAAATCCACGAATTTTCTTGATATTCAACGAAAAATGCATGTAGAGGTCTTCATTAGTGTCTCAGCTAACGAAGTTCATGAATAAACCTAGATGGCAAATGATGGGAAAGCTTCTGTATGCACGCAATCATGTGTCTGGAAGTCAATCTTTGAATTTGTGCAAGATTTTTTTGTACCTTCTCAAACTAATCGGCCAGTAGCATGGGAAAACAGGGTTTTCAAATTTTCTCATGATGTTATTCTGAATCAGCAGACTTTTAGGTCCAGAATAAGCACATCTGAGCCCTAACATGATCTCGATTTGCCCACAAGAATACATTGAAATAATTCCAGATAAATAGTCATCACCCCAGCACACAGGAAATATTACCGCCAGCAGGTGAGTCAAGTGAAACTACCTTGATCCCGAGGGTAAACCCTGACCCTCCTTACCTACCCCCAAAGGAAATTTGACTGACTTTTTCTGATACCTTTTTGATAATTTACTGACCCCTAGCAAGTTAGCAAGAAGTAAAAAACCTGAGTGACCTTCTCGCCTCTTCTGACTGCAATAGTGGTCCTTTATGACCATTGGCTGACTTCGTGCTGAACCTTGGCTGAATGAGTGATGTCTTGATTGCTCTCACCGACTTCTTCCCTGCCTCAAGCCTTTTGATCCCATGGTAGCATGGGGACCCATTGCCTGGCTCCTGGATCCTGCTGACATTTACCTGATATTGGGCAATCATAGGTGACTTACTCCCTGGCGACCCTTGGCTATCCTTTAACATGGTGACTCTTCCAGTGCAAAACACCCTGTTAATCTCAGACGACACTAGTCCGAACTTTATCAGCCAGGAGCGAACCAGTGAGCCCTGAGAAACCACCTGATTCACTAGCACCTGATCCATGCTGGCTGACCCTCGGCAACTCTGGAGCAGTGGTTCACTGATAGATCTCCAAAAAAAGCCTTGACGTACTGATTTTGTCATATAGAACACCATAAATCACCCAAAACATCTCTAAAAACTGCCAAATATTGTTCCAAACCATAGCAATATCAATAACAACACATTAATAGCATCAACAATCCATATTGGCATAAAAAAGTCAAAATTTTTGAAAAAAACCTAACCCAAAAAAAACCAAAAAAAACAAAAAATACCAAAAAAAAAATACCAAAAAAAACCAAGGCCTACCCTACTTTTCCGATTCTTGGGCTAGGTTTTTTTTGGTTTTTTTTGGTTTTTTTTGGGCTTCATCCCCCCCCAATGTTTTAATTGGTCCGAGGTGTGAGGGGGCATGATCATGAATAATTTTTAAAATTGTAAATTATGGATTATATGAAAAAATTTCAGGGTGCCACAGTTTGATTCATCCATTTGGGACAAATGGGACATTTGGGACGCATGAAACAGAAAAAAAATGGGTCTCAAAAAATGAATTGGGACAAGGAAAAATGTGACCTTTGGGACAAATGTGAAATTTGGTACAAATGTGACATTTGGGAGGAATATACATTAAGGACTGAGATAAATGGGACTCAAATGGTTGTGTTAATATTA
This sequence comes from Beroe forskalii, assembly GCA_011033025.1. Lineage (NCBI taxonomy): Eukaryota > Metazoa > Ctenophora > Nuda > Beroida > Beroidae > Beroe > Beroe forskalii. Next base: position 616,212 of record WFMF01000016.1, read on the forward strand.
ATAATTGGTTAAGGTACTTCATATGCCATTGCTATCGTTTTTAATATTATACCGTTTTTAATGTATAAAAAGGTAGATATTGTTTTTAATTAGCTTAATATTATATTATCTAGAATATTCTCAATTGATTTTTATATGTTCTAGTTTAAATTATTGAATATGTTCTATGCCTATTGACAATGAAATCTGAATCATAATTGCTATAGCATTGAAAAGAATTGATATGTTAAGACTTTGGTGTAATGGCTACAAAATATAAATTACTTGTTTTATTAAAATTACTTGTTTTATTGTTTGTGAGCAGTATTTTAGCGTTTTTTTGCTCACAACATATGATGGCTGTTCCAATGGCTGTTCCAATGTAACAATAATAATAATAATGAATTTATACTCCGCTAAACCATAATTGAGCAAGCTCTAAGTAACAAAGCGGAACCCTTATCAAGATAACCAGATTTTATCAGACTTCAACAGGACATATCCTAAATTCCTAAACCTACAAAGTTAACCAGAAGAATAAATTAAAAAGTTCATGCCAAATCACCAAATGCACAGCGATAAAAATAAGTCTTCAATGCAGTCTTAAAATTCCC